>JALBCR010002603.1:0-485000 GCA_030710515.1 Abscondita cerata | reverse complement strand
CCATTAAGAATTTAAAGATGACCCGAAATGTGACGTTTCAACAACGTCCTTTCTTACTTACAATGGGCATAACTACCCACTGTTTATAATTGGCAAATTTCAATATCGTAGTTCAGATCGTTTTTAAGATACCTCAGAGACACACTGTGTTTATTCTAAACATTTTTTTTCTGGTGTTGCTTTAATTGAAGAAAATAGCCTTCAATTTTGCTGTACATTATATATTATTATATAATTTTATCGTTTTGGTACCTAAAATTAATTTAATATATAAAACAAACAAATGTAGATTAAAAACTGTTTAGTGATTAACTGTTGTTTTCTGTAAACAGGAACAAAATTTTGAAACCAGGCGTGATTCTTTCTTTTGTTAACGACTTCTAGAAATTTTGTTTATAAATAAAAACATTTTCTACTTGATAGTAGTACTATTAACTGTTCGATATTTCAAAATCTGTCTGAAATTTCGTATACAATATTCATCGACACAAAAGTGACATTTTGCACCAGTCTTGGTAAATGTCCAATTATTTTACGAAATGTAATTCGCACGTCTTCACGTTGCACAGTGGGGCCGGATACCCCAAAAATATATAATTGAAAAAAATGGCTGTAGTATCTTCAACAAATTAAATATCTCCATAAATTCATATATCTCTGGATACTAGTTCTTTCGAAGAAAGCAGCTCAAATGAAAATTTAGGCTTATCATATTGGATGAATTTTAAATTCCTTGCTTTCCTTTCTTTCGTAATTTTTTTCTTTAGTAGCTTCATTTGTTTTTTCTATTTCTTTTGGTTCTTCTCTATTTGTTACTTGTTCATTAGGTTAGTGCAATTGTTCATTTAGTTCCATTTGTTCAATTTGTCTATATAATAAGTAAAAAAGAAGAAAAAAATGTTGAATAAAATATAAATAAGCTTTCAGTTCAATCGACCTTCATTTCACACTTCTATATAATGTTATAGTGGAATGTAATTTTTACCTACACATAAGTTGATTTTATTCTTATATAAAATCCATAAAATATATCTTGGATTTTAGGGTATTTTTCCATCGACCCCTACTGTGCGTTTCAGGTTTTTTCCAAATTTAACTATTTACGAATGACTTTTACGATTGTTATAAATTCATTCGCTATAAAGTATGGGTATTTTCACATTTTCTGGAAACTGATGATAATTAAGAGAGCAGAGAGGCAATTTAAACCTAGAAAATATTTTATGAACTATTTTACATTTCGTTTACGGCGCCACGTGAATAATTTCTGATGATGAAATCGACTGCTAACTTTGTTTGACAAAACTTTTTAGTGATTTTGATTAGAAAGTATGACGTAAACATCATTTCTACACAATATTGCTACTCCTGTTTAAATACGATAATTTCATCTGTTTCCGAGAAAAACGCAGTTTAACAATTCGTAGTGTCAGAAGGGGATTTCAAATATTATTTCATTTATTAAGAATGTGTATTCGGTTGTCAGATAATTATGCCTCTCTGTTGATTTTGATAAGAATTGATCAATTTACAGTAAAATTATTAACAAAAAATGAAAAAAAATTAATTTAACGCCTCGTATATTTTCTGCAGCAATATTTTATTAAGGCATATTGGGTCCTATGGTCAATATTTTATTAAGGCATATTGGGTCCTATGGTCATATTTTGGTCTAAATAACCCGCTTTTAGCTTATGTCCCAATAGTGATGAATCATCTTGTATACATATATATTTATCCAATTTATGATTAAGTAAGTTTATTTATATAAATTAATTTTATACTGTCCGACTAATTGATTTAGGTTTTCGCGGCCTTTGAGGCTAACGCGTACACTAGGAAAGAGGTCGAAAGATTAATGAGGTTCAAAAGATCAAGAACATCGAAATTCGAGAGTCGATTTACTAGCGCCCACACATATCTACCATACATATCCAAAGTCACAAACCGCATAGGAAGAATTCTAAAGAGGCACGACATCAAAACTATCTTGAAACCAACCAAGAAGATTAAGCAAACTCTCAGATCAAGAAAAGACAAAAGAGACCCTCTTTTAGTAGCCGGAGTTTACCGTATATACTATGTTCTTGTGGCAAAGTATACATATGAAACACCAAGAGATTGATGGGAGCTAGAGTTAATCCAATCTTCAAGAACACCCGATCGGCACCTTACGAAAAACCGGATTGACCGGAGCGATGAAAGCCTTGCCCCCTTTGAACCAGTATAAATACAACCTGCAAAACCGAACTCATCGTCTACATCCAATATCGGAGATGGATCGACCTCTGAAGCAACTGACCACTCGCGTTAGCAAAACGTTAGGAAGAAATTCCAATCAATATAGATATGGGTCCCATAAAGTGTTGATTACCAAATTTCAGCAGTGCAACACATTGTCATAGATTTCCAAATCCAAAAAAGCAAACAAAGAGAATGAGATCGTTGACATAATTTCTAAGATAATTTTCATGTAAAATTATTTATAACATTACACAATTTTTTTAACAAATTTTGTTTATCAAATTTAGTAGGTATTGTGAAAACGAAACCAAGTTTAAATTTAGTAATTTCTTTTTGTAATAATTTCAAAATTGTAGCGGGAAATTTTAATTGAGATTCCAAACACTAGAGGCAGTGCAGTCACAGCAACTTTTGAAATATATGGGGATTAGCAGGCTTAGTTATTTGTGCTGAAGGTTGCCATCGCTTAACGCATGTAAATAAAACAACGCCCGCTAATTTCTAAATGGAATTTACATTTAATATTGCTGTGTGAATTTTGTGGTTATAATCGAAAATTGACAACAATTGCATCACGTCAGTTTAATCGATACATTCCCGTGTTTTTTGAAGGTATAAAAAAATAAAAATAAAAGTACCCAACCCAAATATTTCTAAAGGTACCCCGCGATAATGTTAAGCGTAAGAAACGGTCGAAATCTGAAAGTATGTTTTTCTGTCTTGAAAAATACTCCGAATGTAAGTTGAAGTTACGATTACCAAACATAAATAATGTAAGTGAAATAAGTAAAAGTAAATAATGTCTTTTTTTTCAATAATTACTTAGTTATAAGAAGACACTGTAGTTGTTTAATTGATATACAGGGTGAGTTTTTAGTGTGTGTTTTTAATGGAAACCATAGTTGGCTATGACTTCATTGATTAGAGATTTTTGTTAGCTTGCTGAAAATATATGGTTTCATATATTTACCTCTGCAAATAAAGAAATTATAAACAATTTTTTGAAAAAAACACCTCTTGATCAAAGTTACTGCGCGCATTCGTTGCTAGTTTTTGACACTTCACCCAGTTGTTTCTTATAAATAAATGGCCGAACATACATAGATGTGATTAGATTTAATGTTTCAAAGCTGTGCTTAAAATAATAATTAATTACTGAAATTAATAACTTTTTGGCCATTTGTTTATAAGAAAGAACTGCGTGAAGTGTCAAAAAATTAGTAAAAAATGCGCACAGTAAATAAAGGTTCATAGGTGACTTTGATCCAGAAGTGTTTATCAAAAATCATTTATAATTTCCTTATTTGCCGATATAAATATATGAAACCATATATTTTCAGAAAGCTAAAAAAATTTCTAATTAATGCAGTCATAGCCAACTATGGTTTCCATGCGGTTATGGTTAATCAGATGTCGTTTTGGTTATCTGTTATATTCAGACACTTTTTCACTTATAATTGCACAAGAGGTTTGTATTTTACCGAGTAAATTTGAAAATGAATATTTAATGAAAATCTGTTGTCTAACAATTTGATTAGGTTGACAGTTTTTTGGTCAAATTCCTAAAGAAACTCGATAAAATATAAACCTCAAGTGTAATTCGGCAGGGAAATTTAATGGATATGAAAAATAGAACATATCAAACTACTTATTTTGGCAACAAAAATTGATAAAAAATATTAAGGGTATTGTATGCAACTTCACATCAAATGTAATTGTGTTCATGCAGTATATACGAAAAACAAGCTTCACGTAAAAGCGTCACATCATAGTCTCCTGCTACGAAGTCGTCATACGCTATCTAGGATTTATGCTAGGAGCAGGTATGAAACAAATCGTTAGTAGTAGTTAGTAAAGCCGATAACGTCGGTACTATACCCATTATAAATGTTTGGTGATCTAGGTAACTCCTGTTCTCTTATTTTAGAATATAATTTAAATTTGGAATTACGTGAAACTAATTAATTTTCTTTTTAATTTTTGAGTTTCAGAGAAATACTTAAACATAAACCTTTTGTCAAAGATTAAAAGTTTTTAACATTTACTAGTTTTACACCCTTGTTTTTACAAAAAATAATTGCTGCATGTTTTTTCTTATCCCATAAGAACATAATGATTTTTTCCCACTTTCGACAAATTATTAGACGTTAATCTAAATATACACGAAATTGAACAAAACTTGTACGATTGTTTTTTAAATAAGACCTTGTCAACAGCGCAGAAAATGTATTTATTCGTGACGACTGTTGACGTTTGCGTATAGTATGTTTACGTCGGTAAGAAGTCGCGTACTAACCCTTAAATGAAAAAACCACTAGTACAGTTGTTTCGACAATAATTTTTAGGTTGACAGAAGGGTTATTTCGTCAAGCAAGGTACAATTTTATCGATTTTTTTCCACCTAGCAAGAGCCATTTTTATCACTATAAAAGTTTCCCAATGGTCCTTTAAAAAAAATGACAATTTGATTGATTAATATTGTAACAACATATTAATTGCTGCAAAAGTTGCAGGTAACTTTTGCCACTATCAAAGTGATAATTGAACTACGGCATACATGAGTTAAATTGTCACTTATATCATAAAAGAGTTTAGATTTTGCCGGAAAAATTTACCGATTGTTACGATAGTTCGCCTTGCAATTTTGCGAATTACATTGTCATAAAAATCACAACGTAAAATTGTACAATCGGTAAATTTTTCCCGCCAAAATCTAAACTCGAATGATATTCATCAAGACTATTTCACGAAAATACGTTTATGATTTTTAAAAATTAATTGACGTTTGATGTTTATTGTGTAACTAGGGTGATTGCTGCAATTGTTATTTTGTCGCTCAAAAATGGGGTACGTTGTGTAACACCAATTCTCTATTGGTTGACAAGCCCCGAAAACTTTTTGGCAGTTAATTTTTTCACTAGAAATTTTGATCCCATTGTTGAATGATGTGTGATGAGTTAAATATTCTATGAGTGAAATAGTTAGTAAAATATTGGGTAATTTGAGTAATAAAATAAACACTTGCGGTATTGTATTAAAATTAGGTAAATGAAAACGGATGTATACTTTAGAATAAAATTACAGTTATCTGCAACATCGTGATTCGCTGAAAAAAACGTGGGAGGTAGATTACTTCATTAATAAACAATTTCATTTATAATAATCGTATATGCAACTGCTTACTGTACTCGTAAACATTGATAAAATTCAATTAAATCAGAGTTATTAAACAAATAAATAAATTTAATTCTCGTGTTACTAATTTTATCACAATCTTCCCAGTAAGCTTTGACGAACTTTTATTTCTCATATTTATTACTAGTTATTACATATAAAATTTGATTAATCCATATACAGGATTGTCCACTATGCGCGCCTCGGTCAATAGTTACTAAACCGTTATACTTATAAACAAAATTTCTTAATAAAACTTTTAACATTTTATCCCTTCTACAATTTAAAATTATTTGCAAGTAGGTTTTAGCAAAAAAGAGAAACACAAAAAACGACACTTTTTTTAATGAAACGTCATGTTTTAATTAAAAAAATGAAGTATCTGTGGGTTTTGTATTCATATCTAATCTATTATGTAGATCCAATACAGTGTTGCCAAGTTGTGAATTTTCTAAGAAATTTTTGATCAAAAAACATACTTTTTAAGTCTCTTGTCACTCCATAACTAATTCCAAACATTTATGCATAATCTAACATTTACATTTTGTATCCTAAACTGTGTTTATTTTCGATTTATTTATACAGGTTGTCCCAAAGACTTGTTCAAACATTTCTATTTCCAATTTAATTTTTATCGATTTTTTTAAATGCAACACTATTTGTCTCAACTTGACTCAACCAATCGAAACCATGGCTACAGATTACTGTCATATCAGGCAATCTCAGTATTATTAATTAGTTGTTCAAAAAATCGGTCAGTTAAAGACCGGTTCACATTTTCCAATGTTAAGAGACAACTTGGTCTCTTATTCTTTCCCGCATGTTTTCTGTTGTAGTGTTCAAACATCCCCATTTTCAATTCAATTTTTATCGAATTTTTAAATGCAACAATAGTATTACAGCGTTATAGTTTTTCTTTCATAAAATGTTATGTTTGTAATGTCTATCTGGTAACTAGCAAGCGGATGCCTTTGCCAGGAAAGTGGCGGCCACGCCGTTTGTATGGCCAGAGCCCTACTGTGGTATAGGCAAGCACACAATACGCGAAGTACTGCGGGCTGGAGAACGAAAGGAAAATTCCGAACAATGGTTCCATTTACCAGGGCTGAGGCAGTCCAAAACTCTACTAAGTGACTTTACAGGTAAAGAGCACAAGGATTACTTAGCAGTTAGCAGGAACCCCTTAAGAATTATCAGGGGCTTCCTGACGATGCACTGCCGACTTGGCGGACATCTTGCCAAGATTGGTGCGAGAACTAACTCGACATGCAGATTTTGCTGCGCGTGGAAGGAGACCCACGTTTTCCGAAAGTGAAACTGTTTTGTGAAACGTTTTCTCCAACTGGATGAGATTCTCCTCTCAATCTAATATCAGTCCTAAAACTCCTCAGAGAACTTAACCTCAACTTTGCCCGGCAATTTTAAAATTCGATGACATCTTCTTTTCTATTATTCTATGTCTGTAAACGATTTTTTTCGTGTTAAAAATGAAATATTCGACTCAAGATTCAATCGATATAATTTATATCATTGGAGAATGCTCGAAAAATTGTTTTCTGGCATCTCGGGTGTAGGGTGAGAGGTTTCCTGATAAAAGACGTCCAAATGCAAGATCATTTCAAAAATTTATGAATGGATTTGGCAAAACCGAAACAGTTAATTACGAAAAGCAAATGTGAATAAGACCCACAGTAAATGATAACAATGAGTTGAACGTTATCGCAACTGTTGTTGTAGAGAAGCAGTAGAGACATAAGTAATAAATTGGGTATAGGTCAAACTTCTGTGAAAAGAATTTTGAAGAAGAATAAGTTTCATTCATAACATTACAACTTAATCAAGTCCTCGAAGAACAAGATTTTAAAAACAGAATAAATTTCTGCAATTGGGGTCTTGCTCACATTCAAGTTGTACAACTCTTTAACACTGTATTTTTCACTGATGAATTCACATTCCACAATAATGGTCGTGTGAACAGCATAAGTTATGCTTCTACGCGGATGTGAATACAAATTTTGTAATTGACCCAATTTTTTATGGACATCTTAATGAAAATATTTTCTAAGATTGTTTAAACGAACCTTGATAATCTTCTAGAACAGAGGTGTCCAACTTGCAAGGTCTCAAGGGCCAAAACTAAAACCTGTATTGTGGTCGCGGGCCATATCATAGTCTTAATAAAGAAACACAAAATAATGTGATGTACAAAATAAATAAAACAAAAGTAGTATTATTAATTTTATTGCTCAACAACTACATATTTTAGATTTACAGAGTTAGATATAGAGTTTTTTTGTTTTCTTTATTTTAAGAATTAAGACAAACATTGCATTATTAAAATAAAAGATGTAGCGTAGCACATACTAATGTGAAGACTGTGGCCGATAGGCTTCATCCACCAATGAAGAAATGTCTACTGCCAGTTCAGTTGTAGACAGTCTCATCAGATGACGTAAGGAAGAATCGGTAAGGTTGCTTCTGTTGTGGTTTTGATGAATTTCATGGAGGAAAAGGCACTTTCACATGTATATGTGCTTCCAAACATTGACGTCATTTTCAGTCCAAAATCTCGCAGGTTTGGGAATTTCTCCTTAGACAGCAGTTTGAAAAATTCAGGTCCTTTTTCTTGTCTGGTGATCAGGAACATATCAGCTTGAAGGTCACATAACTCAAGCTGTAATTCAGGTGGTTGATCTTCAATGGTAACTACAAGAGGATTATTATAAAGCAGTACACTGCTTTTGAGACTTTCAATGTCTTGAAATCGTGCATTGAATTCATCAATAACATGTTGGATTTGTTCGCTGCAGCATGAAAAGTTGATATTTATCTTATTATTGAATTCTTCAGCTAATTGTAGGCAGCTAGGGAAGTGTGCCAGGTTGTTCTTTTCCAAAGCATGTTTGAACACATTCAACTTATTCCGGAATCCGTTTATTAATCCGATCAAATCTGAAATCGTCTGGTTTCTTCCTTGAAGACTCAAATTTAAACTGTTGAGATGATTGGTCAGATCTGTTAAAAAGGCTAACTGCCTTAAGAATTCTGGATCCTGAATCTTCTCTTCCAGTTCAGTTGTGTCAGATGAAACGTATTCACTGAGGAATGCAGGAATCTGCTTTCTTATGGCAAAGAATCGTTCCATGCACTTTCCTGCACTCAGCCACCTTACGTGGTTGTACATTAGCAAGTCTCCATACTCAGCCTCTGTTTCCATTAAAAACTGCCTAAGTTGCCTGTGTAAAAGGGAGCGATTTCCACCTCTGATCATATTTATAATTTTAATGACAGTTTTAAAAACTTGATCCTGCTTGACTGATTTTCCACATAAAGCTCCCTGATGTATAATACAATGAATTGTCGGACAAGTAACACCATTCTCTCGGAGCAGGCCCACTAATCCACTTTTTGTACCTGTCATTGACGGGGCTCCATCTGTTGCTATGGCTGAACATTTGTTAAAGCCTCCAATTCTGTCAACTGTTTTCTTCAGAGCCTCATAAATATCTTTTCCTTTTGTTGTCCCATGGAGAGGACAAATATCAAATAGCTCCTCTTTACTGGTAAAATCTTCAAAAGTAGTGCGCACAAAAATCAACAGCTGACTAACATCTGATTGATCAGTACTTTCATCCAGACAAAGTGAGAAATATGAACTTTTCTTAACTAGGCTAAGCATAGAATTTTCTACTTGCTCACCCATAGCAACAACCCTTCTTTGTATTGTTTGATGTGAAAGTGGCACTGATTCAAAATTCTCCGCCATTTTGGAATTTTCAAAAGCTTTGGCCATTTCAACGGCACATTTTTTAATTAAATTGCCATCAGTGAAAGGTTTTTGCTTTTGCCAGCTCAAGCGACACGGCATAAGATGCATGCAATGAATGCTTTTGAGAGTGTAATATTTTACCAAACATACCAGTTTGTTGTTTAAGCTTTTTCTTTAAATCTGCAACTAGCGCACCCCGACTTTCATCTGTGTACGTAGCATATTTCTTTTCGTGCAGTGTTGTGTAATGTCTTCTCACATTATATTCTTTGGGCACAGAGACAACATTCATGCACACTAAACACTGTAACTTTCCATTATTGTTAGAAATCAAGTAGTCACTCTCCCAGCTTTCTTTGTAACTTCTGTTCTCACTGTCAATTTTACGTTTTACCGATTTTTCACTCATTATGCATAGAAGTTTAAGAAATCAACAAAAGAATGAATTAATTAACAAAGCGACCTAACAGACGACGCGTTGGTAGCACAATGGCGCGATGACGACGCAACCGACATTTGGCGGCGGGGCAGTGTACTACTGCAAGGTGAGGGAGGTGTGGCCTGCGTGAACTGTAATGCGCAGTGGTCGGTTAGTGCCGTCAGTGGCAGTTTGGTTCTCGTAGTGGTGGAAGATTGTTTACACGTCTGCGGAACGCGGAACTGCACTTTGCGATATAAACACAATTATATTGCATAAAATATAAATTTTGTCACAATTTTTTCATAGATACAATATTTTTGAAAATATGATTTTGTAAAACTTTACGCGGGCCACAACTAATAGCATCGCGGGCCGGATGCGGCCCGCGGGCCGCCTGTTGGACATCCCTGTTCTAGATGATGTGCACTGAAAACATTGAAAAGGATATGGTTCCAATTAGATGGGAGACGCCTGCTCATTTTTGCATCGGAGTCCAAAACACTTTGAATAAAAAATTTCTAGGGCTGTTGGATTGGAAGACGGAGACCTGTTGCATGGTCTCAACAATCACCAGGTCTTACAAAATTTGTTTTTTTATGGTGATAGGTTAGAGATTTGGTCTACAGAACACCACCCACTACAGCACTTTGGGACTACCTGTATAAATAAATCGAATAATAAACACAGGTTAGGATACAAAATGTCAATGCTTGATTATGCATAAATTTTTGGAATTAGTGACGGAGTGACAAGATAGAGACTTAAAAAAGTATGTTTTTGATAAAAATTTCTTAGAAAATTCACTTGGCAACACTGTATTGGATCTACATAATAATTTAGGGATAAATACAAAACCCACAGATGCTTCATTTTTTTAATTAAAACACATGACGTTTCATTAAAAAAGTGCCGTTTTTGGTGTTACTCTTTTTTGGAACAACTTGTATACTTGAAAAAAATTTTAAATTGTAGAAGTTTAACGCAACTATTAATCCAGGCGCGCATAGTAGACTATCCTGTATACAAATATAATACACAGTGTCCGGAAATGTTTGACGGGCGTTTGCACTTGGCTAAAAATTCGAATTTAATGAAAATGTTTTCATATTCATAACAATATTTGCGTAATTTAAATGAATATTTTCACTATGGTTATAAAATCGTTTGCTTAAACAAATAAATTACATAAGTAAGTACTATGATTATACAGATTTCTCATAGTTTTCTTGATTACAATAATTAATGAAAGAAATTGTGAATAAGGATTGGTAATTACCGTGTATGAAATAAGCACCAATTGTTTTTTTACCCAAACGAAATTCGACTGCAGTACAACTTAAACAGGCAATTATGAAGAATCTACCATATAATAACTTTTGGCCACTAGTTACGAAAAGCAGATCTTTTGACACTCTCTGTAAAAAACCTCACATACAAAATATTTATAAATCGAGTCTCAAAATCGAATAACCATTTTTTTATATTATATACTATTATTAGTATTCGCCCTGGTGTTGAGATGCATAAAACAGCGGTCGAACAAAAAAATAAAAAAAAAAAAACTTTTTACCAATACCATTCGAGCTCATAAAACAATAGTCGTTGAACATTTTCAGTAAACAATTGAATCAGATCAACTACACAATCAATTGTTTTAACAAAAGGTGACGAAGATTACACCCCATGGTCAAACTTCAGTTTAGAAGTTGCCAAAGGGCACTTAGGAAGAAACTGCATCTGGTTATAGTAGTCGATCAGCTCGATTCATAAGTTCTTTTAAAAACGACTTATTAGATAACAATAATTTTGTTTCTGATTTTTCTTGTAACTTATTGAATCGCCCTCGTAAATACAGTGTGATTAATTTAAAGGCAAATCAAATTTTGTTCAATTTTTCCTAGTTATTTAAAGCAAAAACGTGTCAAATACAAATTTTAAGCCGTATCATTCATTATCTTACATAGTAAGTAAGCGTTTTATTAATAGAAATTGAAAACATAAATTTATATTGTTTTTATATTTGAAAGTATTTTTGAATATAAAGTTAAACTTGATATTAATAACAATATTGATATCTAGCCAGCGCTAATAAGTTGATTATTATTAAAAGCGAACGTTTGCTTCAAAAAGCTTTCAACAATTTCCAATAAAATTAACCGACACATTCAAAACTACCAATTCGCTTAACCGACATTTTATCAAAACCCATTATCCGCGTTATTTCATGACATTTTAATCGATATTTACATTTTTATAGAAACTACATTACTGTCTATATGAAAAGGTGACCTTAGGTTTATCAAAGTACACAGACTATGCCAACAAAAAAATTGCGTTTTCATTTATACGATTTCCCAAGAAAAAAAATTTAATCTTTTCCCTGTACAAATTTTTTTTAATTGGGATACAATGAAGTAATTGTTCTTCTGAGGCAAAAGAAACAAATAATTTTTCAAGTAAGACACATTCCTTTAAAACGTTTGAAAATTATGTATAATTATTATTTAGTATGAATTACCATTAGATTAATCAAAAATATGAAAAGTAGGTACACAAAACACAACATAAACTTACGTATTTCTGCTCAGTGTGTTCAACTAATATGAAAACCACAAATTCAATTTAAAATGCCCTTAGTTGATTGAACTTAGGTCGACTGGTAAGTTAGTCAAGTGCTCATATAATTTATAGTTCAAAAACATACGGAAGCTTTCACCGTAATTCTGAGAACGGACCCTTTGTCGATGTTTTCTATGTTAAAGAGAAGGAAGCGAGAATCAAATAAATGCTTAATTATTATTCTTATGACGCAAATGTGTTCTCAGAAAAGATAATGAATTACGTTATAAACTGCGCACAATAAGGGTGCGTTATCGACAAAACATGTAGGTAATCATTACCTTTTTCTACTGTGTTTGTTTTGATTCGAATATGGATATATTCAACGGTGTTTTGCATAGAGAGGTCAATCGATGCAATGTTTTTCTTTGAAATGAAAAGGAAGGTAACGAAAACATCCCATCCCGCGTGCATATTGTGCAACTGTTATTGATTGAGAAACGTCATTGACTTAACATTTTGATTTACTCGTTTTATAATCAATGGTAAAATATATTGTTCTCTCAAATATAATATTCATTATACTATAGTATTTCACATTAAGAGTACCATACAAAAACAAAATGCATAGAAATTATAACTGTACCTACAATGCATTATACAACGTAACTTTATAATCAATGTTTATACTTCAAAAAAATATTTTCTTAAAAAAAGGTCGCTAAACTAAGTAGGATTTTAAAACGAAAGATTAAATTAAAAAAAATTGTCCTTTTTAGGGACCCTTCAGGGTTGGAGGTTGGGTTGAAAAATTCAATCTTTAAACCCGTTATTGGTCGCTGTGTGAGATTTTCTCTCACATTTTTGTATAAATAGTTACAAATGTTTTTCTGCGACAGGTATAAAACCGCCCTTCCAGGTATTCTCCCCTCTATCCTCCTACTACCACGTGTTACCGAGTGCTCTCCTGCGGATCATTCGTTTAGTTGTAAGAAATTATTTGTTGAGAGGGTGCGAGTGGTGTGAGACTTTTTTTCATCGCGCCACCAATTGAGTTACTATTAGATTTACTTAACATTTTTGGGTGCTACTATGAGCCGAGGAACAATTGGTTCTCCTAAAGTTTGATCAAGATGCCCATAAAGGTGAATGCTTAATTAAACCTACACTTTTGAAACTTAGCTGATTTGATGCAGATATTAAAATAATTGAACCGCTGGCCTTGCCGCTCTCTAAATTTAAATAAAAAATAGTGATCCAAACATGAAATATGTGACTCGCGATTCGACAATCCTGTGTCATTTTCTGACAATGGATGACGATGATCAAACACAAATATTGCTTTAAGTGTACCTGTTTCGAAGAAAATATCAAGTCACAGAGTGGTTGAGAAACATGCTCAGTGTTACAAAGGTAAAACATGGCAACGGAATATCACCACACATATCCCATGCGTGAAAGCTATTGCAAGACATGCAAAATCTCCAGTTGAATGTTGGCAGTTGTTCTTCCCGGACACCGCAATTCAAGAAGTCGATCGTACCAACGTCTACCTAAGCAATATGCGCGAAAATTATGCTCGTGAACGAGATTGTCCCAATACCTAATTCGATGAATTTAAGAGCTCTTATTGGGTTACTTTATCTAACTGGCTAGTTCATCATACAAATGTTACAGAGTTGTGGACCGATGATGGTACAGTTCCAGAGTATTTTCGATGATATAAATACTTGAGATGAGAACAAGAAAACTGATAATTTCGACGAATTTATATCCCGCTGTCAGGCTAACTATAATGTAGGTGATATGCAACAGTGGATGAGATGGTCGAAGCTTTTCGAGGACGATGTAAATTCAGGCAATATATTGCTAATAAACCGGCCCAAGTATGGCATCAAAAAGATGCCTTCTATGTTGGGAAACAGCCCGATGGACCCTACAATATTAAGTGCCACTAGTGTAGTCAAAAGACTTATCACCCCAATTCTTAATACAGGTCGCAATATCACCATAGACAATTACTTTACGTTCTTACCTTTAGCCAAGGATCTTTTGGTGAACCACAAAACTACAATCGTTGGTACATTACGTAAAAACAAGAGACACATTCCACCGGAAGTGTTAGATATTAAACAAAGACCAGCCAAAAGTAGTACGTTCGCCTTTAGCAAGAAAGGTGTATTAGTTTTCTATGTACCGAAAAAAAGAAGAAACGTGCTTTTATCATCGACTATGAATCAGAAGAATCAGAAAGCGACACTAAACCTGAAATCTTTACATTCTATAATTTGACTAAAGGGGCAGTAGACGTCGTAGATGATGCTCTTGCTGTGGCTAGAGGTAGTTGCCGTTGGCCCTTGACACCTAATTTCTCCATGCTAAACATTGGCGGTGTTAATAGTTACATTATACAAAAATTAATAACACCGAGCATATTAACGAACGCCGTCTATTTTTGAAGGAACTAGCTCTTACCCTAATGAAGCCACACTTAGTGAATCGTGTACAAATTGTTCATTGACTTTAAAGTCTGCAATATCAAGAATAGCAGAAATTCCACTTGAGAACAGTACCCCTCAACAATGTGAAACGCTGAGTTTTGCTACTTATGTCCTAGAAGGAAAAATCGCAAATCCAAAAAATGTTGTAATACGTGCAATCGTCCAATTTGTCCCGAGAACACAACATATATTTGCGTCAATTGTATAGCTTTATCAAAAAACTCTGAAGAATAATAAAATACTGTATATTTCTGTTAATATACAAGTTACTCTTTATGTTTGAATTAACAGAAGTTGAGTTGTTTTGTTAGCATTTTTATTATTTTGTTTTCGAATTTATTGTATGGAACTGTTCTTATAATATTTTCCAATAAGTCTAATAAATAATTATTTACAAGCTCTATTAAAAAAACTTTTATTTTTTTTTTTAGCGACTAATAGCGGGTTAAGTTGAACTGGCCGACGATTCGCCCTCAAGCGGGAGCTTTTCAAAGTTGCTAGTCCAAAATAAAAATATATTTGACATCCATAAGTAAATAGATGGACGTTTTCATTAATTAAAAAATAACATAGTATAAAATTACATGCATCTACATCTACATTATACTACAAAACGCATTCATTGTATATCGTTCGTTCTGTTCGTTTTGTAGTGTAATTTATAGATTCATGTATTTTTTATGTTATGTTATTTTAATTAATGTGACATTCACCTATTTATTTATGGATGTTAAATTATGTGTTTTTGATTTGGACTATCAACCATTATTGAACGAAGCCTGGAAAAAGCTCCCGCTCGAGAGGCGAAACGTCGGTCAGTTCCACTTAAAAGATTGAATTTTTCAACCTAACCTCTAACCCCGAAGGGTCCCTAAAAAGAACAAGTTTTTTAAATAAAATTAAATTTCGAGGAAATAACTTACCTTATTGAAAAATTAATATATACTTTAAAGTTACATAAAATATTAAAAAAAAATAAAGACGCAAAATACGAAGTATATAACATGATTAAAGAGATCTAGATTCTTTAAATAGAAAGTTCATAATTTTCATCGCAATTTGCAGACTGAATATCTATTTTAAAATATGTAAAGAAACAAATTTTATTTTCAAATATGTATTTCACTACAAATTCAAAAAATATAGGGTGCAGTAGTATTTTTTATTTCAATGCCAACCAAGATATTACAAAAAAATCTAAAAAAAATCTAATGATATTTACCATCTATGAAAATCATTGAATCATTGATAGTGTAGTAGTCAAAATAAATAACTGGTGTTTGAATTAAGTGAAAGAGAAAGAATTAAAATATTAATGATAATTGGGTATGGGGACAGGAAAAGGTTGTATCAAGAAGTTCGTGATATTTTTAAAGATCATCACCCAAATCTTTATAAGAAAATCCTCATTTTTTCACTAATTAACTGGTCAGGTACGTAAGGAGAGAAATACATTATCCATACAAAATTCGCCTTGTTCAAAAATTCACCGGAGACGATTTCGCAAGAAATGTGGTGCTTACAAACGAGGTTACATTTTGTTTGAACGGTACGGATAATCAACACAACTGACGCTACGAGTCGCAAAGTTGGACACAATTGGTTCATACCCAACATACATTCATTGAACGTGTGGGTCGGTATTAAGAACAACAGAATAGTGGGACCTTTTCTTCTTACAAGAAAATTTAAATGGAAAAAGGTATTTAGAACTGTCAAATAATTCTGATTTCGACAAGATGAGACGTCATCCCATTACGTATTCAAGATCATTTAGAAACGACATTTCATCATAGTTGAATTTGGGCGAATAGTCCCGACCTTAACCCATTAGACTATTTTCTATGAAGTTAAAATCCAACCAAATAATTCGGAAGCTCAGTTTGAATATTTAATGCCTTAAGTTTGGTTTAGACTGTACTATTTTATTTCACTATTTTCTATTTCATTTAGTTTTAGTTAATACTATAAGTACTAATTAGACTGTAGATATTAGATTTTTTATTTCTTCAGCCTTTGTTGCCATTGAAATAAAAAAATCACTTCTTATATTTTGAATTCGTAATAAAATGTTTTATTCCAAAAAAATAATATATACAATGTTTCATTACAAATATTAAAATCGAAATTAGTTCCGGTTAAACCAGAAGTTCAACCGGAAGAAATACGTGATTTACTGTGATACCTATGTTTCAAATTTTAATTCGATATTGGAGATTGTAGGCGACATGTGGCAGATATTTTTTGGTACATGTCGAATTCAAATGTAGGAAATAAAAATTCGTGCCAATACATCATGTCGTTGGATGAAAATGCGGCTGTATTGTCTTTAGTAATATCTCGAAGGAGAAAGAAAAATGCTCAAAAATATTGAGTTCATCCATATAGTACAGCTAATATTTATCGCAGTATATTTAAGTTGTATCTATTAGTGAAGAAATTTTTGAAAATCCAGTAAAATTTCATACGTTTTATACAAAATGTCGTTGAAGTAGTTGTTTGAGTAATCTTCAACAGTGTGGTTATACAAAACATTGTACTTCTCCATGACATGTTGCAGAGGTGTCGTACACATGTCGGGAACAAATATTGTATAAATGTGCGACCGGCCTTACATCCATTGTATGCTCATTTAACTTATATTTCACTTTGAAACTCAAATATATCCAACAATTTTTTAGTCAAATGTATATATTTTTGATGTGTTATTGATGTAAAAATTAAGGCTTGTCATTTAAAATAAGAAAAAATCACAATACGAGTTATGCAACATCCTGTGCATTTAAATATTAAAAGACAGCTTATCAGAGATCATGGGAATTATGCATTTGTCTCGAAACTTTTCAACTAAAGCCCGTTGTAGATGCTACATTTATTTACCATTTAAGGTGGAAGTAGCAATCCATATTCATTGCTGAAGTTCGGAGTCATTGTTGAAACTAGACCTCTTACGCAATTAGACCCTGTCGAAATTTCCCAACGTTTCGCCCAATATCTAGATTATTAAGAACTTAACCGGGACAAGAAACTTGAAATAAACAAACGAAAACCTTAAAACAAACAAACTGAAAGTAGTCTAGGGAATTAGTGAAATATCCCGTATAATATAAAAGAAGAATTGCTAGGGATCAATAACCTTACGTCTAATTGGTTCATCGTGAAATTTGGTTGAATAAGAAGAACAGTCAAATTGGTATTAGGTTTTAAATAATAACTTAGATTTGAGAAGATTTTTTTACAATTGGTTTTCAAATAAAAGTTGTTCCTATAATTTAGATGTAGGTCTGTGACATATTACTCGTTTTAAATAATGTACCTGTTTTTTGCAGTACAATATTTCTCAAAATTAATGATCTTGGTGAAGTTGTTTCACCTTGGAACATTATATAACTGGTTCATTTTATTTTTTAATGTAATTTCCCTAGAATGTTTTTACTTTATTCAATTCCAAAAAATGTATTTTGAAAACTACCCAAGAAATCTATATTGTTCGTCTAGGCGTAAGTGTAATATTTTCATTTTAAAAATATTAAGCTTCTTTATTATTAATAAAATAATTTCGCCAATGTTTAATAAATTTGATACAGAAGAAGTAGTAAAAGATACGTTTTTAACCCACCAAGTGTGAAAAAACACGCCTTTCTCATCCAATATTCTTTCTTTCCAATATCTGAAGTGGGTGTTAGTGAATGTACTCAATGTGTTCACCTTTCACAACTATACTGTAATCGTATTTTCCTATTTTTAGTAAATCCCACCTTCAACCAGGTATGCCAATAATTTTGAATTGCCCACAATTTCACTGAAATATATTCATTGTTTTCTTCTTACAAAGCCATAAAATTTATGTAATATATTTTACCAAGTTGGAAACATATAGAAAACTTTTTATTCTTAAAACTTATTCTTCATGAAAAGTTCTGTATATCAAAACTACAACAATTTTTTGGGTCTTGTACGCGTCGAAAAATATAACATTTACTCAAGAGCAAAATACCTTTATATTTGACAATGTCGAAAATTGTTATTAAAAAAAAAGTTGATCAGAATTAAAAACTACGTTCAAATATGCAATAATCTTTTTTTCTTTTTTGTCTACAATATCAAAGCATATTTAACTCTAGCTGCACGATTTCTAGGGTGTAATGACATACAAATCATTTATTGATAGGAAGAAATTTTTAACATCAACAAAACGACTTCCTTTTACGCAATAGTATTTTTGGGTTGTTGAAAAGAACACCGTGGAATAATTTGTAAAATCTAATTATAAAATTTTCTAACTACCAACACTTGTTTAAATACACTGTTTAACAAAACATAACACATGCCGTCAGTACGTGTCCTCTTATTTGCTTCCCCCAGAAGGTAGCTTTATCAAAATTCGCAACAACGTACAGGATGTTCCCTAACATTTATATCAATTGAACATATTGGAAAAGGTCAGATTTTAAGTACGTTGGAGACTCCTCTATAATGGATTTCTCAATCGATGTTTAAAATATATACAGGGTGTCCGGAAATTATGAGCAAAAAACTCGAGGGGTGATTCTACTTGAAAAATTAATTCCACAAGTTCCTATAACATTTTTCTGAAAAATCCAAAATAACGGAGTTCTACATTTAAAATATCAAGCTTTTCTAATAAAATTTTTTCTCGTGTACCGATTCTCTTCAAATTTGGCACACTTACCAATAATGTTCGTTTGTATTTTTGTTCCTAATTTGACGTAAATTCCCCAAAGCTAAAGAGCTTAAACTGCCCTTGGCCTTTGGATAATGATCCATACCTTTTTTGTTCAATTTTTTTTCTAAATTTTGGTGACACACAATTAAAGAGCATCAAAAAATCTTCAAAAACGTTCTCTTCTTACATCACGATAAAATGAGCTGTTTTCGAGAAAAACGCTTTTTAAAAGTTGTTTGTACTGAATGGATACCAACTCACTTCAGCTCATTTTCAACATTAACAAACAACTGCGGGAGTTGCTTTGTAAACAATTAATTTTGACAGATAATAAGTTGTTGCAAGTTTCTTATTGAATTGTTGTGATTAATAATAAGATAAGATGAATCATAATAATTATTCTAACGTCGGACTACGTGACATGCAATATTATTATTGTTTAGCTACCGGCAATGCAATTGCAGCAAGACGTTTGTATGTTGAAGCATTTCCGAATAGAAGGATGCGCAACAATCGCGAATGTTCAGTACTATCCATCGAAGACTTGGAGAATTTGGATCATTTAAAATTAGACATTATGATGCAGGTCGTCCGCGAAGAACTCAAACTCCAGGAGCAGAAGTTCGTGTTTTGAATTCAATCGAGAATAATCCTAACACAAACGTAAGATTAATTGCTACTCAGGAAAATATTCCGAAGAGCTCGGTACATGAAATTTTAAAAGACAACTATTTCATTCCTACCATTACCAAAAAATCTCTATAATGGCGATCGAAATTTTGTACCTTCAATTCTTTTCACGGATGAAGCTGGCTTTGGACATGATGGCTTAATCAATCTTTATAATGAGCATTATTGGTCTGATGAGAATCCTCACTTGGCGATACAATGCGGTTTCCAAAATAAGTTTTCTGTTAACGTGTGGGCCGGAATTTTAGGAGACCACTTAATTGGGCCACATTTCTTTCCACATAGACTCAATGGTGAGATTTACTTGGGATTTTTGAGAACCAATTGCCCATTCTATTGGAAGATGTATCCCTCCGAGTAAGACATGCAATGTGGCTGATGCAAGACGGCGCACCGGCACATTTCAGCATAGCGGTGAGATTATTCTTAACCGAAATTTTTCGGGAGAGATGGATAGACAGGACTCCAGTGCATAACGTTGAAGAGCTGAGGCAAAGAATTATTGATAACTGTGAGGTTATTAAACAAAAACAGGGAATATTTGCTAGAGTTCGTCAGAATTTCCTGAGAAGAATTAATTTATGCATTGAGGTGGAAGGATATCACTTTGAAAATTTGTTATAAAGATATGTATTAAACTGTTGTCAATTGTAGTTATTTATTAAAACAGATTATCTCATTAAATAGTATGTATTTCAACAATATCAGTTTAAGCCCTTTAGCTTTGGAGAATTTACGTCAAATTGGGAACAAAAATACAAACGAACATTATTGGTAAGTGTGCCAAATTTGAAGAGAACGGTACACGAGAAAATATTTTATTAAAAAAGCTTGATTTAAAAATTTCAGAAAAATTGTAATGGCATTAATTTTTTAAGTAGAATCACCCCTCAGAGTTTTTTGCTCATAATTTCCGGACACCCTGTATATAGAATAGTATGGAGAGATGAGGCCCAATTTACTAGAGAGGGTATTAATAGCACTCTATAATTACCATCTATGGGATCTCCAGAATCCACATGTTGTTAGACAATCGCGATTTCAACACCGTTTTAGTGTAAAATACTTGGGCTGGTATCTTTAACGGAGAACTGCTCGAATTAGAAGTTTTACCACACAGGCTAAATGCAGAACACTATTTAACTGTTCTTGATGAAACGCATTTCGAGAAGATTGAACATAATCCTCTTCTTGTTCGGCAAGAAATGTGGTTTTAACACGATGGCGCTACACCTCACTACCGTAGACAAGTACGTGAATGGTTGAATGAACATTATCCTGAACGATGGATTGGTCGGGGAGGTTTTATTGCTTTACCGCCAAGATCTCCCGACCTGAACCTTTTGGATGTTTTCTTTGGAGCCATTTGAAGCAACTGGTTTATAGTGTCGAAATTAATACACGTGAACAATTACTAGACCAAATCACAAATGGGTTTAAAGAAAATTCGGCAAGATGGCGCAACAATGGTGCGCAGGTGTCATGCTTGCATTCGAGCTTAAGGGGGCATTTTGAATAACTATTATAGATAATATTTTTTCTTTCATAGTCATTTATTTTCTTGTTATCCATTTTAAAGATGTACTTTTACTTTTAATGAAATAAAATTTAATTCTGATGTAGTTCAATTAAAAAACAAAATACGACCTATCTTCATACAACATTTTTTTTCATAAAATGGCTTCCCGAACACATTGTCAAAATTTTGTACACCTATTATAAATCACCCTGTATAAATTGTTCACTGTGGAAGATTGTGTTAGACATATGTTACATTTTTAATTTTGCTAGCAAACTTTATACCAAAAAATATCAGATTAATCATCAGGTTTGTTTAAGACAGTATTTTTTTATGTGCGAAAAATATTTGAAATGAACCATACAAAATATTAAGGTGTCCTCAAAGGTAATGCAGTAAATGTGACAGTCGTACGCTCCTACCAGTTTTAATAAGAAGATTGGAGAGCTTTAAGAAACGTTAATAACTGAAAAACAGAAAGACATTATAAAATTCCGTTAAATAATAAACTTTTCAGTGCAAAAATATGTGTAAAAGATGTAACCAAAAAGACTAGTTTTAATTGAAATATAATTAAAGATCTGTATAATTATATACCGTGTGTCCCACGGAAAAGTTGACATACATTTACTATGTTAAATTAAAATTAACGTATATCTTTTTTTCTGGCACAATTCTAACACAATACTATAACAACATATTATGTTGGATTAAATTAAAATAAACCGATGTGATAATAATGAGTATTCAATGGGTATTTAAAAATCAGTAAATTCAGTTAATGTAATTTGCTTATATTTCCTAATTATGGAGATAAGCAGAAAAAACAGTCAACTTTTCTGCCGACGTTTCGACTACTACAAGGCGTAGCCTTGATCAAGACATCAAATTCAAAATATGCTATCTCCATAAGAAGAACCTATAATTAGGAAATATAAACACATTACATTAAAAAATTAAGGAGAAAACTACAATTAAAAGAAATAATTTTTGTGAATTTCTATTTATTAATCGAAATGGTTAATTTATTGCCTAGTAATGTTTTGCGCTTTCTAATCAGGATTCTCGGACTTAAATGTTTTCAATTAACTTTTTCTATTTTGGGTCGCTTACAGAGCTATAAAAGCACCCAAATGAGTAGAACAATTTTTATTCCGAACGGTGGTAACACTGATAACTTCCAAGCTGTCATTACGTTCGGTGTGCATTTAAATCGTAATTAATGTTCAGTAGATTTATTTATCTACTTATTTTTATTTCTACTCATTTGTTCTTAATGGAACATAATAAATGCACTAATTAAACTTAAACTAGCATTTAAACCAAAGTTTAATGAAAATATTGCCACCTTAGCAATTACTACACTTCAAAATTCCCTAAATTTAAAAACTCGCAAAATTTTATTTTAAAATCAATCTGAAAAGCCCAAAATAGAAAAAATAGTATAAAGAATTCGTTTCAGAAGGCATTTTAGCGTCTTCTGAAACTAGTTCTTTAATATACTATTATTATCATTATAATACATAATATTTAAAAAAAAAAAAGTTGAAAAACTCATTTCATAAAAATTGTATTAATAATAACATCCAGAATAATTTTATTAATAAAAAAAAATTAAGACCATCGGGATCGAACCCAGATATTTGATGTAAATCACAATAAAATGTTATTGGTTTTTTTTTAAAATACGCTTAAAAACTACACTACCACATAAATTGTGCCAGAAAAAAGATATTCATTCATTTTGAATTTAACATAGAAAACGTCTATGTTAAGTTTTCCGTGGGGCACACGGTAAACTGACTAAATTTCAGTATAAACCTAGAACTTAAATTAATAAAAATTGGGCATGTTTGGTAGTCAACGAAAAATAATTATGAAAAGATAATGTACAAGAAGATTCAACTATAAGCACGCAAGCCATTGCCTCAAGAAGGTAAGTCGCAAGCAAGGGACGAATGAATATTAAAGAAACAATTATTGGATGACCGTACCATACTCAAAGAGTCCACGCACTAGAGGAGCGGAATTTTGCAATTCGTGAACAAGTTTGCTGATAGCCTGGTTTTGAAAATGAGATTCTTTTTACAGGCAGAACATTTACAAAGAATAACAGTTCAAATGCCACTAAACATATCAAACAAAGTTTGAGGAAGAGAGGAGAGACAAATCCTTATAGAGAAATAAT
The DNA here is from genome assembly GCA_030710515.1 of Abscondita cerata. NCBI lineage: Eukaryota > Metazoa > Arthropoda > Insecta > Coleoptera > Lampyridae > Abscondita > Abscondita cerata. The sequence goes on along the minus strand of JALBCR010002603.1, from coordinate 461,248 downwards.
TAGAGAAGGTGTTACAAGCAATGACAATAGTATAAAGCCTACCAAAAATTCAAATTAAGAATGATTGAGTTAAAGTTATTAAAGGATTTTGTTATTGTGTTCACAATAGAAATCTTCCTTCCTTCTCTGAATTCAATAATCACTTTGATGCAAAGTTCCGAACGATCAAAGAATTGCCGCATACTTGACTCAATATCCGGACAATTAAAATTACATTTTTCGAATCATTGAGTTATTTTTGGAATAAACCCAGACATTCTGAAAGTGAAAATGTTGATTCTAAAAAATACAGTAGGCTTCTCTATCAAGGTACCTTCCCAACTAAATATTATTCATCAATGAGTAAAGAGAGTGTTAACTTGTATAGAGTATTTTTATTTATCATCAAAATACAAGAGAAAAATACAAAGAAAAGCGAGCAAGATATTCCTGACGGATAATTTAAAATCAAACAACTTCTCCAAGAAATCGTTTTGTGGGAAAAAGATAAAAAAAAACAAATGGCTAAAACATGTAAAAATTATTCCTGCCTCAAGATTACCTACCCGTGGCCTAAAAATACTATTGGAAATTTATCAATATTTTTTTAATGCTCCAATGTTTGAAATAATTGTAGTTACAAATAAATATATTGACTATATCGCTAAAAAATATTCTAGAGAAAGTGATGCTAGAAAGACGAACTTGCTTGAGATTCAAGGTTTTTATTGGGCTACTTATACTACAGGGTTCCCCATATTAGACTATACAATTTAAAAGTCGAATAAAAACTTTCTAATCAAAGTAAATTAACTTTTTAATCGACTAATATGTAGCTTATTCTGTGGGATTTATGACTAAAGTAAATAACAATTCCCGCAACAATTCTGGAACTGAAGGAGCAGATTCGAAATGAAATTGCAGGAATAAATGGAGATTTGCTTCGCCGAGTGATGATACATTTTGAACTTAGAATTCAAAATGCATTGAAGTCGAAGGGGGCATTTGGAAGACATGATCTTTAAAACTTGAATTGTTATTTACTTTAGTCATAAATCCCACAGAATAAGGTACATGTTAGTCGATTAAAAGTTAATTTACTTTGATTAGAAAGTTTTTTATTCGACTTTTTAAATTGTATAGTCTAATATGGGGAACCCAGTAGAATGCTGAAAGCTAACCGGTTGAATACTGAGGAATTGTGGAAAACTGACGGTTCAGAGATAGAAATGTTTAGACTTGTCATGTCGAAAAATCGCTTCCATTTGCTTCTACATGCTGTTCGATTAGACAAGAAAAGAGAGAACAAATATTGACAAGATTGCTCCAATAAGAGATTTTTTTCGAAATTTATTTGTAGTCCACTGTAAAGAAGTTTATAGTTTATCAGAATTCGTTACTAATTATGAAAAATTAGAAAATCTTAGGTGACAAATGTGATTTCCCGCAATACATCCCTTCTAAACCTCAAATACGGAATAAACATTTTTGCATTATCACATTCAAACACGTATGCTGTTTTTCTTGACCTAGCCAAAGTGTATGATGCTGTTTCTCATAGAATTTTGTTGGATAAGCTTGGACTAATGGGAAGAGTTATTTATATAAATGTATTCAGAAAGTTAAATTTTAGCAAACCGGGAGTTGTCCTTAATAAAGTCCCCAAGGTTCAATTTTGGGACCTTTGCTATTTAATCTTCATACAAATGATTTATTGGAATTGAAATTCTTCAAAGCCCAGATTTTTGTTTAAACTGATGACACTGTTATTTTTATTTCTGGTATCAGCTGGAGAGAATCATATAATTTAGGTGACAAATACTTAATGAAAAATAAAGGCTAGCTAGATAATAATTCTTTGGTTCTTAACTTCAACAAAACTATTTTCTAAACTACCAACTAGACAACTCTCTCAAAATACATAAGACTGATTGCCACATTTTTTCCTGTAATTGCGATTTAATGATCTTGAAAAGCTCTTCCTTAAATATTTAGGTGTCATGATTGACTGCAATTTTAAATGGAACAGTCAGACCCAATTGGTTTACAATAAATTAATGAAGTTATTTGTTTTTCTATCAGCTAGAAATTTTATGGACTTGACACTTTAAAAATTTTGTAGTATTCTGTTCTCAGTTATGGTATTTTACTTTGGGGAGCATCCGCTGCTACCTACTTTAAAAAAGTTGAAATTATGCAAAAAGCTATAGTCAAAGTTATGTTAAAAAAACCTAGGACTTACTCTTCTAGTAATACTTTTCTTGATTCAGGTGTTGTGTCTATTCGTGATCTGTACATTACGGCAATAGCTAAATATCTTTTTAAGCATAAATCCTTAGTATTAAACCATCCTATTCATTTGTATCCCACTAAATCACTGCGGCTAAACTTATCTAATCCACCTCTTATGAAAACTGGAACATGATTTTCTGTACGCTGCTCATAAACTTTATAATTTTCTAAGGATCAATGTTTCCATGACTGATATTCCCAATTCATCTTACATTGCAACTATTAAACATTTACTACACCTAATAACACTAAAATCAAAATCATTTCTTAAATTCTTAATTTTGTTGTTTTAATTGTTTGTGTTAATTCGCTTGAATTTCTCAAACACTTTTTTGACTGACATTTAAGCAACTAGGATTTTGTTGGTAGTCTTTCGTGTGGAAATAAATGGTTTATTTATTACACAGGAGATGTATGTTGGTTTACATCCTGAACATCCACTTGTCAAGAGACATGAATATATTCACTGTTCTGGAAGGAACTTAACAATAGACAACTTCTTCAGTAATATTCCTTTGTTGGAAGATTTGTGCAAATATTACAATTTGACTTTTGTAGGCACAATACGAAAGAACAAATAGGAGCTACCCTTAGAATTTTCTCGGCCGTTAAACCGACTTGTACATTCGAGTATGTTTTGTTTCCGGCACATTGGTATCATATGTACCACGTAAGGGAAAAACGTACTTTTCTCATCAAGTCTTCATCATGACGATAACATTGACAATGATTAAAACAAACCAGAGATTACAACAATGTATAATGATACAAAAGGAAGAGTTGACGTAGTTGTGCATCATATACTATGCAAAAAATACCAATCGTTGGGCTACCGTAATTTTTTATGCCATGCCAAATCTTGCTGGGATCTATTCTCTTGTTATATTTAGTGCTAACAACCCAGACACAAGCTTGAGAAGAAGGGAATTTATTCCGAAATGGATTGTTTGATCTAATACCTATAGTTACGGAAAAGAGCCGCAGACACCCTATATTCCAAGTTTGTTTCGATTAAGGATTCAGAAAATCTGAACAAGAACTATGGTATCAGGTCACTGCTATTTCTCTTCAAAAAATAAACGAAAAAATAAAATATTCATGTAAAACTTGTAATAGAGAGAGAATAATCTGCAAAAAAATTATTTTATTTTTCTTTAACAATCGCACGTCGCAAACTTCTTTTGCGTTGCCATCTCCGTTATCAAGAAATACTCTTTTCTTATGGTGCGCCAAATTCAATATGGTTTATTCTCGAGTTTTTTGTTGGACTAACAATTGCAAATCTGAAACTATAGGGTCAGGTTCATCACTGTAATGGTTTTTTTCAAACTTCCTGAACTTGAAAAATACATAATTCGGATAAAGCGGGAGGCATCCTCTCTCTAAAGTATCTGGGAAGAAGACTTCCAAAGTCACCGAATCATATGTTAAGGACTAGGTGAACAACAAAATTGAAATTGAAATGAAAGTTTTAGGTGATAAGGATAAGGTCCTAGAAGCGTCAGCAGTCAGCACTACAAGTACTTATTGAACAGAAGGAATAAAAATAGAAAATTGCATTACCTGTAGCACCATTTTAAATATTAATTGCGCCCGGTTGTGCAAAAACTAAATATCGTCGTTGTCAAGTTAAAATCTGCTATGTGGGATTTTCTTAATATTAGAGAAAAGAAAAACAACATCAATAAAACGTGCTTCTAATGTGAACAATCAATAATTATAATACCATAGGTCGAATTCTACTATGGTGTATATACATATTTGATTTTGCTAAAAAAAACCCACATAGCAGATTTGGACTTGATAACGACGATATCTAACTTGGGTTAACCATTAAACTAAAATTAATAAAGGTAAAAGTAAAAAATTAATACTAATATTTTAAAATTTCGGAAACTAAAAGCTCTTCAGTTTTGTAGTCAATTGTTCCAAAGTCTAAATTAAATCACAAAATGGCTTGATTTTGCAATAGCTAGTAATGTACCGAACCGCATTTAAAGTAGTACCTATAGAAGGTTTTGAAGGCATCATATTTACACTCAGACCAACAGTAGGTCTCAATACGAAATTTGTTTATTGATTTATTGAAACTCTCTATCTTTTAGAAGTGGAGTAAAAGTAAATTGTTCAAAAAATACGCAAATTAATGCTTTTCATATTAATATTCATTACATTAAACAAAAGTTACGTCTTAATGCAATATACCTCCACAAAAATAAATAAATAACCGATTTGCGATCTCGTTAATAACTAACAAAGCAGATTGAAAATCTTAATTTGAATTCACACTACCAAGGACCGGAAATCAAATGGTGTCTTCAGGTAATATTTTTCGCAGAGATAAAGTAACCTGAGATCTCTTAATCGTCATATTTTAATGGCTTTGCACTTGGGAACGAAGGCACTTTACATGATGGTCTGGAGCAACGAATTCCTGGAAGGACTGCATTTGTGCATCCCGATGCACCAGCGGCATTAACAGACACTCCTTGGTCATTGCCGCGACGTGGCCTCGGCGGTCGCATTCCTACAGCCCGCTCCGCCCAGCGCCCGCGACGCCCTGACCTAAACAACTGCGCAGTTACTATACTATATACTACCTTTCCCGCCATTATAGTCCGCGGCGGTGCTGCACTAAAGAAAATGCAGCCGCGTTATTTCAGTGTCGTAGAAACAAGGGGCAATTTATTTAGCTGTAAGTTCACACTTTCAGTATCACAATGATTTTCAAAAATAACGTCTTCTCGACGTCCCAAAAATTTAAATATAAGTAGTAAACGAGTAATTAAAAAGTGACATAAATGAGGTGTTAAACATGCGCCAACCCACTTTGTATTATTATTCCTATATCTTGTTAGTAGACGTTGAGCCAAATATAAAAGGAAGCCGATTTTACCTGAGCTTGGGGAATTCAATCTGAGATGAAAACAAGGGCAATTCTGCGTATTACGGTTTAGCCGGAGGCAAAATGGTACAATGAAAGATTTTTTGTTCGACTTAGGTAGGTGCTATTTATCCCTCCAATTCTAGGAAGAACTAATTTTTATGCTGAAAGGGGTTTCGATGGAATTTTGGCGCCAAAGCAGTTAGCACAAATTTTATACTTCAAAATTTATTAACGCGTCGGTATTTTAATTACAAACAGCAGGTACTAATAAAAAAGATAAAATTTAAGTGCATTTTTAAAGCGCTGCTTTAATTTATACGCACAGAGAGCGTGTTTACTTGTATATATTAAAGGACAATTCAGACAAAACTGTTATTTCTTGTCTAGCGAGTAGACATATTACATCCGGTAGCTTAAAGCATCATTCCAAATAATGATTTCCTACTTTTTGTCTCCGCTAAATAGACACGGTTGCACGTCATTCAATTTTGAAGATTTCTGCGTATCTTGGGACTTTCCCATGCCGCATTTAAAAATGAATTAATGAACATTCATTCATTATATGATGAATTATTTCTTATATGTGAGCGTGAAAATGTACTAATTTATATTTAAGAAGAGATAATAATTGTGTAGAACTAGAGCAACAAGCGACACAGTGGGAGAATGTCGGAGAGGGAGAGAAGGATAAAGGCCACCTAAGAGCAGCCAGCCATTGACCGCCGCCCGGATGCTGATGCACCACAACAACAACCAGTGGCGTGCCTCGGCACCATTTTTCGGCACTAACGAATAAAATTGAAAAAAATACAGGAAACCGTAATCGAGCAGTAACAAATATTACTTCCAATAAAATCTAGATATTTAAATTTAAATCAAAACGAGGTTAGACGGTCTAATGTTTTTCCTCTTCAAAGATGTGCCAAAAATTGCGTAGTTTATTATAATGTTTAAATCGCACATTAAGATCGTATCTAATTCAAATTAAACACGTTAGTTACAATGGCTGCATTTTTTAACTACGATTTCTAAACTTACGCGCAATTAAATTTTGTTAACACAACGCGTCAATAAATAAAGTCGAGAAAAATTCTAATTTGTGAACGAAGTTGAATGTCCAAAACATACTTTCATCGGAGTTATGCAATAATCTAAACATTCTTAAAATATCGAAGATGTATTCAAACCAATGTACGCGTCTTCAAGTTTAGAAGATTATTTCTGGTTGGTAATACGTGAGTGAATCAATTGTCTCCGACAAGGTTAGAATTGTTCTCGTTACTGCAATTATAAATTTGAAAAAAAAATTCTTTATTGTTATTGCAGAAAAATTCAAGATAAAGTGTAATTTTATGCGAAGATTATTTGACGATAGAAATATACAAAATGAATCAAACTTAAGTTAATGAAATAAAACCGTAAATTTTTGTGCGATCTAATTAATTCATATTTGACCACACTATAGGTTCAGTGCTAGTGAATGGCGTAGTAAAATAAAAGCTGAAAAATATCTAAGAGCACTTCATGGAAACATCTTCAAGGACCTCGGTGAAATATTTCTGAATTAAGAATACTACACATCAAAACTACACTCAAAATCTCGCATTAACTTCAGAGCTACATGAGAATGGGAAACCAGTAAGACTTACAGTGAGCAAATGAGATGCACCTACACTACGAACTACATAAGGAGAATAAACTTGACACTCTACAATTAATATGATGCTAATATTCATGAATTTATAAAAATTAGAAATAACATAAAATGTTAAAAATGGAAAAAACCCGCATACACCAAACTGCAGATTTAGACAGTAAATCCTCAAGACCAAATATGTTTAAACGTACTTCACGCTAACTTTCAGAATTTTTCAAATATTAACCAGTATCTATTGCATCTGGCGAGAGAACCTTTTTTAAATTTTAGAATGCTTACAAATTACTCAAAATCCACCGCGTCTCAAGATAGGATGATGAACCTTGCTCACATTTTAATTGACAGTAATTTAGCAAAAAAAAATAGGATAAAGGATAAATAATAGACAAATTTTCCCTAAAGAAAGCAAAATTAAATATTTTTTGGTACTATTAAAATCTAGCGTATGTTGATCGTTATTGTGTGTCATAATATTTGCAAAACATGTTCATAGAGATTTTTGAAGAAGAAACAGTAAGGATGCTGGTATATTCTATGTAGATAACATAGAAATTGAGGAAGAAGATTTTTTCCCATTTCTAGATGTTCTGGTGAAACAAAAAACATGGTAAATTTTAGAAATGTTTATATAATTTGAATCTGAGGTCAATTTGTTGGGGTGAATTCCATTTTTGTTGGTATTACAAACTTTGGTTGTAGTAAAAGGTATTTGTTTAGTGAAAAATATAAAAAATCTTGATTGATGAATTGGTCTTATACATGTGATTGTACCACAAACCAAAGAAACCAATCAACATTTGGAAAAATGTATACTCTTCAACTTCTTCAAAACACAATAGAAAAACTTGTAATTTTCTGTCAAGAAACGCCCGAAGGTATCGCAAGTTAGCAAGATTCTTCATACAACAAATGCATTTGGCTTGCTGTTCTGTAACCACACAACAACCGAATATCAAATTCGACAAAAATGAAATCGCTAGCTGGACCGTAACCCACAAAAGGTGTGGTTTTTTTAACTTCACTGGTGTTCGCTGTGTTTCCATTAGTTATCGGTCCTTTGTAACATACCAAATGTTCACTGTGAATTTGCACTCGATATTCGACAAATAGTGAATATGTGAAGTAGATGCCTGCTAGTTAGAGAACACTACGATAAACATTCAAACGTTTGTTGTGAGTGAGTGATAAACAAATTTTGACAAACTTAACGGCCAAGAAAATATCAAGTTCTTAAGATTTTAGAATCTAATTTTAATTTATTCTGGGTGCTGTTTTTTGCTCAAAATTTTAAAGCAGAATTTATGTTACTAATGCTCTATATATTCTGTATTTTAATTTTTCGGATAATAACTGCAACTAAATAACTGCAATACCAATAAAATGAAAAAAAATATGTTTGCATAAACGGGAGTGAAGTCAAACTCTCTCTGCTGTCATAATCACAAAAATACCGCACAAGCAGTGTCCTGAAAACGAAAAATAAAAATTTTTTTGTAAAATCTTGATAACGAAAAACATTATTGAACTTTTTCAAACTCCATGTAAATATACTTTAAATTTCCAAACTTTTTTGTAATTTGAGTCACCTTGTATCTTTTACCGTTTTCAAGATCCCCATGCTATTCATCATTATCTTGGATGCAGTGTATACAGTTGACAGAAACAAACATGCGACCTGGTGGGCGGGTACAATGTCGCTGTGCTCTAAGTTAGTACACTCAGAGAAACAAATAAGAAGAAAACGAACAAAATAACAAGCTCGTGAGCAGCGAAAACAACAACAAACTTTCGTCGCCGAGTATACCGTTACGGCAATTTGTATTGTGATCAATTTTTTAATTTAGTTGGCATATTTTCCGGGTCCGATGTTTGCTTTGCCAAGATGAACCAATCCACAATTCCAACGTTTCGTCACCACACTATACAAGTTTATACTGATCTTCTGGGACACGATACATAACACTTACATATCAATACAATAATAAAAATGTACCATACGAATAAATAAATAAATAAAATATAACATTTATGATACCACTTTATATTCGAGTTTCCAGAATTAAAACAATTAGACATGTTAGGATTAATCTGTCTGATATCCATCCAAATAGAAGCATGATGAGTTTGACGAATATACATTGCTTTGGACCTAGAGAATTTATTTGGTTCAAATAAATTAAATATTAAGAAGAAATTTATGTTGGCCATTCAGAATAATCATTAAATTTTGAACTATGTGATTTTGTAGGACTTTAAATTGTTGTTTACTTTTCGTATTTTGGTTTCTATTACATACATAACAAAAAAAAAATAATAATGAATTGAACTGTAAATTATGTTAAATTTATGTTTCTTGATTATGAGTGCCCAAAACATTCCATTGAACTCAACCCAAAAACAAATTTACACACCAAAACGAGCCTTTGAAGTTACAAAATTAAAGTATGTACTTAAAAATATTTTTACATCAATTTTCAAAAATTTAAGAACCATATAGTTTAAGTAGGTAATAAAAAACCTTTAAAAAGTTTGACGATGTTAACAATTCCGTATTAAGTAACTGTGATATTCTACGATTAATAACTCAATAACGACTGAATATAAAGACAACATATGATATATTTTTAAATCAGAAAAGAAAGATCTCTTTAAAAATGTAATAATATACAGGGTGTTACATTAAAAAAATACATCATATTTTTGTTGGGCCCTGTAAACGTCGAGTAACTGAACTATTGATGACATTTTAAGAAAATTCACTTAGAACTTTCACGAATAACTTTTTTTTCTACGAGCAATAGTAACGATAATAAGGGGTGGGTAATTTATAGTGAATAACCCTGTACAACAATTTATTCAGAAAGTAAAGTTTTATAAATACGTGTTCTTTATTTTTACAACATTAATTAGGTAGAAATGTATTTATTCCTTAGTTTAGGAACTACCATGAGAATTAAACAATTAAAAAATAAAATGCGTCAAATATTAAATTAAAAAAAAATTAATAACAGGCCAATCTTAACATAAATCTAAATTATTTTATCCGCCTTGTATACGTAATGTCGAAGACATAACACTTGAGGGACCATTAGCTCATAGTGGTTTCAACGTATAGAAAATGCACTTCCTAATTTTTGCTTTTTAAGACTCGATTCGAATGGCTCAACGAATGAATCGTTTATGAAGTGACTCATGTAACATTATATGAAAAACACGTAACAGGTTATTTATTACACTAAAAGTTTTATAGTTTATATAGTTTCTTAGTACGCCGCGATGACGTGTTAAGAGTTCGATTCTAAATTAAACCGTGACGTTTCATTACGTCAGGTCGTTAAACATGAAGGGACACATTTACAAATATTATTGATCAGAAACATATTTGCTTGTGACGTTTTAAAGGGCACCATAAGTATTGATTTTTTAGGATACCCTCCATGTTTAATACAAAACTAGATGCCACGATCTGCTCAGGACAGGCTGCGTCGGGAGTTTCAAATTTGAAGTGCTTGCCTCCGTGTACCGGGTATAAGTAGTGCAAACACCGTGGGGTCTTCACAGGGGGCCGCAGTCATAACAAAGTTATAAATAGCAAAATTCCACCTACGCGCCGCGACGCTGAAAATGATGTTGGACGCCTCATAAACCCACCATTTGTGGGTGTTTAAGAATTAGATTCTTGCCAAATGTATTTCAGATAGAAACGTACGAAATGAGTAAGAAAGTCTAAATAAAATTACGCGATCACCAAACTCTACCAACATTTACCTTGACTTAGTCCTTCCAATTAGCCTTCATCAAGCTGCCTAACTAAACGACCTGGTCGTTAAAAAATATAATGTAGAATAATAGGAAAGAGCATCATAAAAAATATATAGACGTAACTTAATTTATTAATAGCGGCAACATGTGCCACGAGACAATTATTGTTGTTCCTTCATCTATAAAGAAAACAAATTAAAAACACGTGACCGGAAGAAACTGCACCTGGATTTTTCTAAACATATCGGCAAATCACGTGTCAGCTTAATGCCTTAAACTGATGATTGTAAGTAGTAATAAAAAAAGACTTCATCAATCTCCCAGCGTTATTACTGCTTGCATCCCCACTTCGAACGTTTCAACAAATGCATAACTACAATTTATGTTGCACGAAAGCTGTGCCAAAATTAAGAATCATCGCATAGAAGCATCTTGAAGAAATAAATTTCCGAAGATTCCCCTTTGCACGTGCTAATGTACAAAAGAATGCAAATATTATTAAGATCGAAGAGAAAAAGAAGCCAAGTTACATTATAAAATTTAGCGGTTGTCTCATACCTGCTTTATATGGAAACAAAAATTTCGTATGAGAACTGAAACGGCATTAAAAATAAGCACCTGCTCTAAAATCAGTGACAGCTGTGGCTCGTGCTGGAAGGTAGCAAACGTCTTCGAGAAGTTAGGATTTGAGGAACGACGTATATTTCGTTAAAAGCACCTGGACGGATCTCGATTACCTCAAAGGAGCATCTGGTAAAGATTCGCTAAATAAAAAGCCCACAACATGCACTTACAGTCAGCCTTCGCTCTTTTGTTCCGAAAACGACCCTGTTGCACCCGTGAAGCAGATGCTTTCGTTTTGTTACTGCAACGGTGATAATGAAGGAAATATAACGGTAACTAACATTTATCGTCGTAACTGCGACAACGTACGTACAAATTGGAATAGACGAGATGGAAATTGTTTCATAAAATTAGGTTCCATCATAGGTCGAGTATTCTTAGACGCATGCATTAAATCTCTGCAGTAAGTAGTTAATTCGTTGAGGTGGGCGTTTTCTCGTCTCCGTAAATGATATAAGGAAGTACATATCCTAGTAAGTGATGGCACGTGTCTGTAATCGTGAATTTAGTAAAGATAGCCGCAACTAACAAGAGGGTGGCGAAGCAGCTGGATCCAGTGACGTCGTACAGCTGCTTCCCATCTGGTACCCCGCGTGACCTTCACCGGTCCTTCTGCGATCGTACTTCCTTCTAAACATTCCGTCATCGCCCACCCTCATTAATATTATCGCGTTGAATCCATATGAACTAGTTTTTTTTCAACGTGTACATAAAGTGGTTCAAATACATAGCGGTAAGGGATGGTGGAACCTAGTACGTACACACCTAGGAGACAAGAAGGGTGTTATAAAGACAGGAAGGGGGTATACAGACTCTCGCGTGCAAGCTGCCGAGGAGAGTTAAGACCCACACCTGCTCGCAGCAGATGTGCGTCTCGCCGGCAATGTCCTTTAATTCCCTCCCCTTAATCTACAAATCGTGATATTCGATTTACCCTGAACTATATAAATAAGGCAGGTATGTAGTCCTCTTTACAAATTACAAACACTTACATATATTAAACTACAGTATTTGACAACCACTGCTACAAATTTAAATGAATTATAAATATACACCCTACAAACCAAAAATTGAAAAAAAAAATTAATTAGAACTTGGATGCAGACCTTTAATTAAGAATGTAAACGCTGAAACATTACATAATTGTCCCATATCTATCCAACTACCAAAGTATTTTCGTCAAGATAATAATGTTCGGGAACTTCCATATTTAATGGGGCCGGGCCTTTTCGTATGCGTCCAGATCCATCATAGTGCGAACCATGACACGGGCAATAAAACCCACCAGGATAGTCACCCGCATTTGGAATTGGCACACATCCCAGGTGTGTACATATTCCCAACATTACCAAAAACTCTGGCCTCTTGCATCGTTCCTCGTCCGTTTCTGGATCTCGCAGTATAGATATTGACACACTTCTTTCTATATCGATATCCTTTTCACTCCTATGTTTGACAAATAAAGGTTTTCCTCTCCATTTAAAAATTGCAGTTTTTCCTTCAGGAATATCAGAAAGATTTACCTCAATCTTAGCTATGGCCAAACGTCAGCGGATGCTGCCATGGTGGATAACAGCATAGTAACAATATTCTTTAGGCTGTAGACAGCTCCGATTGCGCCTAATCCAGTGATTGTGTAAGTGGAAACGAATCGATCGTTGACGGTTGCTTCAGATTTCTGTGCAGGATTCTTTGTTGCTTTTCGTCTGTAAAACGAATAATCTGGCACTTTAATATCGGTATGTGAAAATCTCACTTCGGTTTGGAAAGCGAAACCTGAAGTTGGTCGTATGATCCCCATAGGGTGCAACGTTGACATCGTTTTAGATTTATTTTTTATTATGGAATAATATATGCCAGATTTGTGCACTATCATTGAACGATGCAGTTTGAGTGGTGTGTAGGCCACAAAAGATTTACTCCTAATGTATGGTAATATCTTGTTGGAGTTTTGCATTGTTCCAGTGAAAATGTACGTTATTCTTCACTCGGTCATTCGACAAACCGTATAGATTAGTTTTTCAATAAATAAACTGTCAACATTAATCGGACGTGTTCAGAAATCGAATAGGTACTGTCATTATTATGTATATGGATGTTAGACTCAAAACCGTAGTAACGACACTGCGTTACTGTTTGAAGTTTGACTTTCTAAAATTTGACGTTCTTCGTTGGTGTAAAATAAGCCAGATTGAATTTTTTTCTCAATATTTCAAGGTTCCATGTTTCTACGATTCAACGTGAGGCTGCATTGACTTCTGGATCCGCACAAAAATTGTTTTACCTTGGTTGGAAAGTGGTGTGTTACAGCCGCTAATCGCATGTAAAAACTGGATGTTTTCAGTTTGTTCTTCCACATTCAAACTATTCGCATTTAACACTCCATCTTTCTCCGCTTGTGAAGATAAATATTAGTTTTAGATTTAGATGATCCAAATTCTGTCAACAGAATAAAAGATTGTCTTCGCTAAATACGCAGAAGTATGTCGTCTTGTTGATAATCAAAACACATACGTCCAGTATAGTGCAGTAAATAGATATATTTTTGACAAAAATAATAGTAGTATACCACCTACGCCATGTAATTGTAAATAGTATAAAGTACCTTGTATTCATGTTTTATACCGAAAATTAATTTATATAGTTAATAAACATTTATATGCAAAGACTTTCCAAGAAAAATCGGAAAAGTGAAATATTTGGGTTTTCTTTTTAAATTCGTAGATCCGTCATTTTTTGAGATGTAGCATAAATCTTTCAAGAAATAGGAGGAAATAAAAAATATTGTTAAACTTAAAAAGAACAACAAACGTATATCCTGATTTTTCGATAAAATTATATTTAACACTCAAAAACGGCATGCAATGATGACTGAAAATGGCCGAGTGAGAGAAAACGGAGAAGTAGTGGGAGTACCCGTCCGGCGCGCTTATACAAATCTTAATCCCCTCAAACGCGTACGACTACCCCACTACTCCACCGTATCTTACACTCGTTCATTTTCAGTCATCTTCAGCATTTTGGTGTTAAATATCATTTTACGAAAAATGAGAATATACGTTTTGTCCTTTTTTATTCAACTTACAATACTTTTTTATTTTGACAATTGAATGATCACACGAGCATTCAGCCTCGATGAATATATTGCTTTAAAATTTAAATCGCAATTGTGCATAAACTAATTGCCCAACAATTACAGGGTTTTGCACACACTAAGTACGTATCATTACCTCCTATTTCCTGAAAGATTTATGCTACATCTCAAAAAATGACGGTTCTACGAATTTAAAAAGAAAACCCAAATATTTCACTTTATCCGATTTTTCTTGGAAAGTTATTACCTGATTGAGTCTAATTATGCTCATTTTATTCGTATTTTATTTCTATAACTTTCCTTTTACACCATTAACATTGGTTTATTACTTTTAAAAAGTTGAAAAAAACACGTTTCTTTGAATATAAATGTTAATTAACTATATAATGACAATTCATTTTCGGTATAAAACATGAATTTAAGGTACTTTATACTATTTACAATTACATGGCGCAGGCGATATTCTACTATTATTTTTTGTCAAAAATTTACTAATTATTTGCCCTATTGACTGGGGTAGTACTGTATTCTCAATGCTTAAAGTAAGAGTATGGGTTTTCTATTAGTTTTATTTTTTCCTGGACCAAAATCAGTCATAGAACAACTTAAACCACTCTCGTCTTATCGACGTCAACATCACATGGATATCCATCAAAAACAATGACTGCACTTGAATTTTACTAATTTCGTACGTATTGAACACGGCGGTACAAAAAAATTTGAATAAACGATACAAAAGTGAAAAAACTTAGTCTTGAAGTTCGTGTTAAACATTTCTGCAAGATCAGCAATATGATCACATGCATTTTGACTTGTTTTGTTATCTTCGCAGTAATTTAATAATGAAAAATCAAAAACATAAAAAAACGAAACTTTTGTGAAGCTTTTAAAATGTATTTTGATCTTGTGGTGGATCAATAGGATAAATTATGGGCTTTACATGTAAGTTGTCGAAATTGCAGATTTACACTCGACGGGTGGATGTCTCCTTCAATTTTAATGGTGTCTTTTTGTATGCGGTCATATAAAAAATTAAGTTGTTGATGTTTCTCCGAAATAAAATGTTGGATTCAAAATTTGAAAGTGCGATTTTCTAAAGCTCTAAAAATGACAATAGAAAGGTGCTTTTGGATTTTTAATATTTTAAAATACAAACATTAAAAAATTGGTTCTTTTTTGTAAAATTTCCAAAACGAAAAACATTATTAAACTTTTGCGAACGTCAATATACTCGAAATTGCTGAACTTTTTGCAATTTGAGCAACTTTGTATATTTTACCGTTTTCAAGATAACCATACTGTTTATTATCTTGAACACAGTATATACTAAGATTGATAATACAAATGTTTTCTTCCTAAAAACGAATGCATATTATAATTAACACAAACATTTCTACCTTATTAAGAATGTCTTGTTAAGAAATATATCAAAAATAACTTTTAGAAGAACAATACAGTTCGATAAGAAGATTTGGTAATTAAAAATTAGGAGTTTAATCAAAAAGTACCTATACCAAATTAAGGGATCCGTAGATTACCAAATACGACACTTTTAAGATTCTTAAACCTATTCGACATAAAATTATGAATTTAATTGTATTTACCTACCACATACAACCTGTCCGTGTAGTAATTATAAGTAGATTTTTCAACCATTATTTTAGGTTCATCAAAGGCTAAAATTTAAAAATATTTTCAATTAAACAGGGTATCCCATTTTCGTGGACCACCTGTCAACTCTGACATTTTAAATGAAAACATTTTTTATTCTGAATCTGACTTTATGTATATGAGTCTTACTCAAAAAATGATACTTTTCGAAATATCTATTTTTAAACATTTGATTCACTCATTATTCAAATTTTATTCATACTTAGGGCGGTAACGACCCTAACTACCCATAATTTAAAAGTAAACATTGGTTATACAGAGCATGAGAAAAAAAATGACAAACTTTGTAATCGAAAATTATGAAAAACTTAATAAAACCAAATGGAACACACTGTATATTTTTTGCGATTTTTTGCCAGATCGATGTAGAATTAAATTCTCTACAATTTTGTTATTCATACTTGTCTACCAAAAATCCACTGTTAGCCGTGAAAATTGTTTTTATCGAAAATTATCATCGAATAATTAAGTAGGCGATGAAATGCAAACGTTAACAGTTTATTGTTGTCACGGTTGTGTTAGTAGTTATCCAATCTATTATAAGTTTATTATAGCTTTGTATTGTAATGTAATAATGCGTGATTTTCGTTTATTCTACCGGAAAACCGAATGGGAGTAGTTTATTGGCAGCTCTTAATTATAAAGCAGATAATTAGGAATTAAAACGATATCCCCGAGGTGAGTTTCAAAAAAACTACAATTGTCAACTACGAGAAAAATACTAGTGAACATGTTTGTACTGAAGAGGATATGCAATTTGACATCGTTATCGTTATTAGCAGTTGAGAATCTTATCTTTGAGTACGACAAATAGCAGATAACGTTGTAACTTTGAAGACCTCTGTAAATAAGGTGTTACTTAAAACAAATTCCATCCTTATCGTGTACACCATATCAATATCTGACAAAAACAAATTTTGAATGCTGAGACGATTATTAAGAATTCTTCTTGTATTTGACTTTTCCAGTTTATTCAGATATTTCTTTTAGCTATTTAAAATAATCTGTCCAGCGATTTCGTTCTAATTTTGATGATTTTATTTTATAATTTCGAGTAAAACTTGTATTTATGATAAGAAAACGAGTTTCACGGCTAACGGTTGAGTTTTGATAGACAGACATCAATAGCAAAGTTATAGAGAATTTAATTCTACATCGACCTGGAAAGAAATATACAAGGTGTTCCACCATACTTTTTCACGTAGATTCAGAATAAAAAAATATATGTTTTCATTTAAAAAGTGGTTCGTGACAGCGAATTACCTTGTAATTGAAAATATTTTTAAATTGTAGCCACTGAGGAACCTTAAATTATGGAAAAAACCGATTTTGAAAAAATCTACTTTTTAAAGGCAATATCAAAGGTCCGCGTACTACACGGACATATGCTGTATATGTTATTCATGTTAATTATTTATTTTTTTACATAAGAATACTATATTCGGTCGTCCCAAAATATTTCCAGGACCTTTCCTTTAACTTCCAAGTCGAATGTTTGGATGAAATTTGGTCGAAAATTGAAGAGACAATTAAAATCGACAAGAAAAAACCAATTCATTCCATCGACATTTAATTTTATTGGACATTGTGGATCTGTAAAAAAAAAACACGAAGTGGAAATTTTTTAAATCAATAGTACTGATTAATTCAATCTATTTCTGAAAGTACAAATTAACATGGTATATTTTAAATTTAAAATAAAGGAATATTATAGATATTAATTACGTCTAAAGTCTAAGTCGCTTTTAACTAAAAGAAAGGACATTGTTTAAAATTAAAGTTTCTGTTAAGTAGATTTTGAAACTGGTCATTAAATGTTCGTCAATTCTTATTAAACATTTAAAAACGAAGTTGTATGTATGGATTTTAACATTTTCGTCCTTTTGTGTGAGACTTTTGTTTATTGTAAGAAAACTGAAAATCTTGCAATGTGCTAATTGAGTCTCGTTTCTAAAATTGATACATTGCCAAACCAAGATAAACTCAAATCATTATGTTGCAATCAAAAAATAAAATAAAATAATTTAAAATTGGTGCAAATAAAAAGTGCTAATGAATAAATATTTCAAAAACCTAAGCACAAAAACTTGTATACAATTGAACTTTCAGGTACCCATGTGAAAACGGGGTTCACAAATTCAACTGCCTGAATATTGTTCGACTTATTTATTACCAGTATTAATAGACAATATCTCATCCCGTTTCAGGAACGGGACGTTTACCCCCGAAACCGGTATGGTGAGATAATCGTTTTTAAGTCTTTCCCAAAACAATTCAGCATTTTACTACAAATGAATGTACGCCGTTGATTCATTATCATACAGGAATTGATAAAATAAAACAAAAATTCGAAAAATGAAGATTACTCTCCCGCCGTTGCATGTTACTATTACTACACATGAGCGGAAAAGTTATAAAGAAGTCAGCTATCGGTTCCTAATAATGATTGGCCGGTAGGTTAAAAAGCCCCAGGGTGGGTAACTCCTACAAAATAACATAGCGTGACTGCAAGTAACGCGAATATAGCATTCGCGGAACACGTCGGTCGGTTTCGCGTTTACAATGTGCAATTACTTGGAGCGACAACTTTCATTCATTTTTTTTCATAGACTACTATTTGTAAGCGCATTACCTACTTGGAAATAGTACGCTACGTTATTAATAATGTAATAGCAGATATCGTAGTAGTCGTACTCTACGTACAAAATGCAGTCGTAAACAAATATTCATTACTATCAAAAGCATTAGTTAAGCAATAAATTAATATGCTCCCGTCTCGGTTTAGGAAATTCCAAACACGGCAGATGATCTAGAATTACATGGCAAAGGTAAATATTGGGATTATGATTCTACAAGGTGCTGGAAATTCGGAATTAATTCTTGATATTTTTTGCACCTGTCGGTCGTAAGATTTGGGGAAATACCGATCCACAAAAGCCTGATATAAAAGAAAAAAATGCCAAAAACTATTTACATCAAAGATAACAAAATAACCATAGTCAAAATAAGGACAATCTAATTCACAATTTTAAATCGACAACAAAACAAGAAAACAGTTTTGTGTATATAATGTGGAAAACAATTTTATTTGTCGTCATAAAAGTGGAATTTTACTAGTTGATACGCTTTACTAATTGATCACCAAATAACAATATCGATATTTGAATTATAATTGAATGTTGTTACAGATATTTATTCTATCATTTTCATATTGGATTTGTTTTTCGCTTTCAATTAAAAAATTTATATCTCCTACTAAGACTCGTTTATTAATGTTTTTCCGTACAAAATACGAAAAATAGTGTGATTTACTCATAGGAACTGTTAGCTCGTGAATAATAATTCTACTCGTGAATCAAAACTTTTTCATTAGTAAAACGTCACGTTTCATTACTAATATACCTAATCCTAACTATTTGACAATACTATTTTTACGCAAGGTTTAACCACTGAGTAATAAGTCAATGGTTTAATAACTTTAAGGATAATTATTGAATATTGACGTAATTGTGTAAATTAATCTGGTTAAGTTTTAAAGAGATCGATTTTCCTAAAAGAATTCAATAGTAACCGTAAGTAACAAATCGTTTCACAAAAAAACAGTGATTTGAACTTCTTTTGCTTAATAATAAGCCGAAATTCAAAAGACCAGTTAGAAATCTGCTTGAAACCTTTGAAAATTCAATTTGAAATTTTTTTTTGCGAGGATATAAATCATAGAATATTAGATATGTACTTCTCTACTACTGATACACTTTCATGTTGTAATGCAAAATTTTTCGTTGCGTAATGACACCTCTAGGGGCCTTTGCTATATTTATGTACTAAGTATCGTCAATTGCTTTTTAAATAAAAGGTATTCGATAATTATGGCAGGTTTAGAAAAAATATAATTAACTTGATTTAGATTCTGCAAAAATACAAGTTTTAAATACATAGATTTCTTTCCGATAAACACATAAATTAAAAATCTTGATTAGTTGTTGGTAAAAATTAAAAGTTAATAAACAATTAACATCCCATAAACGTAACAGAAACAACGATAAAACAAACACTGTCGAAAATTTGAGTTATGGCGCCGTAATATCCTAGCCCCAAAAAGTCATGTCTTGGCGCCAAAATGTCAATGTTTCTTAAATGTATGTTTAGGAAATTGACCAGTACATCCTAGATTTTTGGGAACCTTATCAAGAACTGTAGCAAGTTAGTGAAACGTTAATTATGAAACTTAGGATTAGTCCTATCAAAAACTAGTGTCAATTTTTCGTTTCCATTAAAGTTACTACGATTATTATGGCCAGTTTTTCCTAAAATTAAAACAATTAAACAGTTTGCAGTCAACCACACTAGTGGACGGAAAACAAGCGAGACTGTAAACTTTACGCACGGTTATATGGTGTTTCACATTTCCAAAAATGTATCTGTGGCCGTTTCACGGTTGGAAAACTCATATGGAGCATGTCAAAAAGTAATTGTAGTGTTTTCCTAACCAGAGGTGGCGCTGTTGTTAATGATACAGCGGATGTTAATGTAATTATTTTTAATTTAATGTCATTGTCAATTTAATTTGTAATTAAACTGACGATGATATATAGAGTCAAAACTAATCATCTAAATAAATAAAGTATAATAATACTTAGTATATTATATTCTAAAACGAAAAGAGCAGTTCCAACAACAGTGAAGAATATTATTGTATCTTTGAAAAGTTTTGAACGATTATTTTTCACATTAACGCATGTTGAGATTAAATTTATTTGGTTCTAACCGAGACAAAATACTATTCTATAACGTAAAGTTATTAAAGATACGAATTGGTATTTTAAAGTTACTTACTTGGATAAGTTTATTTTTATTTTTGGCGCACTCCGCTACAGCAAACTGAAATAGTTATTTACATTCGCGTGCGGAAAATTAAATTTTACGCACAAGATTTGTATTAAATTCGCCGACGATTTTTAAATGGTAAAAATCTAAAATTAACAAATATTTTGCTGTCAATTGTCAATATCGGTCATAAAGTCAACTGTAATTCAAAATACACAAGATGGCGCTAATAATAATTGATTTAGTAAACATATTTTTGTTCTATAAAAAGATTTTTATTGACAAATGTACCTTAAAAGGGCGGACGATTTGGGTAATTTTTACGCAAGCTGTGCGTGCCCTGTACGTATTCATGACGTTTCAGGGTTGTAGTTTCAATGTTAATTTGATGTTTACACGTCAGGAGACCAAGAAGGAAATTATTCCATTCCACGTCCCGAAGTAATTTAAAAACTGATGCCTATACACGAGAAATTATCCAATTAGGTGGCTGGTTTTGTTATAAACAAAAATGTCACCAATATATCCAATTAATAAATTATTGATACAGTGATAAAAGTTAAATTTGTCTTTGATAAGTGCGACCGACAATAATTGTACGTAAAGTTTCGAATCTCCCGTATGGTTGTGTATTTCTATGTAGTTAATCAAATTATTTTGACCTTCTCATAGGAGATGTTCAAAGATGGTGGTTCAAGAAAACATCATTGTAATTATTATTGCTTGACAATTGAAGCGCCGGCGGAATAATGATTATGGTGTTTTCTTAAACCACTACCTGAACATCTCCTATAAGAAGAATAATTTGCTTTAATAACTAATACTATCTTTGTAATATATTCTGTACATTTAAGAGGATGTCGTTTATTTTACAAATGTTGTGTAAAGAAACTGCCTAAGCTAACGTTTATGTTTTATAAATGAAAATTGTGTTTTTTTAGGAGGAAATGTTTTGATTTGCCCAAATCAATTTAAAAGAAACGTTTTCAAGCTATTTGTATTAATTAATAATTAATAATTCCAGTATCGTACAAAATAAACTTGTATGTAACGCCATATTTCTAGGTTTTCATCTGAGATATTTGGTTCCTATTTCTGCTGAGTAGTTTTTCTCCCAACCAGAGACGGAGCTACGTTACAACGTACAACATTTTACCATACAGCTTCCGTTCTATAACCTTCGGTTATTTTTCTATGGGCCGGTTCAAATTATTTATAAATCTAAAATTAAATGTAAACATCTTTCTTTAATCGTTTAAGCAAAACGATAGTTAACTTGGTAGTAACATTTGAATTGGCAGAATCACATTTTTTTAGAGGCGAACTATTTATAATTTTTTCTAAGAAATTTCAAATGGAATTGGAATGCTAAACTCTAACCAATTTACATAAAGGAAAACAAGATGACTTATTGGAATGATAAACAATTCGTAAACTTAACGTCAAACGAATCAATGACCACATCGTCTAACGCAACCCCAATGTCAAACTTCTAATTCTGATCTTGGCCATAACGTCATACTTGACCACAGCGTCAAATTACGCTAATTTCATAAATAACTTCAAACGTGACCATAACGTCAAACTACGAATATGATCGAAACACCCTTCAACACAAGCGCCGCCATGAAGAAAGATAGTTTTCAATTTGACCACAAAACCAAATGGCACTTTAACAACAAATTCGAAACCACAGTATAGATTTCAATTAGTGATGGTAAGATCCAGATTTTTTACTGATCCCAGTCGTACGTGATTCTTGGCAAAAATCATTCGTACATAAAATTCGAAGTATTTATAATTTTAATTTAACATAATGAATACATTCAAAACCGAGCACTTATCTATACATATACAAGGTGTCCTAAATTTAATAGTCAAACTCAGTGTTTTTAAATTAACAACTAGGCATTTTAATGATGTGTATACTAATGAATGTGTTTTTGATTGCAATTTTCTCGAAACTGATGCGTCTGGGCCTGTTTTTAGTAGAAAGCTCTAAAATTCTAAGTGAAAGTAAGTAAAATATCAACCGAGAAAATAGTTGATACTGTTTCTATACTTCAACTCCCTGAAATGTCGTAACGCCTATGATTAAATTTTGAGAGTACATCAAAATCAGTAAAATTAGAAAAAATCAAGATTTTATTTTCAACCCTTTAGAAATAATTTAATAAAATGATTTACACTAAAAAAATAAAGCACTTTGAAGTTTATTAGGCATTTCATGATTACAGTGTAATTTTAAGAAATGGTTTTAATTTAATTCCATTTAATGTGCAAATCGATCATAAAAACCCACTTAAAAATAAGTTTGGTCCAATTTTCAAAAAATATTTTCTTCATAATTAAAGAGCTGGAGCCGGATTTTGCTCGTGATCGGGGGCAAAAGCAAATAATATGGTATTCCGTTGTGGTACCAACGAGCATCACATTTCTGGCGACAATGGTAGTTGTGGCTGAAGGTATAGTCAGTAAAAGTAGAAGGAATATTTTTGTATCCTCGTGATCCAGGGCATGCTTGAAAATTTTCCAAATGCAAGTTTGCAATATACTCAATCCAATTCACAAAGAGCCTTTGTCTAAGACGAGACCAAAGAGGGCGGGTCCAAGGGTAAAATTACAAGAATCGGGGGTGAAGCTCGTCATCGAGGGCACGGACGCCACTTGTATTAGTTATTTGTTTATTCCGAATGAACAATAATCCAAAAGGACTTTTGGAATTAAAACGGGATAAAATTTATGACGAGGTAGAAGGTCGCAGTCGAAATTCTACCTGTGTTCATACTTATCATTTAATTGGTTAAGAATTAAAAAAAAATACAGCGAGAAAAATGTTAAATAATTTATTAATGTATCTTATTACAAAACTTTACAAATAACTAATAATATGCTGTAATTACATATTATTGTGGCTCATGTATGTACTCAGCAAAAATTCTTCGTCATCATCGTTTTCATTGCTCTCACACTCAAAATCATTCATCTACTTTCAGACTAATCACTTAGCACTATTGTATTTCGAATCGATTCCGGCAACTGAGAGCCTTCAAACCATTTAAATATATTAGAGTTGTCGTCGTCATTCAGCTTGCCATCCATAGTTTGTAGGAATAAGTTCTGTATGAACTTCTTTGTGAGCACTTAACTAAATTCTATTTGACAAAGATTGTACATAAGGTTGGTATGACTTTGACATTAGCAAATGTTTCATGTCTTTGATAGCAAGATGCGTATTGTTGGTTGCATATACGACATATCTAAATCTTTCTCGAAACTCTGCCAAAAAAGCAACAGTGCTCTATGTCCAACCGCCGTTATTGAAAACACGTTACGGAAGTAAGATTCAATAATAAACTTTTCTTGTTTTGACGAAAACATCATTTTTTCAAAAAAATTTGATGAAATTGACGTTTATTGGCTAAAGTTATAAAAGACACCTTACCTAAAAACTTTATAATCGCTCGGCATCTTCCATGCAATATTGTCGGTTGAATAATCTAAACACGCTAAACCGAAGTCATTTACTTCTAAACAGCCGCAATTTTTTTTAGGATCACGTACAATCGATATGCAAATGTTTGTAATATTTTAAAAATTTCATCGTAATCAAGACTAGTTTCTCAAAGTGCTCACATTTTAACATTATGTTATAAAGGCCTATTTTTGCCTGTTCTACAAAAAGTTGGATCGTAATTACATTCCGTAAAACCATGAACACTTGCTAAGCTTTGGCATATAACTTCGGCAAAATGTTGAAAAATCAAAATATCTTTTTTTCCGTTACTCCACCTTCACTCCAAATGATTCATTTTTTTCTGACGAGGATAAATTAACCAATGCGCTTCTTTGAATTTATTACTTCGTAATTCGTTTATCCAACAGGTCTCTTTGGCTGCGACATGGTATAAGAAAATCTCGATCGTCTTCTTAAATAATCTACTTCACAATAAAATAATCTTTTTTGAAGATAAATGAAACTACATAATTTATTCATAGATATAAAGCACGCATTATTAGTCAGAATCGTGGATGAATTTACTCCAAAGACATGGCTTGGGTGTTCGCCACCCCTTTGCCTTAGACAGACACCCTTTAGAAAATGAATTCAGTGTATTGCAAACACCCATGTGAAATTACCCACAAATCCATTCACAAAAATGTGTCTCATGTTTTTGACGTCCAACACAATAATTAAAGATTGGAAATGAAAAAAGTATTAATAAAATTACAAAATAAATTAAATATATATAATATTTGTTGCTATTTCAATAAATAAAAATTGTTTAAACACAGTACAGCAAATTGGCTTCCATAAAAAGCGTTTCTTCAACATGTGTGGATTAATTTTTATGAAAATTTAACAACAAATAGACGACAATATAATAAATAACTCACGAAACAAAAATGTTGTTTTTGAAAATTGAATTATTTCACTTTAAAGTTAGCTCTTTCATCCTGCACAGCTCGCATCAACAACTTGCACTAAAAAGTAATGTTTTCACATGTTGGAGTGGATTAATTTTTGTGCAAATTTAACAACAAATAAAGGAACTACAATAAATAACATATTGCGAAACAAAATGTAGTGTTTTTTTAAAATTAATTATTTCACTTTCAAGTTAGCTCTTTCAGCCAGGCATAGCACTAAAAAGTAATTTTTTTGACATGTTGGCGTGGATTATTTTGTGGAAATTTTTGTTATAGATTGTCCGAATATGCCTTTATTAATTCAAAAGCAACACTCAAAACGAAATTAGTTATAATGTTCCAAACAAAAAACCGAAACAACAATTATTGTCAAATGAACTTAAACAAATTGTATCCAGATTGCATAAACATTGCAAAATTCTATTCAAATGTATATTTAAATATAACATAAATAAATAAGCAAATGAATATTAGATTCTTATTGAAAAAATATTAAGTAATTCCAACTATACAAATTATCACGTTACTGTTGGAAGAAAGAAATCATTAAAACTCATTTTTAAATGTACCTGAAAAACCTGAAAGGTATTCCAGGTACAATTTCTGCTATGTCAAACTTACCTTCTAAGGTAACTGTACATTTGAAAAACTCGTATTATAAATCCCTTTAATAGAACAATATTTTTAAGTTCGTAGAATGTTAAAATTCATACTAGTCATAAGTTACACCTTGTAACCCATAACTATGCCAATTAGAAAAAAATACAAGGATTTAGTGGTGTCGAAAGTAAGAAAAAAGTATCCATCATTTCTAAAAACAAACAATGGTTACGGACGTCTGCAAATGTGTTTGGAGATTCTAAAAAATTCCAGGTCAGTGGCTATTTTGTGTCTATGTCGCCAGACCTTTTGTCACAAAAATAACCAAGTCGTTGGTAATAGAATTTAAAACAACTCATTTATATTTAGCAGCTTTAATTTTAACTTGCAAAGAAAGCGAAGAATAACCTCGACTTATTGGCCCACTTTGCCAATTTTCTTTTAAAGGATGGTAGGTATGTAATTTTTATTCGATCTTTCCAAATATCAACTGATATAATGTTATACTTAATTTTCGAATATTCTCAATATTAAGCTTGAAAATTGGCGACTTGCTGAAACAGAAAGATGAATGCTAGAAATATCAACAGTCCCTTAAAATATGCATCTACCGATGATACTAGATTTGATATAAAATTTCACGAAAATTATAATTGAAAATACGAGAATTCGTTTTCAAGTGTCATAACGTCAGTATTGATTTTAAGCTTACTTGTAAAATATTTAGTACTTCTAAAGATTCTTCGTGAGAAGTTTATTTCTTACAATGAACCTCCTCGAAATAAATGAAAAGTGAAATTAATAATAGAGGTAATAATAAAACCTGTCGCGTCATCGTCTGTACCGGGTATTTCTTGTACAACCCTTGCATAAAAGGGTTCGAAAGTTCATCAACCTTTACCCTTTGACCCGTATGCACCCCAACGGACGATTAGGTCACCCCTACTCTGCTAGTACGATGACCGCGCTTTTATTACCACGACTGGCCCCGTTTTTTACTCTAAAAATATCTTGCCACGGGACTAAAATAAAATACATAATCTGTAAATTGGGACTGTCTCGGGCACAAAAACAGAATAGGTTGCATGTGTGAGTAGAAGACAATTTAAAAATAATTTATTGACCTTTGGAGTGGCAATAAAATGCATTGCCTTGTGTCCTACTATAACATTTTATGAACTTTCTTTACCCACAAGAATAAAAGAAATGACATAGTAGAAGCTTCCGATTTTTCGAACGGGTGTTACTTGAAGTGTTTGGGCAAAAATAACTCATTCATAAATAAGGAAAAATATATGAGACTTACCTATTAAATAATTGAATTGTTGAGTCTTCGCAATAGCTTAGTGTCGTTTCCGTCTTTTCGTCGAAAACCCCTGAAAATATATTACAGATAAAATACATCACCAATAAATCAATTTTTTAATTTTTTAGACAATTCCTCATCAACAATAATGTTTGTTTAATTACTATATTAGACCACATGCAACAAGCTCTGATCAAGGCAAAAAATAGTTGTAATACCATCCATCCATCTTTGATGCATATTTAATTAGTCTTTTAGTTACATTTCTCTTTTAGTGCATTATGCCATATTTAGAAGATTGGAGGTTATACGACGATTCCAAAACCAAAGATTTTAAGAACCCATTATTCCACTTGCCTAGACAAGTTATCGGATTTATGCAAAATAAGTCTTACTTAAAAGAACCACAACCGCTACATTTTTGTTTTGCGACTATTTTTGTATAACTAATATCACTTAATTGATGGTAAAAACTCCTTAATTTAACAATAATATCACTTAAGATATCGTTAAATAAGGCCATTTATCTTACAAAGGAATTGTTTACAGAAAATCTATAGGTATTAGTATTAAAAACTTAAAAAAAAATGTACCAATAAGAGATATTTAAAAAAAATTACTTCTTTAAAGCGCTTCTCCTAAATTTCATAAATCTAACCAAATTTCCTGTGTTGTTCTAAGATCAATATTGTAAACGATATTAAAATCGGTCAAGTTGTCTTTGAGGTATAAGAATTTCTTTACCAAAAATAATCCGAAATATTAAAAAGACATTGTAAAAAAAATAGTTAAGTCCCATTTAATTTACATTATACTTTTCTGTTCTTTGACGCACGATTAATGTGTTCGTTATATGGTGGGAGTAGATAAACAACTTTTATTAGAAAATATGTGTTTCCTTCTATAGGAGTTTTGTTCATTGTTATATAAGCATGACTACGTTGGAAATAAAAAATTAATTTTCGCTTTTGCGCGTCAATTTGAGTTTCGGTAGTCACAAGGGGCGTGCGTGCATGTTCGGGTCCAGTCGGTAGTGTTCGGTCATATACGGGGTCAGTCGGCCATGTTTGCGTTCGTTTTTTCTTGGCATGTTCGATGACTTCGTGGGAATTCGGTGGATTTGTGATTATATAAGTTGGTTTTTCGTGTGTATAGTTTATTATTTAAAATGTATTAACAGAAAATGTCTACATTTTTCGCAGAGGTAAATAAGGCAGCTCATTTGCTTCCATATGTGAGCCTTCGAGAGTTAGTTATTAATAAAAAACATAAAATAAAATGTTTTGGTAAAGTCGAAACTAAGTTTGGTATAAAAGTAGTTCTTCTTCCAAAAGAAGAAGTTAATCAACAACTCAAATTGATATTGTATCAATCAAGTCATATTTTAGTTCTTTAGATTATGCTTAAAATCTAACAAACTCACCCAACAACTTTTAAATACCAAACGTTAGAATTAAATATTATTTGAAAAATAAACGTAAAATAAAAATAATTATTAAGTACTCTATAAAGAAATTGTAAATGCCCTTCGCTAAAGTACCTTTATGGTTGCTCGGATAAATCAAACCTCCGCTTAAAAAAAAAAAACTAAATACTGACTTCCATCAAAATTAAACTCGTGGTTCTGGAGTATGGTACCTTTACCGTACGTGCAATTTTTTTGGCCTAACTAAATCTACTATCTACTACAGTCGGTCAGATAAATAGAAAAGTTTGGGGCCATTTTATTTCGTTTTTTCTATGCTCAATTGTTTCCACGACCACTATGAAAATTTGACATTCGGAGTATGATAAACCATTAGAGAAAACTTGTCATTTCGCAACCTCTGAAGAAAATAATGTCGTTACTAGTAACGGTATATACAGGATGTGTATTATCTACTTAGAAATTAGCAGTTTCATGACATGAACAAACTTCAAATGCATCGCCTTCTTTCTAAGAAATTTTCAGAAAACTGAGATTGATCTATTTTTTTATTTTTGAATACCTTCAACAGCGTTAATGGTAAAAAGTAAATAGTTTTGTAGTTATTTTTCGTAGATAATAATTTTGCTAATAAAAAATCCACGGCTTGCTTAGTTCAAAAGATATAACCCAAAGTTACATTTTCATTTTTTTCTGATTCCAGTGATTAAGATTTGATATAGCTATTTATTTATTCATCAAAAACCATTTATTATAAATTATTCACAAAATGTGTCAAAAATAATTTTAAACTTACGTACTAACAAGAGATTGTCGGTGTCGCCATCTCATGGATAGTTGTCATGTACTCAGATTCATCAAAATGTAATATATTTGTAGAAATCTGTAGTATGTAAGACTGTGAACTTTTCAACATTGCGAAAACCTAAGCGCATTATTATTTCAAATTCTTGCCAACCTAATAAATCAGTAGCCAATGATAATTGCAGAATTACGAAAGGCACCTACATACACGTGTTTCAACTTATTTAAGGATCATTATTGTAGAAGTCTACAAAAATCACCGGAATTAGTAACAGTAGTTCAACACATCGTGAGCCTGCTTATTAAGCAAGAGATAGTCGGTGTCGCCACTAACACACTAATTCTTTAGGTGTATGTACTTTTGTAATCATTACTGCATCTTAATTTAGTTTAAAAATGCGTTTTGCGAAAAAGGCAAAAAAATATAATAGGATATAAATAAAATTTAATGTATGTCTGTTTCGACGAATGCAAACTGTAGTACATGTACGTAATTAAAAAATTAGCAAAGTATGATATCACAGTGGTAGATGAACCCAAGTTGGCAAGCTATATTAACTTTCTATGATCAATTGCAAACTTTACCAGGATCTCACTTGCGTGCACAAGTTGAAGTTGTAACAAAGGAGCTAGAAAATTTGGAATGTTGAAGATAAAATACCTCTAGCAACGATGTTCAAAAAACTTTAAAAAAACAAGCAGTTTCAGTTTTCTGTTGATGTAGATCAAAAAGCAAGCTTTCCATAATGGAATACGATCGAATCTGCTGGGCTTAGTCTTTCCCAGCTAGTTATTTCAAATTATTCTTTGATGAAGATCATCAATTGCATAGTACACTTCAGTAATGTATATGCTCAAAAAAAAATGAAACAAGATATATCACTTAGGTTTTTGATTTTGAACGAATACTCGCTCGGATCCCGTAAAAATATATTGGAAAAATACTGAAGAATCTTCCTTTATATATATAAAGATAGATTTCAATTTACATTGAGCAACTTTCACTGCGTAGATAACAATCAGTTAGATAAAAGTGACTGTTTTGCAACTAGATCTTTCTTACTATTCTGTTGATGAAGCCATGGTCCCTTACTTTGGTCGATACGGTTGCAAACAGTTTATCCGTTTTAAACCCATAAGAAGGGGATACAAATTTTGGGTTGGAGCCACACGATTGAGATAGATAATTAATTTTGAGCCTTACCAAGATTCCAAATTATCAGAAAATATATCGTCTTAGGTGGTTCCTAGTATTGAACTTCAAACATACTTTGGCTTCGGGTCCCCAAAATTTTCATCTTTTTTCGACAATATTTTTTACTACACTATTCTCAAATGAAGGAACTAACTTTCCACAGGATCAAAGCTACTGGTACTATTCGAAAAAATATAGTTTCGAAATGTTCATTGACAAACTCAAAGGTTTTTAAAAAGACAGCTCGGAGAACCTTTCAATACGCGTTGGTAGATCAAGAAACTATTATTTATGGTTGGAATGATGACGTTGTCATAACAATAGCTTCAAATGCCACACCGTTCCATCCCATCAATAAAGTAAAACGATATTCACAGAGCGAAAATAGACATATACAGACATTATGGAAACTCACAAAATTGAAAAAAAGAGGAGACCATCAAGAAAATCTTATTCATTCAAAGAACACTCCGGATGCGATGGTATCAATACCATTTGACAGTTTACCAATAGAGTCAAACCAGATGCGTCATATGTCATCAAATGTGATATAGCTTTGCATCCCAAACATTGTTTTGTACATTTTCACACCATAATTTAAAATTTTCTGTGGAATATGTATGTTTGCGTTCAGTTTTTAATAAATGATATTGTTTCAAGATAGCAGCCTACGGTCCTACAGTTCCTTTAAAAAAACATCTATTTTTAGGGTAACTACCATTTTGGGAACGATAGTTTAAGCTGCATTCCTAGGATGTTGCTTAAAAAAGCTAGAATTTGGCACTACATCACCATCTTTGATCCAGTAGCCATGTTATCAACGCTGAACGGATAAAAAATCTCAAATTTAGCAAGCAAAAGTGTATTCAGAACCCTGTGGAACACGAGCTACGTTATATCAACACAAGGAGTTTCTGATTACCGACGAGTTTTTGTTTTCACATACATTGTTTTATTTTGTAATTACTTAGTAAAAGCCCCCATATTTTAACAACTTAGTTGATACCACATGGTAGTTATGATGTAAAGTGCAAACATTAAATATGGTTGAAGTCAAATGCCAAGCCCTGGAAGAGTTAACAGTTGTTCAGGTTGGGTGCGTGGTGGGCGTTAAGTAAATTTTGAAAACATTTTCGCCGGTAAATAAAAAAATTAACTACAGAAACCAATATTTTTTTTTTCTAAATCGAGTTTAAAACATTGAGCGAGAAATGTTTATTTTTTAAAATTTTTGTCGATCTCTAAAATGCATAAAACCGTGCGAAAATGTTAATTACGACGCACAAGCTTTTATGCAAAATAATCTAACCTCAAATTCGACGTGATACCACATTTAATAATTTCAATTAATCAATGAACTTTAAGTGTCAAATTCAGTACAAAACAAAAAAAAACAAGGGTTTCGCGGAGAATTCCACATCGTTCAGACACTAACAAACGTGTGCAGCGACATAAAACATTTTGCACAAAAAATAAAGTAAATGTGTTATAGTGACACTACTTTAAAATTAATTTTTTTCTAAATAATACTCTAAATTTAATTCGAAATAATCATTTTTATTGATTTTTTTTGTCGGAAATTAGTTTAATTCATTAAATTGCGACTCTATGGACTAAATTGCAATATAATTAGTTATCGATTTGATTACTAGAGCGTAGAGGATTATATAACTCGCCAGTTAATCAATAGAACTCGATGCTTGAATCAATCAAGATTTGCTATACTGCATCTTTTCATGAAGAGATATTTCGCCAAATGAGATGGAAATATCTCCCTGCGCCATATTTCCAACCGGAAACTAGCTTTTGCTGTATGCCAGTTTCCTTCGATTGTGTTAGTGTGCGCACTCGTTTCGAGATCTTTAAAAGGAAGCGAGTTATTCACTTTCAGATGCGAGTTGGCCTCTTCTAATGACACATAGTATGACTTCCAACAATCATATCTATTGGTTGATGCAGTGCTATCCATTTCTATTTAATTTGGTTAGGTTACGCTATATGTGCATTGATAGATAACTTCTAAGGTTGGATTGGTTACCCTTGGTTAGATTACCGACACGTGAATCATCAAATGTAACCACAGAAACCAAAATTGTCCGTTCATAAATAGTGTCATTAAACTAAGAAAACTCCTAAAGGTCTAACAGCTACCTGGTTGTTTAAGACCATTATTCGATTGACTACAATCCTAACTTGAAGTTAAGTTGAAAAAGAGAATGTCTCAGGAGGAAAAATAGTTCAAATGAAAGTTGTAGACAATACAATTTTCAACCTTCTTCTTGTATAATTGATATTGTAGGATATATTGATAAAACAATTAGTGTCACGTGATTGTAAATATCTCAGTAATTACTTACCCGATCAAAAATAGTTTAAACAAAAGTTGTATATAATTAAATTACAAACAACTTTTATTTGAAAAAAAATGTGTAAAATGAATTTAACGGCTATACAGATTATGCTCAAAATCTAATCAGATCAGAATATATAAATATGATGTGGACTAATAAAATCTAAAATAGTAAATCAAAATTTTACAAATAATATTTAATTGTTATCACAACAATAAACAAACGTAAAAGCATGTTTTCAGAGAGGTACCTATACCGAAAATAATATTCTAGTATTCTTTGAAGACACAAAAGTATGTGAAGTTTAAAAAAAACAAATGATGCCTCAGATAATCGTACACAAATATGTTTGACAAAGAAATTAGAAAATAATTGTAAGAACTTTAATAATTATTACAATACAATTATTAATTAGAAATTACAGTTATAAAAATAAATATATTCTAAAAAAAAAGTTAAAGTGTCATTTCAGCTTGACTCAAAGTCCATTCAAAACTATGCTATAATACAAAAATTTTTATATCAAGTATTACAGTCTCGGGATAGAAAAATACAATAAACTAGTAATATATTACGAATTAATAATGTATAGCGTAGGAATAAAAAGCCCCTGTTTAGTTGTTTCATGACTGTCGCGTCGTAGTCGAATCCGAGTTTATGCTTCAAAGTTACTGTGATTTCTGTGACAATAAATAAGTGTGTATATGTCAAATGCACAAATAATTAATGTAACAAGGTTAAATCGATGGTAGAGTCAACTATATGTCGGGGCAATTTTTTGGCACATTTTATTCATACGCGTTGCGTATCATCCCTAATTTTTTCAATGAACGGTATAACGTTCATCGGACTAATAATAAATCAAGAGTTAACTATTATTTATGTATTTCTGTCATTGTATATTGAAGTAGGTACCATTTATTAATTTTAATTTAAATACAATCCGCTGACTCAAATTGATCGGAAAAAACAAAAAAAGAAAGTGCTAAATTTTCAAATTTTAAATTATTCCACAACTCCTCATGTATCGGAAGGTCACACGTTCTGTTCACAAAATATGTACGATTGTTTATTTAAATTTTCGGCGTCCAACGTACGAAAACTTTGGTACCTCTCCTGCCCAATCAGCGGTAGGCTTGATATAAAGCAAAGGGTTGTTTCATTATCAAAACGAATTCGACCTCGAATTTATTTTTGGATTAATTCATGTTGCGTTTCCAATTTAACAGAATTGATTGAAAACATAGAAATGAAACCAATGAAATTAAAATTCTGTTACAAATAACAAATCGAATATGTTTATAATATTATACTATCAATATTTTTAATTATCACATTTTTATACTAGGGTTTCCCAATTAAAAAAAGCATTGATTGTAATACACCAAAATATTTGTTTACTTCAAATTTTGAAATAGGTACATTACCGCATTGTTTGCATACTTGTTAGTTCAAATAAAAGTTGTAGATAATAAATTTGCAACAACTTTCGTTCCTTTTGTTAAATTAATATTTTTTTCGAACAAATAAAAAAGAAGACGATGTGATTTACTATTATAACTTTTCTTAGAGTGAAGATATTGTTAAAACAAGAAAATGATCGCCGTATCACGCAATTCTTCACCGAATCAAAACATCAATTTTAATTATTTATTTTATTTTAAATATGTAGAGTAAAAAATAAACAAATGATTTTACAGAAGTAACGGAAGAATTGCGTGTGAAACATCAAATACCTTGAAAGAGATTTAGATTTAGGATATCAGCACGAAACGATTAGAAAGATTCGGGAGGTCAAAGGGTAGGATCTTCGATAAACAAATGCATTCTACATTTTGTCATAGAATGTTTATAATACCACAAATACGTCATCATCTAAATTTAATACAAGAAATGCTTTAGTGGAAAGAACTATAATATATTTAAATTAATGCTTGTTTACGTAATTGATTGTCATTAATATAATTAATTGCATAAAAACTGATACGTCCCTATTATACCATACCATCCAGTACTAAATGTTTGCAATCATAAACATACCTAGTATTTATCAATTCTCATTAATGACAAATATTAGTGATATAATACTACAAAAAGAAGAAAATTGTCAGATTTTTTTCTATCACTTTCGCCATTAAAAATTTAGTAAAATACTTTTTAAATTAAAATAGACGACCGGTCTACAAAAATCCTTCATTATAATAAATTACGTAAATAAAAAAGGGTATTAAAGTGACGTACAAAAAGCGGGAGACGAAGATCGATTCCTACACTCATCTCATTCAACATTACGCTAACAGTTCCCACCCTTACCTTTAACGCGACAGATATATTCATTCTCCCATCACTGCATCACTTCAATAAAAGTGCATTGACTGTGAACAGCAGTTCATTATGCACTCATTGCGTTACATTATACAACTACGTACGTACTACGTCTACTATAAATACTATTACATTTAAAAGGGTTGTATTTATGAATTGCGCTTAAGCATTTTTTCGATTACAATGAAAACTTTCAAATAGGGCGTTTTCGTTAGAGATTAATAAGCAATGGATCCACCCTTACGAATTGATAGGGCAATTTTTTTTCTTCTAATTTAAAGGAGAAGAGGCGAGTCGGGTGCAAGAAAGACACCAAGAAATGCACTCCTATTATTTTAGCACAGAATCCAACTCAACAGAAATCGATATTTATGGAGGACATTCGTTTATGCAGGAATTGAAAAAAATTACCCGATTATGTTTAAACAAAAATAAGTACTAGAATAGTACAAACAAATAAACAAGGCGATAACCTTTTTGCATAAATAAATTCATGTACAAATAGCACGATCAATCGTCTCTAATTTTTCAATTCCGTTTATCTATTTAGAAATTATGGTCCTCAAATGTGAAATATACATGAAAACAAGCAGTTACCGTGAAAAGGGTGCGGACCCGGTAAAATCCATACGTCCTCTTAGTCTTCTTAACGATACGACAATCCAGGAGAATCGTTAATCTCACACGCGCTGCACATTTGTTTGCAATGACATTAAAACGTAACATTTCGTCACAAAGTCACATACACTAATCACGTCCGTCTTTATAAAATAAGGATATTAATGTCAAAATAAGCGGGTGTACGTCGCGATGAATGTTCGGGTAGACGCCGTCATCGGGTGGAGACAACAGTTAAGAGCGCCTCCACTTATATCTGAGGGCACCACTAGTCAGGCTTGTTTACGCAGATCAATATGAGCGTGCGTACGGGGTGTGGTAGACCGTAAGGGTGGCACTGATTTGGGTATCTACGCAAGACTGCACATCAAAGATTATACACTACGTTCTTTCATATTTGGAGTAATGAAGTTTTTCTTTTTAAAAAACATAAAATTGTGAATGACAAAACAAACGCGAAAAACTACGCAACTCGTAATTTACAATGAGATATTTTGTCTTTAATGAAAAAGATTGAATAAATTTCTATTGAAATGACAAGAAAAACAATAAAACGCTTTTACGACTTGCTATGCTTGTCGATCTTCAAATTACAATCGATTACTACAATATAGCCCAATTAAGATAGAAGGTGTAAGTGTCAAGAAAATGTTTTCCATTTACAATAAGGTTTTTATTACACCGAAAGCGTTATAAAATTCTCAGTCTTGGTTAAAAATTAATTCAAAAGGTTTAAAAAACATTAAAAATTAAATGATTTTCAGAAAATACAATTTTAATTTTGATAATTGAGAAATAAATAATGTAACGGGAATTAGTTTAGTTTTTTTAATTATTGTACTCAGCGATCGAAGTAGTCGAGTTGAATTGATCTTAAATTTTTTAGTGTTTGGATTTGACTCACATACAGAAAAATTCTAAACATTTGGATTTCAAAAATTTACAGTTCGCTCACTTGTCCAGGATAAAATCAAATAAAAATGTATGCAGGGTTAGCAAAAAATATGGAAGAATGGAAATTGGAGAATTCAGTAATCAGTAATTTGTTTAAAAACACCTGTCGAAACTAAGGAGTGAGTTAAGAGGTTTTAAATGGCGACAATAAGTTCTAAATTCTTCAGAAAATTAAAAAATATCAAAATGTCGTCATATCAAAAGCACTTTACTAAACCATCCAAAACTGAGCAGTATTGTATGGGTATATTTAATATTAATAAAGATAAAGATTCGGTTAAATGGGCAATGTTGGTACAGATTTTCATGCCGATTGAGATGGAGTTAATTAAGTTCAAAAATTCCGATCGGTTCTAAAGATATTCGGAAAAAACCGAAAAATGCCTTTTTCAAAAAAATCACTTATTAAGGCAGTTACTAAAAAAAAGTTCATACAAAAGTTTCTTCACTAATGAAAGCAAACTGTAATCTACTTTCAAAAAGATTTCAAAAGAATGGTTTTGGAGATATTGATAGCATATTTGTTATTTTCATAAATAACTTCTACTCTTTGTTCTGCTCTCAATGATATGTCACATGATATGTTTTAAATAAAAGATCATTCATGGAAATTTTTTTCTGTTTCATCACTTAACAATACTGGTTTCGAGTAATCACCAGTCTGTTACTTTACAACAAAGTAATAAACAATCGAGAGTGATTTGAATAGTTATCGAAGTTCATTTGTTTCCATAACTTACCAAATAATAAAGAACAAACGGCTTGTGAAGATCTTTTATTTCAAACATATCATTGAAAGCTGAAAAAATTGTAGAAGTTAAAATAAGAAAGTAATAAGAACGAATCGGAATTGATCCTAGTTAACGGCATCTCAATCGGCATGAAAATCTACACAACATTGCCCATTTAACCGAGTCTCTACCTTTATTAATAACAAAGATGCCCAAACAATACTGCTCTGATTGAGACACACTTTACAGGGTGTCCCGATAAGAGTGCTGTATCTCGAGAATGGTAAATCCTAGAAATTTGAGGAAAAACTCCTTATGAACAAAAAGGATGAGAAAAATCTGGAAATTAATTTGAGGTTTGTAAATTGACCGCTAGGGAGCGTAATGCCATAAAGAAACATAAACTTCATGCATCTATTGGACGATGAGCCATAACTTTGAAAACATCATTTGATAGCTTGTGCGTTACGGTACAATTTTGCTTCATGACATTTTTCATATTTGTCATAATAAGGGAGGAACAAGCCAAAGGCATTTTTCGGCATTTACTTTTCAATATCTCCTAAACGAACTAAACCATTCAACGTACTTTAATATTTTTGATCTCGTTGGAAAAAGCTATGTTCTTTTAAAGAGAATTTTGTTATTGAACTGATTAGTTTAAGAGGGCCATTTTTGATCGTCAAATTGCATTGAAAGTCGTTCTAGTTATATTAGGACAAACAGATGGCGCAGTCAGACTGATAATTGCTTTAACGGTAGTGATGATTCAGAATCAAACCAATTAGTATAGTTTCAGACATTAGCACGGTCACGCTATTTTTTGTCACTCTTACTTCCTTCGTCTTGTGATTGTTTTGTGTTTGTGCAATTAGAAGTTGTATTACGGTTTAGAAAATTGTTGTGTATTACCGTATTTAACAATCAGTGTTAGTCTTTTTCAACACTCTTTGGTTTACGGAGTTAGCACCGATATGGGTAACAGAGGGAAGAATAATGCAAAAACGTCAAAAGACAATAAAATATTGAAAGCTAGCAAAAAGCATGGGCAATTCGGAAAGGTCTAGTTTGCTCCAATGTTACAAAAGATAGGTAATTAATTTTTATTAATTTTTGTAAAGAAAAAGAGCATGTTTTAATTTATGCAACAAAAATATCTTGCATTTTGCAAATTACTATCTTGAAACTGCTAATAGGTACAGTAGGCATTGTTCAGGTGCTAAGCCCACCCCCCCCCCACCCCCCCCCCACACACCCCCCACAAAAACAAAAAACCAAACCAAACACCCCCCCCCCCCCCCCCCCCCGTATATCCGTCAGTTGTAAAACAACAAAACAAAGAAAGCTATCAATCAAGAGGAACAATCTCAACTCCGGGTATCACAAGTAACTATTAAAAATCAATTTTTAAAATTATATTAAGTTCCTTTCATTATTTTAGAATCATGGACACCCACTTACCATACAGAAAGATAAAATCGTACACCACCTGTAATATCGGGAAATAGAATAGTAGATCTGGGTTACGTGCTAGAATGTGCAATTACTCTGCAGTATAGCACTCAAAAGTGTGTACTACTGGAAAGTTATATATTCATAAGGAAATAAGAAAAAACAAAGGTCTCAATAGTTCAATAATTTTTAAATGTACAATGTATGATGCTAGAATACAGCATGAGACTGAAGACCCAAGAAAGTCATCTGAAATCAATTGTGGAGCAGTTTGGGGTACTATGACTACAGGGAGTACATTTGGACATTTGGAAGAGTTGCTCAGTTGCATAAATATTCCTTGCATGCAGGATTCTCCATTTTACAACTTGGAAAATGAACTTGGGGTTGTAAGTAACTTAAACACAATTGATATCTGTTTCATTTACAATTATTATATTAGGTATGGAGAAATTCACTCGGGAGTTCAATGGAAGCTGTTGGTGTTCGTGAAAAAAATAATGCTCTGAATTAAGGTCAAGTATTGTGCAGACGGTATTGCTTGGATTACAGTGTATGTTGATGGCTCTTGGAGCAAACGTTCGTACGGATCAAATTATAACGCTCTATCTGGTATGGTTGAAATTATTGGCCGATACACAAAAGAACTATTCTTTGTGGCAGTGCGAAATAAATTTTGCAGCATTTGTGCCAAAGCTGAAAGTAAAGAACATCCGACAAAAGAGCATCTCTGCTACAAAATCTGGGATCAGTCTGCTGCAAGTATTGAAGCTGATATGGCTGTAGAAGGCTTTTCTAGAAGTGAGGAAATGCATAACCTAAGGTACTTACAGTTTATAGCAGATGGAGTCTCTAGTGTTTTTTCAAAAATAAAAGAAAAAGTTCCATAAGGTAATGATGTTCAAAAAATTGAGTGCACAAATCATGCCCTTAAAAATTATGGCAAACATTTAAGTAAAGTTAAGGATGACAAAACCGTAGAATTAAGAGGTCTTAAATTGTTGACTCTCAAAAAAACTGAAGCATTAACAAGACGCGCCAAATATTCCATTTATGAACATTCCAAAAAAAAGAGCATCCAGATATGGAACAGCTTCGACAAGATTTAGAATTAAGTTTACACCATGTCTTTGGTGTCGGGAATCTATTTGTAATGATATTAGAAATAGTGCCAATAACGAAGTGCCTTCTTTAAAACATACTTTAATTTATAATCATTTGCTAGGTAAGTTTACACATGAAAAGACTTAAGAATTGGAATGTGTAACTGTTTTTTTAGGTGCTTTGAATTTATTAATAAGAAAAGCTCATCTACTTATTGCAAATGAAAACAATAACACCGCGGAACGCTTGATGAACATAGTGTCACTATTTACCATGGGAAAAAGATTAAGCCTCATTCAAAGTGGTTCTTATGCAAGACGGGTTTATCTTTCTGGGTTGAGATTTAACAATGCATTTAGATGGCACCGCAGTCCATGGAAAAAATATACTGGCAGCAGCCCCGGTGATAACTTTTCTTCGTACATAGAACGGCAAACTTCAAAAAAAATTACTAGATCTAAAAAACGGCTGTTTCAAGAAGAAACGCAGGACATCAGAACCAAACAACGAAAAACAGCAGTTCCAAAAAATACTGACTACGGTGCATTTGCCGATCAACCTGAAACTGCCGAAGATCTCGAATTTATACGAAGCGAATCAAAACTAGTAATGGAAAGATTAGGGATATGTACTGTTAAACGTCTACTTGTTTTTTGTAGAATAAAATATTTTAGGTAACAAGGGATAAGATATATCAAATTCAGAAAGACTCGGTGGGCCAATTTGGAAACAAAGAGTTTGATGTTCAACGAGAGTTGCGTTTAACCGCCTCATTATTTGGCAGGGTTATCCACCGACGACCCCATACCCCATGCCATTCGCTAGTTAAATCGTGCCTTAGACCAACTCAATTTAGTACAACAGCAACTGAATATGGCATTACCAAAGAAAGTGTAGCTATAGTGAAATTTGAAGAGGAGTACAATTTGCACGTACAACGTTCAGGACTGTGGGTTGATGAGGAGCATGGATTTTTGGGAGCATCACCCGATGGTATCATAGCACTTGATAATGAATTTGACTTATTTGATAACTATTTTCTTTTTTAGGACTCATTGACGACGATTCAATTATAGAAGTCAAGTGTATATACGCTCCTGATAAAATATTTAATTCTATTGAAGAATTGGTTTCACTCTTAAAACATCCTTTTTTGGTAAAAACTGATGCTGGCCTTAGTTTAAAACGTCAGCATAATTACTACTTTCAGGTATTCGTAACACCATTTTAGAAGTATTTTATAATTGTTTTTCATCATAGGTACAGGGTCAACTAAATATCACACAACGGGACAAATGTTATTTTGTCGTGTACGTCAACGATAAGGTGCCAATTCACGTTGAAATTATCGAAAGGGATAAAAATATGTGGATTTCCAAAATGTTGCCAAAATTATGCCACTTTTATGAATATTGTTTATCCCCCGAAATAGTGAGAGAAAATTTGAAGAAATATAAAAAGTCTGTAGATCCACCTTGTATTACTACTGCAATTGAGGCGCATCGGAATAAACATAAAAATTTAAGAAAAAATCCACACCTGGGAGAAGCGATGATGAAATTTTGTTTTTAGAACAATAAAGATTAGCTAATCGTTTTACCTCAACAACTCAAATATTAGGAATTACAAGATAAATTAGGACTCTCCAAAGTTTTTTGGATTTTATCGTGCTAGAATACAAACACTGCATTTGTTCCAAAAAATCACCACGTTTGTTTCCGGACTTGTTTCTTCTAGATCTAAGATCATGCATACTTACATGACGTGACATTCAATAATACATACTTATCTTACAATGTTATATCCATGTAAATATACCGGGTTAAACTCATAACACTGATGGTAGAATTATGTACCTTTTTCATACATTGCCGTGGAAAATATGTGTCAAAAACGTTTTGAAATACTCGCACGACTCAATTGTGAAACACAACCCTACATTCATTTATAACATTACCCACACTTAACAAATTGTGCTTGAGTAAAGATAAATCCTCTAATAAATGTTGTAATAACTTATGGAGTTACCAATACTATTTATGATATTTATTTATATTACTATACTTTCGACTCGAGGAATAGAGTCATCTTCAGTTATGAATTGTTTTATGTGAAATATGGTAACTATTATATTGACTTTTGATTGATTGAATTAAATTAAATTCACAATGATTTTTATCAACCGAAATAAATTACAAGTGTGCATCAATTTTTTTGAATTAATAAATATATATAATAAATAATTTGCTTGTTTTTTTGTAACAATCCACAATATCGTCGAAAATGGATAGAAATCATAGTATAGTGTTAAGTGTCCTGATGAAATAATCTTTCTTAGTAACCATAGAATGAGTGAATTATTGAATAAATAAATAAAAAGGATTCACATAAAATTACACTTGTTCGGCACATAGTTATAACTTCAAGAAGCTAAATGATCACGTATGATAAATGTCGTTTTTGTGTTCTGATATAACTAGCTATCTATATTTACTTACGTGTCAATTATCAAAATAATAGACCGACTTTATTTCGTCAGTTTTTTATCAGGACATCTACGTAATATTACCTGAACTACTATAGGTTGTAATCTTGGGAACACTCTTCACATAACCTAATTTTTCAATAACGAAAATACTTTTGGATGGAAATCAGCGAAAATATTGTCAAGATTCTATTAATTTTTGAAGCTCTACAGGATTACTTAGTTTTATTAAAATCTGTCTAAATTTTTTGACAAAACCGTCGCAACTACTTTTGTCTGTATCTTCATTAATATTATGTGACCGTTCGATTTTAAACTGAGTTAACTTGTAGAGGAAAGATCAATCTTTATTAAGATGTTATGCTAAAGTATATATCGCATTTTACTTAAAAGATTCCCATCCACAAAGTTTACGATACTTTTTTACTAGTGGCGTCATCTGTTAAAACACATTACACAGGTGCCCCTCTTAAAAGAAATAAACTAGATAGATCTGAAGCGGTTACTTATTTTTGTGATTTTTGGAAAAAAAGTTAAATAGAACGCTACTACTTTCTTAGCAGGCACTTAACCGTTATAAAATTATAAAAAATTTTAAAAACCCGAGTTCTTCAATCGAATCTAAAACCTTAGCCAAAAAAA
Organism: Abscondita cerata; assembly: GCA_030710515.1. NCBI lineage: Eukaryota > Metazoa > Arthropoda > Insecta > Coleoptera > Lampyridae > Abscondita > Abscondita cerata. The sequence goes on along the minus strand of JALBCR010002603.1, from coordinate 418,031 downwards.
CAATTACCACAATGGCTAAAAATTAGTTTTGAAGCGTATTTAAATACCAACGGGCTAACGGAACGAAGTAATAACAATAAAATAAAGAAACACAAAAACGGTTAGAAGTTTAGCCACAAATAGTTCACAAAAAATGTTCAAAACGTCTTCCATCATTTTAGATGCATTTATTTAATCTAATTTCGCTAGCAAAAATCGCTTTAGCCCTGGACAGGATTCTATGCTTGTATCTTTTCCATCATATTCTCATAGTTTATTGGTTTTCTTGAAGAAGCAGGTCTTTTCAGTCTACCCCTTAGGTAAAAATCTAAACAAATTAGAACCAGCAAACGCATCGTCCAGGGCCATAAACTTTCTTTTCCAATAATCTGATTCGAATATTGTTGGTTTAAATGATGACGTACCTTTAAGTTATAATAAGTAATGTGGCGAACAACAATCAAGCTGGAACCACATGTTCCTTTTGTATCCAAGGAGATGTCTTCTAAAGGTGGTGGAAGAAAAACTTTTAAAAATGTGGATTTTGCTTAGACATAATGCATGTTATGTAAATTTACACCCTCTTGAAATACAACTTTCGTCCATAAAATTCGGATTTTCCTGAATCATATTTCTTATCCAGTGTCAAGGGTTCATAATCAATACAGTTTAATGCCTGATGTAAAACAATGTGGTAGGGATATATATTATTCTCTTGTATGATTTTATGGACAATTGTTTATGGGATTCGCAGGTCGTTAGAAATTTTTCTGATGCTTAAAGCAGGATTGTAATTCACACAGACCAAAACGTTAAAAATATTGTCTTCGTGCTCTATGAATTCTAACAAATGCTTAAATGGGTTGCACGTTGCCAATCTTCTTAACTTCTTAGTCAATCTTGAAAACTATTCTCGACAAAAATGTAAAATCATTGGAAATTAAATGCATAACGTATACGCTTCCATTTTAGTAAATTACAGATTTTTCAAAATAATGGATTAAAACTATCAGAAATCACAATTGCTGTGATTTGTTTTTGTCACCAAGGCAACTTGATCTGATTTACACTCGAAATTTAACGTTTTGTCCTACTAATCGAGAACGGATGGAGATATTCGGATGGGGATAGCCAATACTTTAACGTATAATATATACCTAAGAAAATAGTACCGTTCTATTTAACTATTTTCCATAAATCACAAAAATAAGTAATCCCTTTGGATAATGCTATTAGTTTATTTGTTTTAAACTAAACAATTCAATAAAAGTTCTCTTAAAAGATCATAAAAGCTTTTTCAAACGAGACCAAGAATGTTCAAATAGCTCGAATAGTTTAGGAGATAATTAAATATAAATACCGAAAAATTGGCTTTGCCCTCCCTTACTATGACAGATACGGAAAAATGTCATAAAGCAAAATTATACCGTAACACCAGTGACTATATATCCTAGACTTTCAACCGCTTTAATTGGGGCCCAATACCGATATATGTCGTGTGCATGTTTACGAAATCTTCGTTATATATTTCAATAATTAAACATACCAATAAACGAATTAAAATAATTGTTTTAATAAATTTCAATGTTTATTAAATGCTTTATGGTTACGCCAATGTAAGTGGCGATGATATTGGTCCCACGACATCTATCGGTATTGGTCCCTAATTAAAACGGTTGAAAGTCTAGGATATATAGTCACTGGTAACACATTAGCTATCAGATTGTGTTTTCAAAGTTATGGCTTATCGTCCAACTTTCCGAGATAACATTATCTTTATGTTTCTTCACAGCAACCTCTGATGATCAATTTACAAACTTCAAAATAATTTCCAGACATTTATCTTGCCCTCTTTATTTATAAGCATTTTTTCCTTAAATCTCCAAAAATTACCATTTCCAAGATACAACTCTTATACAGTGATAAAGACACCCCCACATTTTCGTTAATTGAAGAAATACTGCAGATACTTAACTGAAATCTTAACTTTTTAAACTCAGCCTACTACAAATGGATATATAAGACCGATTCTCAATATTTTGCATCGCTTAGAGGTATCAAAAATAGTTAAATACTCATTGGAATATAAATCGAAAAGCCAATATTCTAAGAATATCACTGCCCTGTGTAGGATTTTAGGAGAACGAACAATTGGTCCTTCTTTCTTTAACCAGTCAACTTCTACGATGGGGAAATTTTGGGACACAAATCTTCCTCTCAATATGTATTCGGATATGTATTTATAGCTATATGATGCATTTATTCATAATTCAAGAATTGTTCCTTAGTGGTTGAACCAAAAATTTGCTATGCGCTAAATATAAAAAGGAAGAGTCCTTTTGAACTGTTCTTCCGATATTACAAGTCAAGTTTTTATTTTCCTTAGCACATTACATGTAAATAATGTTTTTTATATCTACGATGTTTAAAATGTCCTCCACCAATCGTGACACATGACTCTCATCATTATAATAGATTGGACGATCGTGACGGCTAAGCTTGTGATCCTGATCTGCCTATTCACTGTTACGACACAGAAGTTGCGGACACGTTTCATTTAAATAATCCCTAGCAAATAGACTAAAATGCACAGAAGCACCGTCGTGTAAAAACCACATTTTGTTTCACACTTGTAGTGACACATTATCCTGCATAAGAGAAAAAGATTTTCGAGAAAATTAAGTTACAATTAAATCGCAAAGAAAGAGAATATGGCCTGATCAAATAATCGCCTACAATGTCTGCTCAAAACATTTGGTTAATTTTACGTATTATTGTACCTAGTTGAACGCATAATAAACACAAATTTTTGTCGTTTAAAAGAAGAGTCTCTGTACATTGTTCATGCTAAAAGTATTACATTATTTCAATGGTTTTTGTTAGTAAATTCTGATGTAATTGACATAATGAACATAAAACAATATTGACTAAACAAAAAATTATAGAAATGTGCGGTTTTTACAAATGAGTTTCAAATTTCGAAAAGTTTTTTCCCAATCACATTAAAAAATGTTTCCAGTTATACTTGACTTATTTAAATAGAACACCCTGTATATTTTTACGTCATACGAAAGCTTAGTTATTTAGCTTCTTAAAAATGTTAACATGTGTAATTAAAAAAGTCTAACTTACGTCAACGTGGTATAATTATTAAATCAATGATTACCAATGATAAAGATAATTTTGAAATTATTCAATTTATGCAATCTTCGCGGTGGCCGAAGGTGAATTCTAACAGTTTTTTTACAGTTTTTAAAAAGTTTCTTTTTTGTATGGAGTTAATTTTAAAACTTTTTAGATATCTTTTTGTTATTCTTAGATTACAACATTCCTTTTTAAACTTACAAGTTAGACTTCAAAAATGCATAGACTAAGAAGTAGGCCACATTCAACAGTTTCTATAAAATTTAGTTGACATATTTTTTTCTTAATTAATTCCATGATGTTTAAATTAGTAATAAATACATATTTTTTCAAGCTTGTGATAACTTCTACTTATTTTAGTGTATAAATGACAAGAAAAATAAAAATGAGGAAATTGCTAAAAAATAAACTAAAAATTTAAAAGCTACTGGCGGAATTAACGAAAGTGCACGCACTTACAAAAATTCGCGTATCTTTTTATTTGTAAAATTTAATTACACATAGTAACATTTTTAAGAAGCTTTCGAATGGTGTAAAATATACATGGTGTTCTATTTAAAGAAGTCAAGTAAATTTTAATTGAAAATAAGAAATTTTTTTTGTCGCCCTGTATAACTGGAAAAATTTTTAATGTGATTCGGAAAAACTTTTCGAAATTTCAAACTCATTTGTAAAAACTGCACATTTCTATCATTTTTGTTTAGTCAATAATTAAGTTTAAAATGTGTCAGATTCAACTGGGACACCCTGTATTACAAGGGAGGAAAGTGACTAGTTCCGTCCAGCAGGTAACGTTTGATACCCAAGGCTTGTCGAGGGAAATAAGTTACCTAAGGGAGAACAACACTTTCCTCAAGAGTGAATATATGATTTTTTCTACGGCCTAGGATTCCGGAAAAATTTGGAGTATGTAATGATTTATCCCATTATAAAGACTCTCTAATTGAATCGAATCTATTAGGTACTAATCAGATATAATTAAACTCATAAAACAAATGATTTTTTAGGAGTTGTTTCTAAAGGTCTAAAAAACATGGTTAACGTTCAATGTATTATTTTTATTTAAATAAAATAACACACCCTGACGTATTGTTGTTGTAACTAGTGCTAAGCAACCGGATGCACATCACGTGGTTAAATTGTTTCCATGGGATCCGATGTTTATGAAAAAACCATCGTTTTAATTTTACTATTATGTACAACCATGAGTAGTGATAAAGAAGAAATTCCACAAAGTATTCTCAATGAATGGAATGAAGTATCGTTAAACTCACTTCCAGTAAGAGCAAGGGGAAGATATGAAAAAGAATATATCCTATTCAAGAGATGGATGCCTGAAAAGAAAGTAAGGAAAATAAGTGAAGATGTAATTTTGATTTACTTTTCTATGTTATCAAAGACCCTTAAATCATTGTCTGTTGGATCCAAATACCCAAAATAATTGCATTTTTAAAACTAGAAGACGATGGATATAGATCAATAAAAGCAAGCACCTTCAGTAGAGAAATTCATCAGAGCGGCTTCCAATAGTCAATTTTTAGCAATGAAAGTAAATAATTCTTTTTTTTAATCCGTTGATTTTTGTTAATGCTAGTTCTTGGCTTTCATTTTTGGTTGCGTTGCGACGAGTTAATTATTTATTTATTCGTACGGTACATCCACAAAGAGAGGAGAATGATGTTTTCTTACAAGGTCGTATAAAACATACGTTATTTGACATTTTCTAGTATACCAGCAATGGCATTGTGATATGACGACTTTCTACAGTAGTCGTTTAAAAATGTTTTACCGTACACATTTATTAAGCAGACTTATTTTCATTCGGAAATAAGCAATTATAATAAAGACTGTAACACAAGAGTAACTGATTATCCAAGCCGGGCGCAATATTGTCAATGGTTTATCTAAATAAAGCCTAACCAATGATAATGCTTTAGACCTAACTTTCTTTAATAATGAAGTATGGATCCATTTCAGTTGATATGTACACACTGTCGGCAAAATTGCGTGAATGTAAATTAATTTCGGACGTGTTACTTTAGCACGTGTCAACACTAGATGTCGCAACACTTATAATATTCGGATTTTGTATTCTCTGTCCTGATTATCTGTTTTTCCATTATTTTGTTTTGCTATTTCTTTAACCTACTATTTTTTTCGTCATTGTCGTGACTGGTGCTTTGATCGGTCCTTTATATGTCGTCATACAATGGATGTGCTGTTATATTTTATAAGTAAAATGTGGGTCTTGCGACATCTCGTGTAAACATTGACACGTGTGAATAGTATAAACTAAGAAAAATGCCAACAGTTTTTCTTAGTTATATTTTATGTTCTTATTTACTTTCTATAATGTTTACACACTTAATTAATATTATTATATATGAATACAAAAGTGGGTAAGGGTTGGCATGATTTCCTAAACCTTGAAGCAAATGCTTTGCGAAGACGAACCAATCCACTATTGCACACGGTTTCGTCACCGCACTATACAGGTTTATAGTGATCTTCTGGGGCACCATACATAACACTTACATCACAATACTATATTTAAAATATACCATACGAATAAATAAATAGCAATTTTTTAAATAAAAATAGTAAGACGAATGCGTATATAGGATTGATTGTTCATCCTCTGTTTTACATCCGGTTATTTCCAACAAGATGTCACGAACAACATTAAACCAATAAAGACAGTTATTCGATGATGGATCAATAAGTGAAAACAAATGACTTCCACAGAGCAGCATCACTTTCGCTTGTTCTACTTTCCACTATCGATTTGAAACTAATGATTAGTTCTTTGGCGTAAATTCGGAACAAAAATCGCGTTTTTAAAAAAATCGTATGAAATATGATTCAAACAGTCAAGCAAATTATATGAGAGTAATGGGAATTTCCATATCTTTATTTCTACGTAAAACTAAATTAGAAATAATATAAAAAACGATTCCTACTTTTAACAAATTCATAAAAAAGATTAAATACAAACTTCACACATGCATGTTCATTATTATGCTTAACAGAAATAATTTACTAACTGCGGTAAAATGTTAATCGATTTAACGTGCCAACAAAAAAGAAAGTTGTTATCCGTTCAAGTTTGATGAACAATATGGTACAATTACTCAAAGTGATAAATTACTCTCTCACTTTTTTGGGGGGGAAATGAAAAATTAGCGAGGGCACTTGAAAACTTCCAAATTATTTATGTGGTCCTGTGTAGAACGTTTCTTGATAACGTATTAAATTTCGAATAGAATTTGGGCATTATGGTAGGATTGATATTGAAGTTTGAAAGCTGTAATTGTTGGTTGTGATGAATGTGCTTGTTCGCAAATTAATAGACGAGTAGTTTAAATAGATACTAGTCCGTCTTTGTTACATTTGCAAATGCAAACCTTATATTTTCGTAGAATTCAATTACGTATGTTTCTTGTATTTTTAATAACCAATATGAAATGATGTCGATAAATAATGACAATTACAACTCTATCGCTGTAGCATTAACATCGATTTTTTCTTAATTAAGATGTACTGAAACTACATATTTGGTAATTTCTAGGTAATTTTGATTATTTATTGTTTTGCAGTTTTCGTTTAATCTTAAAAATAAAGTGGTGAGTTCAAGCCAACATTTTTTTTAAATTCCTTATAGTTCCTACTATTCTTAATTGTTACAAATAAAAATCGGTGACTTGCATTTGTAGACTCCCTTGATCGCTAATCTATTAAGTTGCAGTTTTCACTATTTTTACGTATTTAAATATCTATACTACTGTTTATATTCCAGCATACTTACTGTTACAAGAAATTCGTCGAGATGTAGTCATCGCCATCTAGCGGTAGCTCTTGGCAATTAAAAAAATATGTTGATGTGTACTGACCTCTTCATTTTTTAAGAACAAAAACAAAATAAAATCTATATAAATAACCTTGCGTTTTCAATACATCTTAATAACCTTAACTTCAAACGAAGTCCTCCCCAATACATTGGGGATAAGATATTGAACGTCATCACCATAGCAGAAACCAGATATGTACCGCAAAAAATAATCAAATCTAGAAAATGTAAACCTTAGATTACGAACGTACTGAAAGTTATGGGATAAAGAAAGCGGACATAACACGGAAACATTTTAATGAAGACAAGACTCAAAAATTTTTTTACATACATACAATAAAATTCGACATCACGAGTAACTACAATAGCCCTGCGCTCTGTAGATTCGAGTTATACACTCCCACCCTGCTGTAGCGACGTATTTGTGCAATACTAATAGTTCCAAATGTATTTGTGGACAAATCGCTACCTGTACCAGATATGAAAGAAACAACGGATATGCTGATTCCAGGAACAGGTAATATAGTCATTAAACAACTATCAACCAGTAGAGCCGATTCTGCGCCAGGTCCTATTGCAAACTTAATGCAACTATCTCTCAGCCAAGAATGCTTTCCTTCAGAATGGAAAAAATCTATCATAGTCCCCATATTAAAAAAGGCCACAAACTCGCAGCTAGGACCCTAACTTCCGTTGCCTGCAAATATATGGAAAGAATTATACCCAACAAACTAAATAAATTTTTAAGTGCGAATGTTATTATCCCGGATTGTCAGCATGGCTTCATACAGGGTAGATCGGTTCTTTCAAATATGGACTAAGTCTATTGACGATCGATCACCAATTGACGTCATTTATCTAGACCTTGAGAAGGTGTTTGATAAAGTTCCACTTCAGCTCGAACATTATGGTGTGAGAGGAAATCTATTGAAATGAGTTACAAGACTTTTTGGTCGATCGTACTTATCAAGTGCGGATTAATGACGATCTACCTTCGCCTTATCCAGTAAGCCGTAGAGTAAGTATCGCAAGGCTCAGTTCTCGGTCCTATATTATTTCTGGTTAAATAGCAGAGCTAACTTAAATATTGAATCAACATCTAGTGTTTTTGCCGATGACACAAAATTATTTAATAATCCATTGCAGAATGCTACATCATGCAGTCAGACCTTAATAAACTGAGTCGCTAGAAGTCGAACAGCAACGGACTTAAAATGGTCGTCGCATATCACCCATATTGTAAAAAAAGCCAACAGTTTGTTGTATATAATAAGAATATCCTTAAAACTAAAAGTATTCTTAAAACTGTAAACCTATGTACAATCTACTCTTAGAGTTTAGTTGTGGTGTCTGGAATCCTTATTTAATTAAAAATATTGAAATACTTGAAAGGGTCTAACGTAGAGCCAGAAAATTTGACCATATGACCAGTGTTTAAGAATTCTAGAATTGCCCACTTCGAGTGACTAAATATATGGAACTCTTTATCTAACAATATTCTAAATACTAGAACAATCAAACACTTCAAACAGTGTCTAAATGCATTTTTTTAAACCATTAATTACTTGCTGTATTGATTATTTTATTTTGTTTTAATATAATTTTATTTTATGTAATGCACTGTAGTGAAATGTAATTTTATTTTGGTGCAAGATAAACGACTATGCCTCTCATTAATAATAATAATAATAACAACCATTATTGTTAAATTAAAACGTCATCTATCTGTAAGGAGAGAATAATTCAATATTGTCAAAATTTAATATATGGTGTATCTACTAAAAGCAATCTAATCATAAATACTAACAAAACAAAATGTATGGAATTTTAATGTTACTAGTAGATTGAACTTGGTTATAAACAATGAAACTCTATAAATTGTATCAAAAACTAAATTTTTAGTTATAACTATTGACTGTAGCTTAGGATGGGAGGAACAACTGTTTAATGTTATAGTGCGATCAAAACCTTAAGACACCGGCGCAGAAACGCATTTTTTAACTAGATAAAGATGAAGTAATGATTGGAAAATGACACAGATATTACTACTGCCCGGCCGAAAAACATAAGTTTCCAGCTCAGAAGTTTTTGTTTATAACCTCTTTGTTTTAGGAACGTACCAAATTTGTGTACTAGTTATTCTACAAAATAGTTTATTTTAAACTATTCAATGCTTGTTCTTTGACAGTAAACACGAAGTAGTCGAAACTTTTATTATAAGTGTATATTTTTGATTTGGGCTTTATATTCTGTCACGTTTTTCGCGCAGCTTGGTGTCTTCCGATGTTGACTTTATTCTAATGCTAAAGTAAATTCTGCATTTTATGCGATATGTAGGTTTAAACTTATTTTAAAGAATATAATTTAATATCAACACATTATGACCTAGTATATCCCATCTTAAAATATGGAGTAGTTATTTGGTGTGCATCTATCGCAATTAATAAAGTTCTAAAACATAAAAACGCAAAATTTATAACATGAAACGGATGGATTCATGTAAGCCTATTGTAATGAATCTTATCTCTTTGTTTGTTATCGTTATCATGCTTACAAGCGTGCGAATTAATAACAAATTAAACTTATCGAAAATATTACACTTATTTTACACATACAGTTTACCTTAATTCGTATAAGTACACATCGACTATTACACACGTTTCATTTATTTCAACTTAGCATGGCGAATAATAACTTCGAACTGATTCCTAAATTTATGATGAGGATTTTATATATGAAAATGTTCTAGAAGATGATTGAATGTTCTCGAATGGAGTTCTTGAACCGCAGCGATTATTCTAATTTATTCTGGAAACACCGGTGGCGTAACGAGAACGACTGATATATTACAAATAAAACCTAAACATAAACACTTTAGAAAATCGGTAAAGTAAGTATTGAACTACTGACAGATGCAAATAGTATACTATTTTATAATGAGCTTAAGTGATGGTTTTTGTGCTGAGGATGTTAGACAAAACAGCCGAAGCACAAAAAACCACTTAAGCTTCGCATAAAATATACTATTTTTTCTTCAAACGCAAGGAAAAAGAAACAAAAACAGCCAAATAAACCGTAAATTGCTATGATTTTCAATATGAACAAGAACGTCAGGCGCTTCCAAAAAAATCATGAAGCAGAAGTACTTCATGAAGCAGAATAAAGGAAGATGCAGGAGCTTTGATTCATGTAACGATTCCTTAAACCAAGACGAATACGAATCGGTTATTTACAATTGTAGGAAACAAAATTGTCAGGAAATATGTTTCATTGCGATCGAAAGGAATACAAGACCGACGTTTTTTTTTAAATAACAGAATGGTAGGTGCTACCGGGCAGTAATAGGAATTTATACCATAGGAAGCGTGAGTAGAGAGGTCGCAAGTTTCCTTAAATTACTAAATTGGAAGGAATACACAGGTCATTGGTTGAGACAAACTTCAGCTACACTTTTGGTGGATGGTGGCGCCGACATCACCTGCTTAAAGAGGCATGGTGGATGGAAATTCAATAGTGTAGCTGAAGGACATATAGAAGAGTCCCTCACCAACAAAAAGGAAATAACTATGAAAATACTCGCCCCTTCGTCAGAACCTACCCCTCATACCAGCAATGCATGGCAATGAAGTTACATTTAAGCATTATCAGCTCGACCATGTAATGACATACTTTAACTGACGTTTGAAGAAAAAAGCTTTTCATTGTCTAAACATTAAGAGCAACAGTTCTTTTGTTTTCACAATTATTTAGATTGGTACTCAGTCATGTCATATCATTATGAAATAAGTACCTAAACGAATAAAGCTATATTTGCTTTATACCCAAAGATGAAGCCGGAATACTAGAAAGAGACACTGAAATGCGACACTAAAATATCACGTGATGAGTGGAAGTTTGTAATTGGATGTATTTTATAGTGACAGTTGACATGTATTTTAGGTTACCAGTGACAGACCGGAGCATGAATTTAACCTTTTCATATGATGAATTGAAGTAGTTTTAATTGTTTTCCCGGCGTCACGTGACAGTGATAGCTCCGTCCTTGCACCTCTCCTTCTATTATGGCGACTTCAAAACAAAGATGCACCTTACTTGTCTATAGGTACTTATATTTAGTCTGAGATTATGAACGTGATCGTAAAACCCGTGATCGTAAACTACCAACTAGATCTGTCGACAATAAAACGTCACTCACTACCTTGAACATTTGAAAACGCTTGAAGAAAAAATAGTATATTTCATTAGAAGTTAAAAATTATTTCGCTTAATTTGCTGACTCGGTTAACGCCTCGCCAGCAAACTTTTAAGCTCAAAAATTATATTGTTTAACTGTTAGTTAAATAATCTACTATTTTACATTTCGGAATATTTTAAGGCGATTTAGCCAATAAAATTTTTCAAAATAGTTTTACTGATTCAATACTTTCCCATCGCGTATGTGTGTAAATAATATTAACAAATAATTAATATTATAATAATCAAACTAAAGAAATGTTTATATTACTGTTCTATGCAATCAGCATGTAATCATCGCTATTAAGGCACGAGCAGTATACTTATAACTATGAATGGTCACAGACGCAACATAGGAAACGCAATTTGAAATTCTCGACTGCTGAATTTTTCTTCCCTTTACATCAAATAGCATTAGAAACTATTTCTAAAAAGCTAAAATCGAATCGGTATTGGAAACGATTGAAAATGTTCTCCGAATGACGCACATTCCAAAGATTGTAATAATTTAACTCTTATATTCCAAAAATTACGTTACCATCTAAAAAATCTAAAATATGAGGGATATTTTTTTCGACTAGCATGCTTGAAAATAATTCACAACTCTAAAAAAAAAATTAAAATGTATCTACGTCAAACCTATAATCAATGTGAAGGGCTATTTTAAATAAATCGTGGGTAAAAAAATAAAATCGAACGTTGAATTATTACAATGCTATTTAAATGCGACTTTCATTATTAAACTATTTTTGTTGACAACGATGTTTGTGGTAATCAAGCAATATGCAACATTCGAAATGTGTGCGTTTCTTTGTTGTATTTGTAAAAATTAGTTCTAACGTATATTAAATATTGTATGAGTAACACATGTGCGAAGGGCTTTTATGCACTCCTTGCAGCTTGCGCTAAAAACCTTACTTCACACCCTTGCAATATAAACAACTATTTTACCCCTAGGCTTCTAAACTCTGAACGTCCCACTTCATAATTTTTCTTCACAAATATACCGTCAACTATCATTTAGCACTTTTTTTGACATTTCCACATTATTTTTTGATAAACGTTACACGACGCCATTTTAAATCAAAACATTATTTATTAAGTTTTAGTTCCTTTTAGTTTGGTTTAATGCGAATGGAAACACAGTGTGTTATATTGGTAGAAAGTATAAGCTCACATAGTATTGACTTATTTTAGAGAAAATGTGGAAATCCAATTTTTTTTTCAATTTGAATATTTGACAAAAGTAATCAAATGGTGTTGAAAAAGGCCATTTGGTCTAGTTTATGTATAGTTTTGATAGTTTGGTTTTGTACAAATTTAAGGAGTATCAACAATAATTTGAAAACCATCTATTTCTGGTATTCTTTGATTATGTATTAAATTAAATGATCTAATAAATAATTACTGAGATATAACAATCATGTGACACTAATTGTTTTAACAATTCTCCACCTATATCAATTGCACAAAAAAGTTATCACAGATATGTTGTTGAAAATTTTGTTTGAACTATTTTTTCTAAAACGTAATTTTCATGTTCCGTTTTTTGAGATTAATCTTTCTCTTTATTTTAAATTCAATCAGCGAATTAGAAAGATAAAACAACATATTTACAAATAGTAGTCCTACTATTTTGTCAAGTATTCTGAGAAAATTTTGGGAATAACAAAAACACGTAAATTCGCAATGGATGAAAAGTGAAAATACTAAATACAATTTTAAACGTATGATCTAAATAGAATAGTAAACATTAAAAGTCGAAAGTGTTGTAACACATACATTACAATCAATAAATTGCGAGCAATCAACCGCAGAGACATACATGTTATTTAATTTGCCCGGAAACAGTTTTCAATTCACCAAATCTGAATACTAAACACGTCAAAGCTACCAATTGCTAACAACCTATAATTCAAAACTTTCCGAAAATGTAAAGGCCGATTAATTATTGCAAAGCTATATGTTCACTTTGCAATGAAATACATGGGTCTCTGGGCATGGTCTGATATGTTTTACAGTTTTCAGAGTGCAATATACCAAACGTTATCAAGAATTCAATTATAAAGAAAAATGGTTAGAATCTAAAAAAAAGAAATTGATATTTACATTTTAGTTCACGTCTAAAATGTCAAATTTTCTTTGATCATTCAGCAAAATTATTATACACATTTAACTTTATTGTAGTAAACTAGTGGATAAAATGTCAAGTTATAGTATAGCACCAAAGCAACTGTAACCTCAGAAAATATGTGGACCAATTACAATAGAAAATCTATTAGCTAACCATACACTAAATAAACACATTCCGAATAAAAAATATTTATACATACTTTGATATTCCTATGCAACCCCTAATAAAAATATTTATTTTAATAGGCTCTGTGTCACATAAAAGCCGTTTAACAAAGAATCATATTATTAAACTATTTTTGGTAAAATGCAATGTTGTCTGCATAGTACATACATATGTATCTCATCTCCAGATTGACAAACGTAAGCAGTGATTTTGTTACTTATGGATTTAACCTCATTTTTATTTACAATTTAGTAACTATCTTTTATTAGAAGTGCATATCATTAAAACAATTCATTTTTGTACTTCTGAAATCTTTTGACTATTTAGGCTGAACCTTCGATTTTTCTTTCAAGAAAGTCTTGCAAATTTCAATAAATCGAACAAGCTAGCACCACAAAGATATAAAGTTAAAGCCATTTGCTGCTCATTATGACTTCTGACAGTACTGCATTAAAAAGATTTGAATGTAGATGTTAGAATCGTAATTGGAGATGACACCAGTTATTAAATTATCAGATAAAAATCACAGAACCAAAGGTGTTACAATAAACATGCCAAAGAAATATCGAACTAAAAGTAACACAATAACTTATTTGCATCGTTGCTTTACTTACGCAATATCTGAAAATATAGATGTTCTGAAAAATATTCCTAACCACATCTTTAACAAGTACAAAAATTGTTTTCGCTGGTGTAAAGGGTGCGCCATCTAGACAAGACCTATTCAAATGTTTAATAACTCGGCCATTTTTCAGCCGATTTTGGAAAATAAACAAGATTTATTAAGGGTATAAAGTGCCATTTTGTGACAATTCACTCAGAATACAATATCGATCAAATGACCGCCTTTATTAGAAACACAAAAAGCGGCCGTTTTTTGGGCATTTCGCATTGTATTTGACAACATTTCGAAATAGCAGCAATTTCCGCTTTATATTAGCTTTTAGTTGTTCAATAGTCTTCGGTTTGCTAGTAGCTACACACCCGTGTTCAAAGAAATTTTTCGCCAAAATACAAATTGTCTTGGCGGAAGGTGCCGAATGTCTCCCATATTTCTTACGATAAGCACGCACAGTTTTCACAATTGAACGATTGCTTTCGATGTACAGTGCTACAATTTCAGTCCGATTTTTTGCTGTGAGTCGATCCATGTCTAAAATGGCATAGGCTGACGTTTCAGAATCTGACTGACTTGTCAAAATCGGCTGAAAAATGGCGGAGTTATTAAACATTTCAATAGGTCCTGTCTAGATGGCGCACCTGGTAGTGCGAAAAATCCAACAACATTACCAAAAAGTGGTTTCCAAAACCAGTTATTTAATGATTTCAAAATCATTTTTCATAAATAAGTTGATAACGTTATTTGCTGCTGAAGCGTCAAGTCAAACAAATGAAAGCTTAAATGCTACACTCTGAGAAGTCATTACCCAATATCCGAATGCTACTACTCTCAAACATCTTCTGCAGACTTTTCACTAGGTGTACATATTTTTGGACAGTATGTAGACAGTCATAAGCAGTACTTGGGAAAGACTAGTTAATACTTGATGCCTAGGCAATACATGGGCTGGTCTAGACGGTATATAAGCAGGACCAAGCAGTAATTATGTAGTATTATGCAGGACTCATCTGTTAGAATTAAATGGGGATTTAGTTTTTATTTTTCCATTAGTTTTCAGCGGTTTTCAGTGCTGTGAGTTTAAAATATTATTCAATGGAAGTAAGTACCTATACCTATTAATCTATATTCAAGTCAACGATGTGAAAGTGTTTTCCGAGAAACGAGATCCATGACGTCGACTTATTCAACCATGATTAATTACTCCCATCAAGACATGACAAGAACAATAAATAGAATCCAGACTATTGCAGAGATAAAAACAGATTTATGTAAGTATAGCAATCCTATAAGGTAATTTATGTTCCAAACACCAACAATATTTGTTGTTAGTAAGAACTAAGGACTTGAAATATAACGATTGCATCCTGAAATATCTTTTTGGACGTATATTGTAAATACCAATTTCGTATAATAGTTAATGTTCCACTTCTATACCACAAACTGTTTCTAATACCGGATTGTCAAAAAAAAACCAATTTTAATTTCAGATATGGTAAGATTTATTATTACTATTTTACTGAATGTAGGCACATAACCTCTTTGTTTAGATGTTTTTTTCAATTACTTTTTGAAATTTTTCAATTTTAAAAATAAATCAATTAGTATCGTGTGGACAATCATTGTTGACCCCACTAAAATACAAACTAAAACTATATTTTCAGGTGAAACTATAAACTTTCCAAAAGTGTCGTTTTTGGCCGCTAAAAGGAAACTTTAAGCAATTACTGATGTAAAGAACATTAACAGCAACAAAATAATAAAACTTTTAAACGGAGCACAACAAACAGCTTCAGAGGATGGCAATACATTAGGAATATCCAAGTATTTAGACGTAAGAATAAATGTGTTCTGATTTGTTGGATTTGTAGATATTGAATTTTTTTTAACAATCCATATTTTAAGAAAAGTAGTCGTAACTCAGAACACGCTGTGTTTAGGTATAGGGAACGAACCTTTATAAAATTATACCTTATTCTTTACGGACAATCAAAAACACAATAAGACACAGGGTGTTCCATAAGAAAATATATAACTTTGATGCGCCGCACATTTTTGAGACATACTGTATATTTCAAAATAATTTTAAAATGTGAAATTTATCAACCTGCAAGCTATTAAAATGACAAAACTTGTAAAACTTTATTGTTATAAATCTCTGTCCCGTTGGTGGTGATTCACCCTGTATAATAGATTAAAATACACTGCGTGTTTATATACCTGTAGGAAATAAGTTACCTGACAATCCATATTAATAATTGGGTTAATTCTCTTAGTGTTCTTCTTCTATACACACCGTGAAGGTGTGCCTGACCTCAAGTTGTGATAGCAGGGCGCCTGTTTTTTAAATACGACCACCCATCGAGTGATACCTTAAAATGACGGGCTGACCAAGACGGTTTAGAATATGCAAGACAACATTTTTTCAAAAATACCTGAAAAGGTCGTAAAAAAACCTCTAAGTTTTAGCAGGATATTTTTATTAACAGTGCTATATGGGTTCTCAATCAAATAGTCCGCCGGTTTGTAGGTCGGTTTTTAATCTAGTAATATTTATAAATCAACACCGAAGATTAGGTGCAGAAGTTTTCTAATCTTACTGTGTGGTGTTGGACAAACCAATCACAAAAATCGACCGGTATTACAAAAAACACACTTCGGTTGGGTACTTGGTAGTACTAAAATATGACCATAGGACCCAATATTCCTTAATAAAATATTGCTGTGAAAAAAGATACAGAGCGTTCAATTAAATTCTTTTTTTTTCATTTTTGGTTAATAATTTCATTGTAAATTTATCAATTCTTATCAAAATCGGCAGAGAGGCATAACTTTAGACCAAGAACATTATTTTATGTACTATTTTACAATTTGTTGTAGGGGGCGCCACGTAAATGATTCCTGATGATGAAATTAACTGGTAACTTTTTTTAATAAAACTTTTTAGAGATTTTGAATAGAGAATATGACGTAAACATTATTTCTCCACAATATTGGTACTCCTGTTTAAATACGATAATTTCATCTGTTTCCGAGAAAAACGGAGTTGAACCATTTGTAGTGTCAGAAGGGGATTTCAAATATTACTTCATTTATTAAGGGTACGTTTTGAAGTGTCAGATAATTATGCTTCTCTGTAGATTTTGATAAGAATTGATAAATTTACAGTGAAATTATTAACAAAAAATGAAGAAAAACATTTTTTATCTAACGCCTTGTATCTTTTTCCATAGCAATATTTTATTAAGGCATATTGAGTTTTATGGTCATATTTTGGTCTAAATAACCCGCCTTTAGCCAATGTCCCAATAGTTATGAATCACCTTGTATAAATCGCAACGTGGATCAATGCAATCTCGACATAATTAATAATAATATTAATCGTCTTTGGGAAATTGAAGAAATTAACAATAACTGCAACTATTCAACCGAAGAGAAAGAATGCGAAAATCATCTTATGACGACACCCAGTCGTGTATCAGACGCGACAGGTTTGTTGTAAGATTACCAATTTGTACAAAACGTAAGCAGTTCGGCTCACTTCGCACATTGCAGAAAAACGAATGCATTGATTAGAAAAACGATTTCAAAAATAAAGTAATTTGAAAGTCAGATACACAAATTTCATTAATGAATATTATCAATTAGGGCATATGAGCTTATCTCAGATCACGGTTGCCGATAATAATAATTCATGTTTCCTGCCACACCCATGTAGTTTTAAACGAAAGCAAAAGTTATCACGAAACTACGCGTTATTTTTGATACGAGCACCAAAACTAGTAATGGTACAAGCTTAAACGATATGTTACAAGTCGGGCCTTCAGTACAATAAGAATTATTTTGACAGAAGTACCAACAAATATTGTGGTGGTCACATAGTAATATAATTTAAAGCCTTATTAACTAAACAGGGTCACCTTCGGTACGACCCTGCCCCTTACCTCGCTATTCGATGTTTAAAACAATTTGGTCTAGATGGTAACTATACCCCCATCGTTCAAAGGGCAATTCTAAAGATTTTTATGTAGACGATTTATTGACTGGTGCAGATACAATACCATAAGCATTAGAATCATGTAATAAAATAATACAAATTTTAAAGGCTGTTTCCAGTTAGTGAAGTGGTCTAACAATAATAGGGCAATACCTACGACCAGGAATAGATGTAACTCTAATTAAACAGGGGGACACCAAAACTTTGAATATTTTCTGGAATTGTCAAGAAGACACTCTAAAATATGCTATTGATCCCAATTCAATGCTAATTAAAAATATTACAAAACGACTAGTAACTATAAAAATTTTGTTACAAACTTTATAACTTCTGCAAATAGGTTGGGATGAAACCGCATGGAAGACAGTTTCTCGAACAATTATCTACTATCTCTATATATTTATTAGAATCACCTCTTACTATTGAGTTTGAGTTACACGATTTTTGCGACGCTTCCAAGAGAGCATATGGCACATGTAATCCAGTGGCGGCTCGTGGTCAATCATACTGGGAGGTCAAAAATTAATTTAAAAAATAGGCATACTTAAAAAAATATAAATAACTCAAATGCACCGCAAAATTTTATACAATCTACAATTTTGTTCAAAATATAGCGATTTTTCGAAACATTCTCATTAAAATCTCTAAGGGATTTTCTATAAGCATTGTCTAGCTGTGTACGAATATCAACATTTCCTACGGTTGCAAAATTTACCGAGCATTTCATGTGTTCTGCAGACGAAACATGTTTTTTTATTTCCTCTTTTAAATGTTTTAAATCTCTGACACCGGATTTGGACTATAGCGAGTCTGACGAGTCTTTAGAAAATAATAAAGAAACAAAACAGTAAAATACATTTGATACTTCACAACCACATATCCAGTTAGCTAAATCGTACATTACCTTGCGAAAGTTTCGATGAACATCTTTATTTTTGTCTTTGCTAGTCTGTCGTAAACTTAGTTCTGGCAAAGAACGACCATTTGCCTTGAACTCAACTAATTTTGTAAAATTAAGTTTGTTAGCACTTTTAGTTGTTTAATTTTCTGCACTACCGACATTTTCTATTATAGCGCATGCACACGCGAATCAAAAATAGTATTTTTACAAAACAACACAACAACAGTAAAACATATCAATATAAATTCTTAAATTGATTTAAAACACGCGAAAATCGAATCAAAAATCGAGCGTAGTTGTACACCCTATACGAAGTCAACGTAAACTGCGGGATCCGGCTCATGACCCAAAGTTGATTATTGTTTCGGACGTTCGCGTTTATTTGGGCGCTGCACGTTTTTCGAGTTTTTCCGGGTAGACCTAATTCAATGAGGACAATTCGCACCGCCAGCCCAAGGTTGAAGAGGATGAATTACGAACGACGGCCGATCAATTTTAAGTTATTGTACTTGCGACTTAATTACCTATTTTAATAAAACACGTAATAATGAATATTTTTTTATATATTGTCAAAATTTTTGGGAGGTCATTGACCAAATGACCATATGGACAAGCCGCCACTGTGTAATCTGTAACCATTTGCTTTTTGTGTTCAAAATCAAAAGTAACACCAGTAAAAGCCACAACGCTTCCCACATTAGAACTTTGTTCTGCATTATTATTAGCTCGTTTAATTCGTTTGGTCAGTAATGAAATTAATATAACATTTAAAACAATAAAGTTGTACACAGACTCGACTATCGTTTTATAATGGCTAAATATAAAATTAAAAGTATTTGTTGCAAATCGAGTATCTACAATTTAAACGTCCACCGCCATTATATGTGAACCAAGTACCCTCTAAATACAACCCAGCGGATATTACATTTCGTGGAACGCTACCAAACGAAATGGGAAACGCCGAAATACGTATTATTAGAGTGCTACAGAATAATTCCTTCTACAACAAAATTGAATAATTAATGAAAACAAATAATTTCATAAAATTAATTCTTAGACCAGAAGAATTAATTCAGTAGGAGAGGAGACTGCGTAACTCAGATTTATCATATGATGCAAAACATCAGATAATTTTGTCCAAACATTTGCTACCAAATACGTTAATACGAGAAGGTCATATTCGATTACTACATTACATGCCGTAAGACAAAAATTTTGGCCTAATCTGTAAAATTAAACCAAATTTTGGGTAACCTACCACAAAATTTTTTCTTCATTGCCGTGTTAATTGTCTTGCTGCATTATCGTTAAAGGAAGGTAGAGGACGAAAAAACCGATTAATTAAAACCTATGCATCATTGTTTATTTGTTTAGTGACAAACCCTGATTCGTTCTTAGGCACTGTCAAATGTTTTATTTCACGTAGAGGTCATGTGTCCGATTTTTACTTACGAATTTTGTTGGAGCACAACCCGAAATTGTAAAATTATTTAAACGAATCATTTCAAAATGAAGTCGCTTCTACTTCAAGCAATGAAAAAGTTATTTAGCACTTTATACTACTCAGCATACCTCACCATGGGGGTCTTTGGGAAGCAAAGATGAAACTTCTAAAACAACATTTCAGACGGGTAGTTGGAATTGTAAATATGACTTTTGAAGAGATGTGTACTGTGCTGATGAGCATCGAAGATGATCCTATGATACCTCTTAGCCACGATCAAAATGATCTAACAACCTTATTTCCAAATTATTTCTTTATTGGCGACTTACTTGCTGCACCATCGGAAGCTGACGTCACATAGTTAAATTTAAACACCTTGTCAAGATGGTAGCTTCTAGAAAGGCTAAGGTAGCACTATTACCTTAATTATCTGCAGCAGAAATGGAAGTTCAGCAAGCACAATCTCAAAGTAGGAGATATGGTTCTTATTAAAGAATCGCCCCCAGTACCGTGATTGTACTGCAGAATGATAGAACTTCATGGTACAAACCGTGTGTAGTGAGTGTGAAAACAAAAAATGGCACACTGAAACGTGTAATAACTAAATTATGTGTACTGCCCGTACATTATAACTTTATGAGTACTTCTTATTGTTCTTGTCATATTTTTAGTTAATTTAGAATCATATGTTTTTATGTTAAAAATCTGACTCGTTAAAGATCTTATTTGAAAGACTAGAAGCTATCAAGGGGGCGGCATGTTAAACGCAACCTATTAGTATTAAATCATCAAACTAGAAAAAAAAACAGTTATTTTAACGGCTCACAACTATAAATTTGATGAACCAATTCTCATTAATTCTATTAAAAAAATATCCATATTGATAATTTTGGGTCCTTTGTCGATTCTCGCCCTTTTATTATACCAACAACAGGTTGTAAAGGAAAATAAGAATGCACTCTGATTTGTCTAGCTTTTCAGATTAATAATAAACTTTGATGAAATGATTTCATACCCACTGTTGAAAATGCGAAAAATCAGGTCAAGTTTTGAAAAGTTTACAATCATTATATGTAATTTCCATCAATTTGAATGAAAAAGAAATTATCAATTGCTGATATAAATGATTAGAAATTATCTCAAAAATTACCGAACAGCTTTCGATTTGGTTATGCTATCGGCGAGAAAAATTTTGGTGAGGAACATATTCAACCAGAACAAAAAAAAACATTTATAAGTCGTAAATAAATCAATACAAGCAATATCTAAACGCAAATTCTCCAGATTTTAAACAAATTCGTTTCATTGTAAAAGAACTGTCTGGTACCTACGCAAAACGAAGATATGGAAGAGACCCAATACGAATCGAACATGGGATTACTTTTTACACACATAATTCTATTAGAAAAGTGCCTATGACCTATAATTTGGGTTCGTTGTTATATCCGGGACCCAGCGACCAAAATCCTCTCAACTGAAAATTCATGAAATAATTAAGGTAGTGTTTTGAAGACTGGAGAACTTTAGCTGCCGCACTGTCGGTGGGTTAAGCGGTGGTAGCCATGTGAAAATAAAATGTCGTTTCAATTATATATTTTTGGTTGAAAATTCATTAAACGATAGTTTTTATTGTAATAGTTTGAAAAAGTCAGCTGGCTATAAAGTGGTGGATTATACTTCAGTGACTTTTTCTCGGTTGAAAATTTGGCAGATAATAATTCCATCGATACTTTAAATTAAAAAAAACATGTCAGCTAGTTGTATGTCAGTGGAAAGATTATCAGCTGACATAGAAAAAGTGTAACAAATGCGCGGTTCGCCTATTTTAATGCATCTGAGGGAGTGAACGCACTTTCCGAGCGCTTCTCAAAAACAATTGAAGTCAGTCTGTAAACTTCTTTAGTCTGTGTTGTGACATTGAAAAATGTCCAACGTGAAACTATTTTGCGTGTTTTGTCATAAATCGACTTCAAAATTAAAATCGCTCGTAATTCAAATTTGCGCAAGTGTTGTGAAATATTAACCATAAGAAAAAATAACAATTTAGCTGGAAAAGAAGTAACAAAACGATTTTCAACTGTATCATAGCGATTGCTATGGTCGCTTTAAAGCTTTGCCACCAAAATACCGGAAGTCAAACCAACAGCCAAAGTTTTTATTTTGTTTTTGATATTTTTTCTTTTCTATTTCCAACTACATGAAAAGCGATTTATGTAAAATAACTTTCAGTACATGATTTCTTCCCGATTGAAAATTGCTCAATTAACAGTTAATATAATGCTTGATATGATAAAGACATTCAGTTAGACGTATGCCGGAGAAAAGTCCGCCAGCTGATGTTTTAAAGTAGGCGAACCGCGAATTTATTACCTTTTCGCACCAGATTTGTTTTATGTCAGCTGATAATCTTTCCCCTGACATACAGCTAGCTGACATGTTTTTTTATTTAAACTATCAATAGAACTAGTATCTGCTAAATTTTCAATCACTGAAAATATGTTTTTTATTTACATGTTCGTATGACCAGCTAAGATATAATCCACCACTTTATAGCCAGCTGACTTTTTTTTCAAACTATTACAATAAAACTATTACATTAAAAAGATAATGAAATATCAACTTCAGATTCTGTTATAGTATTTTTTGATTTGGAAACGTCAAGTATTTAAAAAAAGTCAACATTCCTAGTTCTAATTAATTCGGTACAAAAAAAGCGCATCACAAGCTTCGGAAGTACACAGTTTGACTAATGTTAATGGCAAATTGAGGCTTAATGCTACTTGATTATTATCGATTCGTAGCTTTTTCATCAAACTAAAACATTCAGTTGATTTAGTTGCTCACAAGTGTAAATTTGATGCACCAATTCTCATTAATTCCATTAAAAAAGTGTGTACGGCCTATAATTTTGGGTTCGTTGTTATAGGCTATGGTGATTTTTTTGCCTTTTATCAAATCTACAACATGTTGTAATATCAACTTCAAATTCTGTTATAGTATTTTTTTGACTTGGAAAAGCTTAAAAAAATTGAATTTTTCAGCCGATGTAACAAGTCAACATTCGCAGTTTATATTAATTTGGTGCAAAAAAGAGCTTCAAAAGTACACAGTTTGACTATTCCTCATTAATGTAGAATATTTTCTAGAAATACTATTTTAAAGTAATTTTTTTTTGATCAGATACAACATCTTAAAATGTAGGTAATTGTACAGCTCATGTTCTCAAGAATTTTCCTGACAACACCTTTAACAAGCATAATAATTGTGGTGATGGTATAAATATGCGAAAAATCCAATTACTGAACACAACAGTTCTAAAAGGTGGTTTCCAAACCTGTTATTTGACGTTTATAAATTAGATGATAACAATTTGTTACTGAAGCGTCAAGTCAAGCAAATGAAAGCTTAAATGCTACATGACAAGTGATTATCCAAAATCTCAATCCTACTCTCAACAACGTCTGGAGACTTTCGAGTTGGTTGTGCTGAGAAAACTCTTGGTGATGAATACATTCAAGCACCAAGGAATAATACATAGTCGTAAATACATCGATAGAAGAAGCACAAAAAGTTTTAAGCAATGTCTAATTGCAAATTGTCCAGTAAAAGAAAGTAAAAAAGACATGGAAGGGACCCCAATACGAATCTAATATTGGATTACTTTCTACCAACAATTAATAGTGCCAATGAAGAAATAATAGACGCACGTGGTGAAATAAAAACTGCATTTAAAATCATAGTGGATGTTATTTTTTTATCATAATTAATTTATTTTCAATAATAATTTTATAATACAATTTCTTTACTTAGTTTTGATCACCTTTTTGAAAATAAGTTTGAATTAAAGTTTTTCTAGAACACTGCAGAGGACAAAATTTTTACAAATCGGCTGATATCTCAAAAAATTATTATGTTAGAGATACATTTCATTCTGAAAAACCCATTTTCGAACTACGTTAACAAAATATTTCCCAAACTTAATTCAGAGTTTAAATATAAAATAATATACAGGGTGATTCGTTCAAAATAATCGAGTACGGTTCTGTATCTAGTGATGCTCACTTAGAACAAAATATTTTTAAGTTATGTCCAAGGATATTTAAAGCAACTTTTGTGTTATATCGCAATTCATATTTGTTGGTATAATACGATATGTTATTATTAATGAATATATCAATATAATTCTGTCAACTATAAATATATAATATGCAATTTTGTCAGAAAATTCGACAATTCAGGAACTTCCACGAGTTCGCACTTAAGCGTGAGAGAGAGATGGGTTTCAAACAATAAACCAACATAGAAATTAGGTATAGGGCTAAAGAAATTTTGTGGTCTACATTATCAGATACGGAAATCTATGGTACTACACAATACGAAAACAGTAACATTTTCGGAACCAGTAACAGTGAAAATTCCTTAAGAATGTTATCATCCTAATTGAATTTTTAATAATACCCGATGAAGTACTCTATGAGCTTAGGTGATTCGAGAGACTTTGATGGTCACGAGCTAGATTGGAAGATTATGTTCAAAACTAACTAGTATTTAAATAGCGTTAAAGATTGTTATATCGCAACTCATATTGGTTACTAAGTAACAGGATATGTTATTGTTAATGAATATAATCAATATAAATATACAGGGTTATTCACGGTATACGACACGGAATATTACAGCCAAACTATTCAATAAGATTAGAAAAATATATTTGGGATGGATAGAGACCTATGGGAGTAATATTTTAAAATTACTTTCGAAATATACAGGTGCCCCAAAATACACAGAACGTATCAAAGTTGTGTTTTTTCTTATGGAATGCCCTATATATTATTACATTTTCAGTTCTACATTCAAAATAAGAATGGATTTTATAAAGGTTTACCTTACTTAAACCTAAAGGTTTTTGAGATATTTTGTATTATATGAAAAAGTCGTCACAATTTTACCGATTCATATCTCAGCAACTAATACCTTTTTCCAAACTAAATTCGCACTAGTGTCTATGAATTAATTAGATTTTATGTAGAACTTGTGAAAAATCCACTGTCATACACAGGATGTGTATAAATTGAGATTAAATAATGACATGTATTGAAACGCAATAACTTGCTTATTTTAAATAGAACACCCTGTATTTTATGTCAACAACAAATGTAAAATGTAATTGTTTATCAAACAATGCTATAGTGTTCTATAGCTAAATGTTCAGGTTGTCATGAAAAATGCAAATTTTCATAATGAAGACTGATTTGTAACAATTTTAATATTTATCAAGTAAGCTATACAACTTTGACAGGTGAATATTATGTATTTGTAGGAAGGAGAAGATTTGCATTGTGTACATTTCTTCAACTGTACTAAATTTTGAGAGAAATAAATATGTATAGAGTTCACATACAAATTTACTTTATAATAATATCTCTTCAAATGAATTATCTGCTTAACGGATCAATTCCTTAGCTGTTTACAATATTGTAAAACATAAAAGACTGGTGAAAACCAAAGAAACATTTGAGTATAAACTAAGTAATGCCAACAGATAACTGTAACGAGGATTGAATGTTTAAATTTAATTCAATCGTCGTTACAGTTATCTGTTACGTGAAAATTTAGCTATAGGGCACTATAGTATTGTTTGATAGACAATTACATTTTACATTTGTTGTTGGCATAAAATACAGGGTGTTCTATTTAAAATAAGTTATTGCGTTTTAAAACATGTCATTATTTAATCTTAATTTGTACACATCCTGTGCATGACAGTGGATTTTTCACAAGTTCTACATAAAATCTGATCAATTCATAGACACTAGTGCGAATTTAGTTTGGAAAAATATAATAGTTGCTGACGACTTTTTCATAAAATACAAAATATCTCAAAAACCTTTAGGTTTAAGTAAGGTAAACCTCTATAAAATCCATTCTTATTTTGAACGTAGAAACTGAAAATGTAATAATATATAGGGCCTTCCATAAGAAAAAACAAAACTTTGATACGTTCTGTGTATTTTGGGACACCTGTATATTTCGAAAGTAAATTTAAAATATTGCTCCAATAGGTCTCTATCCATCCCAAATATATTTTTCCAATCTTATTGAATAGTTTGGCTGTAATATTCCGTGTCGTATACCGTGAATAACCCTGTATAATTTTGTCAATACCAATTCGATAAATACATAACATTTTGTATAAAACAAATGTTTGTATTTTTGATAATAAGGGAGCTATGGATCGACTCGCCACTGATATTTAAATTACAAACTCTTATGTGAAGAAAATATCTGTAAAACGAACGTTTCTGTTGATTTCTTTTCCAGTCACGCAAATTATTTGAAAACAAAACAGTTAAGATTTTTTTTTAACTGTTTTAATTAAGACGTTTCGCTATAAAACTTCATCAGTTATTGTCTTAAAATTCATAATCCAGATGTTACTACCGCCATTTTAAAAGGCACTCGATTTACAAATCGATTGAACGAGTCTAATATATTTTCTCATAGATAGCGCTGTATGTACCGATCAATAAATATCAAATAATGTCAAGTTTCGGTTGTTTTGAGTTTTGGAAAACGTTTGAGGTTGTTTACACGTGTTTTAAAACTTTGTTTTTATAAATCGTAATCATGGATGAATCGAGGTAAGCCTGTTAGTGACCAAAAGTAACAAAAGTATTGTTGTGTATGATAATCATGTAGTATTAGGATGTAGTTACCATATACTTACAAAATTTGTAGTTTATGTTCGTCATAGAAGTTTGTCTATATACTCATTTTAAATAAATGCTGTGTTTTTAATTTGTTCAAATATTTTAATTTTAAGATAATAACTGATGAAGATTTATAGCGAAACGTCTTAATTAAAACAATTTAAAAATCTTAGCTGTTTTGTTTTCAAACAATCTGCATGACTGGAAAATTAACAAACAGCTATAAAACCAAAATCAATTTATAGTTTCTGTAGATATTCAAAAAATGGGAAAATCTATGTAGATAACGGCCTTTTTGACTTGACAGATTATGCACAAAATTTAATCTGCGATATTATAAATAATAAGTTTCATAAAAATCGAACCAGTGGTTTCTTGATATCGTGTTTACATATAGGCAGACGATCGGTTTTCCACCAGACTGAAAGTAATTATTTTATGCCTCGTTATAACATATTATCTTCTATTTAGAAACCTTCGCATAACGCTTATTATAAGATGTGAGGTAAAAACAAAAATTTCAAAAAACAAATCAGATTAAATAAATAAATTAAAAAACTCACCCTTATCGAATTTGAGTTAGAAGTCGAGAATATTTTTTAAGGTTAAGAACTTTAGATCTGCTAAACTAAACCTTTTGTGAAAATGAATTACTAGTAGTGCAAATAAAATCTAGGGGATTTCTGCATCGGCAAAATTCTCTAACCACGATATATGGAAGTAGGGAGAGGGTAATGAAGATACGCAGAAGCTAAAGAAGTAACAGTGTTTTGAGAAATTTTAATTGGTAGTTTGCAATCATGTCCTTGGCATATTATCTACAATTAGCATGAATAAAATAAATAAAAGTCGAAGGGCCGATAAATGTGACGCACGATTTGTAATACGTTTAGTATATACAAAAAAAAATAAATAAAACAAATGCAAGCCGAAACCAATATAAATAGTTTTGTAATCAAGTGAATAATGCATGCAAACTGATATTGATAGTTTATTAAACTATGTATGAATAAGTATATTAATACGATAATAGGATACCTGGAAACAAAATGTTTTATATAAAAACCAAAAATCATTAGATCTTGTAACATGTTTCTAACTGCGAAAATATTGTTGGTTTTCTCTTCCTTAAATATAAACTAGCAAAGACGAATAATACAAGTTTGCTACAATTACTGAAAACTGGCAATATTTGACAGCAATATAGGTACATACCAATCTGAGTAGTATTGTAGGGATTTCTTTGTTATTAATAAAGATAGACTCGTTAAATGGGCAATGTTGTACAGATTTACATGCCAAGTGAGATGTTGTTAACTAGGATCAAAAACTCCGATCCGTTCCGAAGATATCCGGAAAAAAATTATTTCACTTGTTAGGACAGCTACTAAAAAAGAGTTCGTACAAAGTTTCTTCAGTAATGAAGGCAAACTGTAATTGTATTTTTAAAAAGATTATCGCAAGAATGGTTTTAGAGATATTGATAGCAACTTTCTTATTTTAAATATTGGATTTTTCATAAATAACTTTTATTCTTTTTTCAGCTTACAATGATGTCACATAGTGTGTTTGAAATAAAAGATTTTTGACAAGCTGGTTATTTTGTTGTAAGAGATTGGTGGTTACTTGAAATTATTTTGACACGTTCTTACTTAATTTCGTTGTCAAGACAAATTAAGTAACATAATTTCTCTTAAAACTTACATGGTGAGTCAACACTAATCAGAATTGAAAAAAAATTCAATATCTTTAGAACGACAAGAGATATTAGTTTGCGGTTTTCACAGGTAAATAAGTAATACTGTTTGACTTTTTTGTAAGCTGGTTATAGTTATAGCATTGCGTCTAAAATAAGAATGTTAATAAGAAAAAATAAATAGAGATAGGTGTTTCATTACGCCCTCTAGTTTCCAATAAAAGTATTAAATGTGATGTTGTTATTTGCTTCTGAAATTTAAGTTTAATGCTCTTTAAATGGAGCTGGTTCACGCATGTGGAAGTTGTAGTGTTTTTTCTCTCAACAAAAGTAACTTTCTCCTACCACTTAAAAATAGGTAATATAGAAAAATGACAAAAATTTGAAAGTAGAAACAGTAGTTGCCTTAATTAGGATATATTTTGTAAAAAACTCAATTACATTATGTAAATTATAGATTGCGCCATCTAGAGAAAACTACGAACTTAAAAATATTTTAAAACACTTTTTATGGGTCAAGTTTGTTATAAGAATTTTTTCCCGATGTTGTAGGACCTGCGGTTTCCGAGATATCCTTAATGAATCACCCTGTATATGATTAACTTATGTTAGCTTTTTACTGCCTCTGATTACCCATTTAATAAACTTTTGTATTGAGTTTTCTGAAGTACCTCATGGAAAACTGCACATACACTACCTTTAAAGAAAATAACTAACCCATAGCATTTTGGTAAGCTGCGACCACCAGTGAAATCCAAAATATTATAGAATGTTATAAACTTGCAACTTCGATCACAGCTTCGATACTTTATAGCGATTGTACAAACAATACTTATTTCTAAGGTCCGGGGTTAACCTGAAGGTAAAGTTAAACTGCAACTGCCGGTTAAATTTCGGTAACTCTCCGGCAGTGTATTTCTATCAGTTCAAAAGCTGTGTTGTACTATTGGTTATACTGCGTGTCGATCATTTGACCTAATTCGGAGACTTTGGCCTACTGGCCGGTAAGTTCGCACTCTTACTTATCGTATAACCTCCATTTATTCTTGTCTCAGGTTCTTGTAGTGCGTTTTTATTGTCAATAAGCTTTCTCTTCGAGATGGATAAGAAACGATCCTCAATTTTTACACACGAGGAACAACAACTTTTAGTTGGTTTAATCGAAACATATAAGAATATAGTAGAATGTAAGAAAAGCGGTGCTTTAACGTGGAAGCAGAGAGTTCAACGCATCGAACGGAAGTTTCAGATCATTCAAAAATTTAAAAGAAAAATATTTAAATTTAAAGAAGCAAACAAAAAAAAAGTCTCGTTGGAAAAACAATCTCGGAAAAAAACAGGTGGAGGTGGAGAAGAATCCTTCGATATTACTGATATTGACCAAACAATAAAAGGCATTTTAAACGAACAAATTACGGGCCTGGAATAGTATATTAAAGAACTAGTTTTAGAAGACGCATTTTATAAGACGAGTACGAGTCGCTAAAATGCCTTCTGAAACGAATTCTTTATACAATTTTTTCTGTTTTGGGCTTTTCAGATTGATTTTAAAGTAAAATTTCGTGAGTTTTTAAATTTAGGGAGTTTTGAAGTGTAATTGCTAAGGTGGCAATATTTTCATTAAACTTTGGTTTAAATGCTAGTTTAAGTTTAATTAGTACATTTATCATATGTTTCATTAAAAATAAATGGGTGGAAATAAAAATAAGTAGATAAATAAATCTACTGAACATAATTATGATTTAAATTAATGCACACCGAACGTAATGACAGCTTGGACGTTATCAGTGTTACCACCGTTCGGAATAAAAATTGTTCTATTTCTATAAAAGAACTCATTTGGGTGCTTTTATAGCTCTGTAAGCGACCCAAAATAGAAAAAATACTTACGATAGCGATACGATTGTTAAAGGTGAGCTTGATGCACTACTTATTGTACATAATCATATAAATGTGTGTATTTGATTTTACAGGACCACAGAATGAAAATGAATTGGAGATGATCGACATCGAAGGTGAGTACATTTATGACAATTACTAATATTAAAAATAAATCGGATTATATTGTAGACATTCCAATTATTTTCGTAGGCGATTCCTGTGGACAAACTTCACACCCAGGGTCATCGAGACCAGACCCCCCATCACCACCCAGTCCCATTTCACTGCCAGGCAGTAATAAAGATACTCAAAGCTGAGAAGAGTATTCTTCAACAGACTTAAAAAAACACCAGCAAAAAAGTTACGGACCCGCTTATTACAAACTAAACAAACAAATTATAAAAAACACATTAACAAAAATTATGACTTAATTAAAAAAAAAGTTGGAATTTGTAAATCTTCAAAAAGAAAAATTTTTGGAGGAGCATAACCTCCGAATCATTTTATTAAGAAAACAAATTGAAAATAAAGATTTAAAAAAAGGCAACGAAAAGGACAACTTTCAAATGATTTGTAAATATTTTGTAATATTTTTTGTATTGTAAATAGAAAATCAACAAGAAATTATTTGTATATTTTATGCATTTCTTAACCTAGCAAAATAATAATTTATTAGATTGGTTCGTACAGCATTATTTTGTTCCACTGGGTTCACATTGTGTATATTATATCCAACATTATTTACCACTTCGATGGCTGCTTCTTGTTCGACATTCACTGCTGATACTTCTTCTTTCTCTTCACAAGCGATGTTGTGTAATACAGCAGTTGCTGTGATCAGAGCTTGGACTGTGTCCAACTGAAACCTCAAACCTAAAGCCAACGCAGGAAATCGACGTTTCCAGGATCCATATGAACGCTCTACAACGTTTCGTGTTCGAATCTCTGCTTCATAGTGTGTATTCCTTAAGGGGGTCATCAAATAAGGTTTAATAGGATATCCACTATCTCCCACTAGAACATTTCGGCCAAAAACTCCATTTTCAAAGTTCATACATATGACGGAATTTCTAAATATGTGGAAGTCATGAGATGACCTTGGCCATCGTGCTACAATGTCTCGAATTTTTAAATCAGGATCTGCAATTGCTTGGACATTTAATGAAAAAAATTGCTTTCTGTTGCGAAATAATTCTGCGTTATTCCCACCAGGTGACTGTATTCGCACTAGACTGCAGTCAATCGCTCCAATACATCAAGGAAATCTCACAATGTTAAAAAATTTTTGTCTCACTGTTTCGATTTCATCACTTTGAGGCATTAAGTGCTCGACTGACGCGTCGGACCGTTTTACTTGCTGTAGATTTGTGAACTCCAGAAAAATCGCCAACAGTGACAAGGAAGAAGCCTGTAGCATAAAATCTTAATGCTAACAGCAACTGCTTTTCAGGTGACAAACAGTCATTCCTCCTGGTCGGATATAAAATGGTATCTTCAATTTCCCCTACTATATGTTGCATAGTAATTTTTGATAAACGGAAACTATTAAAAAAATCTTGTTCATCCCATTCCTCAAAATGGTCAGTTCTATGCCTAATTGTCTTTGGCCGTCTTACTTCCTCATCACTACTAAATGCGTTCACATCATATAACTCCATGTTATTCATTGAAATAAATAAAACAAAATAAACACACCAATCAGTCGGAGAAAACATAGTATTGTAGAGTGCAATGGTGCAAGATACTAAATTTAAGTAACATAAGAGCAAAAAAGCCTGACCGGAAAAAATCAGCATATTAATATTTTCTTCCACTTGCGTTTGTTATTCAGCGTGACCTGCATGGCATTAGCTTCGTATGTCATCTCTTTGTCTACAAGATAATTTTTGCCTTCGCCTTAAGAAAATTGTTCATACTCTTCTAAATCAGTCTTTTTAAGACTAACGTTGATACTTTCGTATTTAGTAACGGTAAATATTATTTCTGTAATAATGAATTAAATAACATTACCTTCTTTTAGGTTAACTTGCTGCTTTACCAACCATTTGTTATCGACTATGCCGTTTACATTAGATCACGATAAGCTTATTTTGAAATCTTATTTTCGTAATGGAAATAAAGATGAAAATGGCACTTGGGTTTATTCAATTCGCTTATGTTATTTTCAACATGATAATGCAACTGCCCACACAGCTCGAAGAACGATACAGTTTCTTCAGGAATATTATGACAATCGAGTTATAGGCAGAGGATTATGGCCACCGAGGTCACCAGACTTAACACCTTTATATTTCTTTTTATTTGGATATTTAAAGAACAAAATATATCAAAATCGATTACACACAATTGAAGAGTTGCAAGAGGCAATACTAAATGCTATCCAAAGTATTACAGAACAGCAGGTACAAGCAGTTTTTGAGAATATGAAGAGACGAGTGACATTGTGTCTTATTAACAACGGCTCACATTTTGAACACCAGTTATAACAATATTTTTAAATAATCGTTTAACAATATCAATACAATACTCAGTGTAACGAATTTATTTTAAATAACTATTTGTAATGTTACATAGTGTAAATTTTACCCACCGTTTTTAATAATCATAATTAAAGACAATAACGATATGCATTATTTATGTGAAGGATGGCGTAATTGCACTACTCTGAATCATGAAAGTAGAGATTAACAGTAATGTAAAAGCCTTTTGCATACCCTGTTAGTACAATATCGATAACAGTTAATTATTTTTCCATTACTAATAACTTGAAATGTTTCTGTTGCAACCCCTTGTCTTGATTGAAACACAGATTTAAATTTCAACCTAACCTAATTTTCAAAATAAATACGAAGTTAGGTATATGTAGTACGTGCTCATTCTAAAAGTGGCGGAACATGTTTACTATATTCACTTTTTAAAAGAGCGGTTCGGTCAGGCTTTTTTGTTCTCACTGTATAAAAATTTGACAAAGTATTTGACATTGACGTTTTCGTCCACCTAAAGTCCGTAGAGGAACTTTACGTTTTACACACAGTTGCATTCCAATGGTAATCATGTTACTTTTACTTTACCACAAGGCAAAGCTAAGGTCACTCAAACCAGCACTTACCCAGCACTAAATCAGATAACCTACAATTGAAATACACTATTTTTGTTGTAACCTCTGGTTTTCAACAAACTAACAGTTAACCAGCGATTGAAAAACCGGGCCTAAATGTGCTATCAAACGTTTTGTCGGTTAATGAAATTGACATAATTCCAAATGGCATCTCGTTTTTTTCAGCATGTAAACTTCAAAAAGGTTTTAACTTCAGTAAAATAGTAATTTTAACTAAATATTAATATATTTGAAATTGAAAGTAAGATACAAATTTTCACCCCCCATCAATATTAATTTCCCATGTACGTAGACGGCCTTGTAGTTGTCGTCGCAGATCAAACTACAGCATATTGATAGGACTAATAGGTTGTTACCAAACTAAAGAAGATCCTTATAGTAACTCTAATTAGCCGGAAACAATTTAACTAAAGCGTCTTTATAAACCATCGGATGTACAAAATGTGGAATAAAAACGTCAAAGATAACTAGACTGGAAGGCCTCAAAACGAAAATTAAATAACAGAATTAAGAAAAACCATTACATATCCAGGACCTTAGTTTGGAAGTGCAAAATCGTGTGTCTTCCCCACTGAAATAATAAGCCAACAAGAATGGATGGACTAAAATGTAATATGGAAACATTATTACTTCCGTAGTTAGAATTAAAAATCATAACATTTAGTCTAGAACTTCGCTCGGTCCCTTCTCAATTAAGTGCAGCCTTTTCTCAACAATATTATGTAAGAAAGCTAGTTTAGTACTCATTGACAATAACCAAGTTCAAGATGTAACCTACGCCCATCAGGCTTTTAAATCCGATAGCCAAATAGAAAATATTAGCTTACCAAAAAACATCTCAACTTCAATTACCCCAAATATCATAAATGTAAAGTACTGTAGAAGCCCCGACTGAAGAAAACTAATAAAAAATAGCTAATTTTCGGTTTAAGGGGAAATGTTATCAACTTTATTTTTTAAAATAAATCATGTAGTACTTTTTAGGCTAAAGTGATTCTTTGATAAATTCTCTTTAAAAAACTATAACA
This sequence comes from Abscondita cerata, assembly GCA_030710515.1. NCBI lineage: Eukaryota > Metazoa > Arthropoda > Insecta > Coleoptera > Lampyridae > Abscondita > Abscondita cerata. The sequence goes on along the minus strand of JALBCR010002603.1, from coordinate 383,135 downwards.
CAAGTATAACGCTCAAGTTATTAATAAATTAGTAATTTATTATTCAAAATCCAAGAGATGCTTTCGATTGGTACAATTAATCTTAGGAGGCTGTGAAAACTAATGTGCACAACGGTCAGAATACGATAAAGTAGTCTTTAAAAGACTATTAAACAGGTATAGCGTTTAAAGTCAAGAATCACGAAATCAAAATTTAACAGCAGTCGACATCAAATTAATATTTTGCAACTTATGAAAACAGAAAACAGCTAATATAAATAACAGCTTATAAATATCTCGAACCAAACAACAAAAGAAAAAATAACTAGTATAACAAATGTTCAAAGTGCCCCCCATTTTGTTGTATACATAGGCGGCTTCTATTCACAATACTTCTTTGTACATCTTGCAACATTTCGGGTGTTATTTCATCGTGTTCTGACCGTTGTGCACATTAGTTTTCACAGCCTCCTAAGATTTTAATTGTACCAATCGTTTATTAGTAACTTCAGCGCTATACTCGTGTTATAGTTTTTAAAGAAAATTTATTAAAGAATCACTTTATCCTAAAAATACATGATTCATTTAAAAAAATTGATGTCATTTCCGCTTAAACCGGAAGTCAGCCATTTTGTGCAAAGTTTGGAAAATACTCATCTTGTATACTTGTAAAATTTTTATTAATACACTTTTTGTCTATCATATGAGCGGATGTTGTACAGAAGCGGTAAATTATTCAAGATTATTTTCTTATTAAGAACGACAAACAAATGTTCTGCAATTCTTACAAATGTTTCTAATTCATAAAAAATCCTTTTTGGTTTTTCTGCAACTGCAACTGTTTGAGGCTTTTAAATTCATTGAACAGCAACACGGTTGTCAACAAACTAAAAATCTAAATAAAACGCGTGTTCAATTAAAAAACAGGGCTGGGTAGGAAGTGGAAGTGAATGAATTATTTTCACACTGTACACTGAAGTACAGTAAAATAGCGCGTAGAGGCGTGGAACTCGAAACCTTGAATTCTAACTTAAACTTTGTATCAGCTGACTGTTAAAAAACTTACCAAATGCCAAAGCATGAAGCAAGATCAGGAATGGTGTTTTCGCACAAATTATGTTCTACTCTTATATACGATACAAAATTATCCAAACCTTATGGTAAGAATATAAGGTTAGTTCCCGGTAATATATTGTATACAACATTTGTGCGTTGCACACGAGGTGGCGTTAATAATTTTTTTCAGTTTATTTTACAACATATTTTTAAATATAGGTACCAACTTGTTATCAATTTTACTACCCGAAACTAGTGACATAAATTTAATGTTAAATGCATTACAATTTTCTAAAAAACAAATCACATGACATTATTAAAGTGACATTTTCTAGAAAGTGTGCGTTTAACGATTTTTGTCAGGAAGCATGTTGTATTCTTATTTTTTTTTTGATACATTCATTTGTTGGAGACACTGAACTGAACTTTCAATTGACACCGAGGAAGCAATTAGATCTTCGTTTTAAGATTTGTCAACGTTACTAAAACAAAAATAAATGTGAAGACGTAATGACCCCTAAAGAATATTTAATGGAACCGGGGTTTTCGATGTGTTCATAAACCGGAAAACATCTTGCTCCTCAACGTTCCAAAAATGTATGTATATGCAATTAAGCTAAGAAATAAAAAAAAGTTGATTACAGTGCTAATTGCATTTAACGCTAACCGAGAAGTCTGCCTCCTTTAGCTTTTTTTTCACGAATGGAAGAATGCTATAAAGAAATACAAACGAACAGGAATATCCTAACAAATACGTCACCAAAAGGAATTTCTGTGGTGTGATCCAACACACTTTGGACAATATTAGTGTGGAGCATTAAAAACGGATTTCGAAAATGTGGATGGTTCCTTCGAATTCAAATGCAATAGAAAATATGTAAAAAATGTTCAAGAATCTAAAAATTATAAATAAATAAATAAAATCAACCCAAAGCAAGTCTATCCTCTTACGGTAAAGTGGCAAGGTGATGGCAAGAGTAAACTTGCGATTAGAGGTAGGCTCACCTCATCTTAGAAGTAGGTGACCATTAGGAAAAAAAAGTTGGTACCTCCCACTCGAGAACTAAAGAAATCAAAACAAATATATAGAGCAAAAAAGATTACAATTTAGTAACTTTTGTTCATTTTTTCACTTCGGTTCCGTTGTTGAGAAAGTTTCACGAGGAAATAATCTATGCTGTTGAAACCGTAAAAAGTCACAGAGAGTATTTGCCCAAAATGATAAAATGAATCGCGGTAAATTTCAATTCGAATGTAAGAAGATGGTTTCTGTTGTGAAGTGGCGAGATAACAACCCTGCCACATTACTCACCACGGCCATTTTACCAAAAAAAATAACCACCTTAATAAAGACGGTTCTAGAAGTGAGGTAGATTGTCCAAAAGTTGTAGATTTCATCAATTTGATTTGTTGATCGATAAGATCGAATGAGAGCAACAAACGCTACCGGAAGATCAGTCAAATGGTGGCATCGTATATTATACTTTTTGGTCAACCTGGCGATTGTGAACAGTTACGTTTTGTATCAAAAAACGCGGAGAACAAATGCGGATCAACTGGCGTACAGACTTGCTTTGGTTCGCAAACTTATATCTGGATTCAATAGTCGTAAAAGAAGAGGGAGACAAGTCCTATTTTTGCCAAATAAAGAAACAGTTCCTTATGAAGTGAGACTATCACACGTCGGGTCACATTGTCCAGAAAAAGGATCCTACAAAAGATGTAGAATATGCAGTACAAAAATAAAGAAGAACAATCTCCTTTTACATGTACTCAATGGCAACTTTCATCTTGCGAGCCGTCTTATTTCAAAAAACTTCACAAAACGTGACAACAACTGTTCAATTACTTTTTTCGTTATCTTGGTTTAGTTAGGAGACGAAGTTATATCAAAAATATACGTTTTATCCTAATCGTTAATTTTATTTATTGTTTTTAACTGGTGGCAAATTCGGTGGGCAGTGAGAAATATAGTTCACACGTAATTTATTTAAACAAAATAGAAGAAAATTAAGTTTAATAGTTTTAAAATGTTATTAATAGATGCTAAACAAAAGCATTGCTGCTAACGAAGTTTGAAATTTATCTGGATTTTAATTGCCCCAAAAAACGTCAAAACCCTAGAAGATCAAACAAGTGCAGATGTAAAGATGATCAATACAGAAAATCCGTTAGAAGACTCCATTAAAAAGCAACGATGATAAAATAAAAACAAAATTCTACCTTCTCCATTTAAATTTTTCCGGAACTAATTAACTCAAAAAAAAGTTGCCAAGTGCAATTTTATGGGAGATTGAGATTAAAAAGAGAAAAATTTGAAGAAGAAAAGCTACCAAAAAAGCGACATTTAAAAAAAGTCACGATACCAAAGACAAAGGAAAAAATAAGACTGAAAACAAAACACTATAAGTTCCTACTTTTTGTGAAAAGGGATTACTAGGCGTGACCAAAGCAAAAAAAAATTTGGGATGCGATCACCTTCAGTTTGAATAAGCTGCCAAAAAATCCTTTCGTTTTGAATCCTGCAAAATAAAGATTGTTTTATATGGATTGATGAGTGGAGCGATGCAAAATTTACGAGGCAAAAAGAAACCCTTTAATCCGAATGAAACATGTTATTTTTTCTTCAAATGTCAGTTAAGTATGCCATTATATGGTGGAGCTGATAATGCTTAAGTGTCACTTCATTGATGACACTGTCGGCGGTGCATACACGCTGACAGATAAATTACAACAATATAATCAATAATTCCATTGTGTCAAAAAGTATTGTTTAGATATTTTAGTTACAATTTAATGCAATACCAGAAGTGCGAAAAGAAAAGATAATTGTGACTTACCACACAATAATTGATACGTCTATAGTCAATAGATTTTCTAATTTTAACAAATTGCAGCGGGTCACAGCATATATATTACGTTTTAGACACAATGTTATTAATGAAAATAAATTAATTGGACCGCCGTCAGTTAATGAACTTAAAAAATCTATATTCAAACTTTGTAAAATTGTACAAGAAAATGAATTTTCGATTCGTCAACAAATAGGGGATTACCTTCGACCGAGACCATTTGGCTTCGGTTCATTCAACAAGAACGTTTTTAGAAAACAACAAAACAACTAACAAAATTGTCCTAAAAATCGATTTCAAGAACGCCTTCAATACAATCAACCGTGATGCCATGTTACATGCAGTTAGAACGATGGTGCCAGGCATTTTTGCTTTCCTCTGGCAAGCCTACTTTCTACCAACCATTTTATCTTTTGGAAACTTAGCTATTCCCTCATTATCTGGATACCAACAAGGCGATCCAGCTGGGCCAATGCTTTTCTGCATATCAATTCACCACATCATCATCAAGCTAACTTCCGAATTAATCTCATTTTATCTTGATGACGGCCTTCTTGCTGGAGATTCCAAAACTGTCTTACAGGATTTCATTTCTCTAAAGGAAGGATCTGAAAATATTGGCTTATTTATGAATACATCAAAATGCGAACTTTTCTTTTGCGGTGAAATGAATACAGAAATTGTATCAGCCTTTAAAAATGCATCGCCAGGAATAATAGTAACTTCAGAACTTTCTCTACTTGGAGCCCCAATAAGCAATAGCAGTATCGATCCCGTTTGGAACAAAAAGAAAGAAGAAATATCAGTTCTTTTTAAAAGAATTTCGGATCTTGACAATTACCATATCGCTTATTATCTACTTAAAACTGCTTTGGTGTTCCAAAATTGACCTACCTATTACGCACATGTCCATTGTGGATGTACACGGACATTCTTATGGATTTGGATTTTAAGATAAAGGAAACCCTTGAACAAATTTTAAATTGTCAATTAACCCCAAACCAATGGTCACTGGCATCTCTCCCAGTTCGTTACGGTGGAATAGGAATAAAAAACATTGTGGATATTTCACTTCCAGCTTTCCTCTCGTCTGTGTATAATGTTTCCAAACTTGTCAATACGATATTGAATCTTAAAGATACCGACAAGCCAAACATAACATATCACGACGAAGGTCTAATGGAATGGAATTTTAAAACAAATAATCGCAACGTGCCGACTTTCCCTTTCTTACAAAAAAGCTGGGATAGCCTTCTTATTCGCTTTAGCCTAGATAAGCTCAACAAGACCTCGCCAAGCCAGAAAGCCATTTTTTTTAGCTCTCCAGAAAACAGAATCTAATTCATGGTTAAATACTCTTCCGTCTTTTACTGTTGGAACACTTTTGGACAATAACACATTTCGAATATCAATCGGACTATACATTGGGGCAAAACTATGCAAATCTCATATTTGTGTTTGTGGCGAGGACGTTGATGAATACGGACATCATGGCCTTAGTTGTTCAAGGAGCACTGGACGATACTCACGTCATCAAGAGCTAAACAACATCATCAGTCGTTCGCTTGCTTCTGCGAAAATTCCTTGTCACTTGGAACCGATAGGACTCTCAAGATTGGATGGCAAACGAGTTGATGGAATAACCCTTATTCCTTGGGAAAAAGGACAATGTCTAGTGTGGGATGCAACTTGCACTGACACATTAGCTCCATCACGGTTAAATGAATCGGCAACAACAGCGGGGTCTGCAGCAAAAAGTGCAGCCACAGCCAAGAGAAGAGAATATTTGCCAATGAATTAGTCTAATTTTCAATTTCTACCTTTTGCTGTTGAGACTATGGGACCATGGGCCGAAGAAGCTTTAACATTCATAAATAAACTTGGAAAACTAATCATGGACCAGTCAGGGGAACACCGCCCACGGTCATATCTTTATCAAAGAATTGGAATAGCTATCCAGCGTGGGAATGCAATATCAGTTATGGGGACATTTCCTTCTTCAAAATTTGTATCAGAAATTTATTACATTTTAAATACTTTTTCTTAGTTACTACTTTACTAGTTTTGCAATAGTTCTTGATAATTACAAGTTGAATGTACAATTATTACAAAGCAAACAGGAATTTGCTGTATAAAAATTCCTTACGGTTTATTTGGGTGTTTTTGTTTCTTTTTCCTTGCTTTTGAAGAAAAAATAGTATATTTTATGCGAAGCTTGAATGGATTTTGTGCTTCGGATGTTCACTTAAGTTCCTTATAAAATAATATACTATTTTCTCCAGCTAATAAAACATCTCAAAAAGAAAGCACCGATATAGATTGCGAAAATGGATCGCAATATCCGTGTCCCCGTAGTTCATGACTTATTTGTCAATATAATTGTTTTGTGAAAAAAATTGTAAGTGTTTCCGAGATAGTAAATCTTGAAGAAGATTTACCTCCAGACGTAGCAAAAGTGGTTCAAAACCTTGTGTTAAACTTACTTCCGCTAAAATCTCGAGAAATCTACAAATGCGCTTACAAGCGTTTGAAGAAGGTAAAGAATATTCTGAAAATAACAGAGACAGGACAAGTCCGTTAAGTTATAAATGTTTACAAACCCTCCTTTAAACTTTGTTACTTGACAATCCTCCACAATGTGTGCAACAATCTCTGGTTAAGTAGTCTTGCAACCATACAGGATTTCGAGATTTAAGTCTTTTAGCAGGATGGTTCTCAATATCATTCCAAATTGGAAAGTTTTTGTTAAGTGGCATTTATCCCATTTTCGTTTTAACGCAGCTTTTCGTCGAATGTTCGATGGAGTAATATTACAAAGAACAGGAAGCCAATCGAGAGGAGTAGATTTAATAGTTCCACTAATTATAGGCATAGTGCAATTCAAGTGGGCATCTATTTTTTTCGTATGATAACTATCCAACCAGACAGGAGCACAATATTCTGTTGTAGAATAAACTAATGCCAATGCAGCTGTACGAAGTGTCTTTGCATGTGCTCCGGAAGTTGTTCCAGCTAATTTATGAATGACATTATTTCTTTTTTTCATTTTTACTAAATGATCTTTGTAAATTAAAAAAGTATTGATAAAAAATTAAAAAAATATTGAAGAGATTGAATCAGGTTTACGCGTGAAAATTCTACATTCTAAAACAAAAAGACCAAGATCATTTACTGTTGTGGGTGAGAAATATTTGAACCTATATCGAAAACACCTACCTCTTAGACAGCAGAACTTTAAAGAAAGTCGAATTTTTATTATATATCAAGACAGTATGCCGACAAGTAGTTGGCATTCAGAAAATAGGTAACATTGCACAAGAAATAGTCACATTTTTAAAGTTAGAAAACGCAAGTGAATATACTGGACATTGCCTGCGTCGAAGATCTGCTACATTCCTCGTCCACTTACAAAACTGTAAAATCCTACAAAATTTTGATAAACGTCTATAAACGAAAATGTAGTAACTTAAAAAAGAAGATACGGCTCGCCAAGAAATACATTAATGTTTCCAATACATCATTAAGATCTGAAGCTGCACAGTTTTGTAATCAGCAATTATGACGAAAACCTTTTAAGTCAAGGGGTAGAAGGTTTTACTTGGTATTAACACCTTACTATTAGAAAACTTAAAAAAAAAGTGTGCAATTGCTAAAAGATAAAGAAAGATTATGTTTGCTGTTATTTGATGAAATTTCTTTGATGCCACATTTAGCTTATAATAGATACAATCAAGAAATAATTGGCATTGAAGATAATAAAATTTGTGACCATGCTCTTGTATTTATGGCTCGTGGAGTTACTAGAAAATGGAAGCAAACAATATGCTACACATTTTGTTGAGGACTTAGAAAGTCAATAAAAATTAAGTCATTATTAAAGACAGTAATACACAAACTTCAAAAAGCAGGTCAGTAATATGATTCAATTAGTAAATAATGTATTGAAAATGATAGTGCACTTCAAACATTGAAAACATTTACAGGTTTACATGTGATTGCTACAATTTGCGACCAAGGTGCAAATAATCGATCTGCTATTAAGTTTGGTCGAAGAAGCTCGTGGAGTATATTGTGGTGCTAATCCTCTGAGGCGTATAATTGCTGAACATTCTGAAATTATACCGCTTTATGATTTACCATATTTGATAAAGGGAGTAGGAAATAATTTATTGCAAAAGGACTTGGTGTGTGAAGCCCCTCAGGGCACATTAACTGCAAAGTGGAAGAATATAGAATATGCATATATTGATTCTGGGAGACATCAAGAGTATCCCCAAAATAACCGATTTTCATGTTCTTAAACCAAAAATTAAAAAAATTAAAGTGTCTTATGCCACCTAAGTTTTGAGCCACACAATGGCTGCAGCAATTTTAGTTATAGCCCAAAATAGTTAGTTCTTCTGTAGGCTTAATTTATTTATTATAAATTTAAATTTTTAGATGAAACTGATCTGACTGGAGAGTATACTATGGAAAGAAGAGCTCGTGAAACGGCAAAAATTATCAAATTTTCGATAATTTGTTTGACAGTCTAAATGGAGGAACCTTCAAACCACTTAAAACCATTTAAAAGGTGCTGTAACAGAAAAATCATGTCATGTCATAGGAAATTTTTTTCCCAGAGCCTTTTACCGAGCGCGTCAGATTGTATCGGAACGGCTACCTGCAAACGGACTGCCTAATGACTTACTTATTGATGTGTAGCTTCTGTAAGATATTAATAGATGTCACTAGAAGCCTTTTTCATTTATTGGAAGAATTGTCACATAGAATTACGTTAGTATTGCGTCAGTTCATGCACGAAAAAGATATATTCCCGCGTAAAATCAGCAATACACCGCGTGTTTTCGTACGTTTTTTAAGTTATTCCGTAATTTGAGTGTTTGGAAATAAAAATGAATGCTAAAAAAACATACGTAGACAAGAAAGGTAGGAAAAAATCGTATACAACGCGGTTTCGGAGCAACGTTTCAAAAAGACGACCGTTGAACAGACACGAGGCTGAAGGCAGTAGTGAAGGAGTCAGTGCTTCAGCCAAGAAGGTAAAACGAACTATAAAGATTTCGACGTAAAGCATGATGCCGCTTATAGAATTATAAATTTTTTACTGTTTTCTGAACGATTTGTCAATATGTAAAGTCCAAACATGTAATTCCAATATTACATTTCAAGAAAGAAGTCCTCCAAGCTTGGGCTTCAAAATTGTCATCACTTGCTCTAAATGCTCGAAATTTATAAAAAATGCATACGAAATTAATCGTAGAATCGTCCTAGCTATGAGGTTATTAGGAATAGGACTAAATGGCATAGTGAAATTTTGTGCTTTTATGGAACTTCCTCATCCGATATTTCAATCTTACTACGATAAATTAGTAAACATAATTTCGATCGCAACAACAGCAGTGAGAAGAGCCAGTATGGAAAATGTAGCAAAAGAAGAGAAAAAGAAGAGCTAAGAAAACGGACAACGTGAAGGAATAACGGTTTCCGGCGATGGTTCTTGGAGAAAGCGCGGCTTCTCTTCGCTTTTTGGAATCCCGTCGTTAATTGGTCGGTATACTGGAAAAATCGTCGATGTAGAGGTAAAATGTAAGTACTATAAGACTTGCGAACATTGGAAGAAGAAATTAGAAACATCTAAATTAGAAGAATGGTACAAGACACATGCCGATACATGTCAAGCAAACCACGAAGGGTCATCTGGAAAAATGGAGGTTGACGCGGTCGTCGAAATGTTCAAACGCTCCGAAGACTTGCCCAAACACAAGTACTCAAATTACATCGGAGGTGGTGACAGTAAAACTTTTCAAGACTTGATTGACGCCGAGGCGTATGACAAAAGAGTGCATTGATCATGTACTGAAGAGGATGGGTACACGTCTACGAAATTTGAAAAAATCAAAGAAAGGCCTCGGAGGGAAAGGCAAGTTAACCGCCAAATTAATTGATCGACTTACCATTTATTATGGTTTGGCCATTCGTCGGAATCCGCACTCTTTGGAAAACATGAAAAATGAAATCTGGGCGACCTTATTTCATATGTTGTTAACCGACGAACACCCGCAACACAAAAAATGCTCAGAAACTTGGTGCGACTGGAAGAAGGCGCAGAAAGCACATACTTTGGACGATTACTATCACAAGCCACCGCTTTCTCAGAAAGTTTAGAAGTCATCAAAGGAACTTATGAAGAACTGCTAACCCGTTGCTTGGGCGGGTACACGCAGAATAGCAACTAAAGTTTTAATGCGACAGTGTGGCTCCAAAATCATATTCAAGCGGCAAGATGATTTTAAATATAGTGACAGATATCGCTCTCTGCAATTTTAACGACAGATTGACTAGCGTTTTACGAATTTTGAAGGTGCTGGAAATGGACATTGGCGTCCAATCCTACAATTTTTGTGTCGAAGTCAATGCCAAGCGAATCCAGCATGGTGAACGGTCATTGACAGATGCAGTGAAAGAAGCGCGTTCCGGCATTAAATCGTCGAGGAAAGAGCTTGAGGAGGAATACTCTAATATAGAAGGGCAGCTTTATGGTCCTGCGATTGCAGATTAATGGTAAAAAAATTTTCCATTTTTACATATGTATAACACCACTCAAAACTTTAAACCTGTTTTTCTCGAAAACACGTTTTTTCAATGCGGCGCGCAGCATAACTGATGCAATTTTTATTTTTTTCACTCAAATTTTTTACTACACCTTTAAAACAACATTTCAAACAGGAGTACGTAGCCGATTTTCGATAAGTTAAATTTTCGATTTTATATGGACGAATTAGTACCCAAATTTTAGGTGAAATTATTCAAAAATTAATATTTTCAAAAACCCCTACGTATTTCTTACTTATGTAAATTAAAACAAAATTTTTTTTTGTTCCAGATTCATTTTTGCGGTACTTATACTGCGTGTCTCGAAAAATAATTGACTTGCGAGAATAACTCCTGAGCCGCCATTTTGTGATATTTTGAAATAAAAAATTTGATTGAGCACTTCAAAATATGATTAACATTATCCCCAATTATTATAATCCTCCTACTTTTCCTTTGACCAAAAAAAAAAATACGCTTAATTTTCGCACTTTACAGTGGTGTTACCCCTTAATAAAAAAAGAACCAAGTTGTCGAACCGCTAGTTCTTCTATATCTATTATGGATATTTTCGACCGCTTTAATAAATTGTAAAATATTTATGTTCAATAAAACTACTAAGACGCTTAAGCTTATTGTCTTGTCCTTAAAAAGTAGAAAAACAAATTAATTTAGGTATAATATAAAATAAATAAATTTATAATTCTCGCGCTATTCCTTTTAGTAATAGCACATCTCAAAAAGATGGCTAATTACAGTAATAAATATGTATAGGGAATGGCCTATCTTAAAAATCTTAAATAATTATATTTTTTCCGAAATCCCAAAATTTGAACAAAATCGGGCAATTTTTTAACGTTCTTTAAAGAAGTAAATGTAATCAGCTGTTTTCGTTTTACGATAAATGTTAGCCCCGCGCATGCGCGATTCAATGATTTACATACATTTTACACATTTCTACCGGCACAAGCGTGAACTTAAAAATAGTCGTATAATGAATTACTTTAGTGCTGAGTTTATTTTTCTTTACTGCCGATTTTTTGTTACTTTAGTAACGATTTCGAAAAAATGTGTATCTTTGAGTAGGGTTATTTAAAATTCCTCCAATTTAAGTAACCAATAAACTGCAAGCAAGTTATGCAACCAGTATAGCAAGCATTAAATTTTGATAAAATATTTTTTTTATTATGGGGATGATTCCGTCGGATCATCATCTGAACGAGATGTTCTTTATATAGCCGAAATTGGTAATTGAAAATTAATGAATTAATATATTTTCATAGTGAGATGCGGTCTTCTGTACTGTTGAAGTAACGTCATGAAAATATTGACAGTGCGATATTGACTTAAACTTTTACTACAACCCTCATTCAAAGGTTTTAATCAATTTTACTCCTTAACCAACAACTGGGGCATCTATTTTACGGACACTTATGATACAGAGACTCTTCCTCACCTAGGCACAAACTCTACCATGAACTTAATAAAAACCAACACAGAAGTAACTAATTAAAAGAGAATAGATAATTCTAATAATAATTTTAGGTCTTTTGCAAGCTTATCGTTTACTTAACAAAAACATGAAAAAGTAAATGTTGTCGCAGAAACTGATTTAATTAAATCATACACTAGCCACACCTTCCCTACAGCAATATATCCAACTTTCAAGAAAATATTTATCGAATACCTACTTCACTTAGTTTAGGAGTAATGATCGAAACTTCTTTGAATAATGCCGAACTATGTGCACTGTCACACTAGGGTGGCATCAGGGCATCTTTTAAGTAAAGACTTATCTCAGTCAATAATTAAAAATAATTTGTACCTTGGACAGATAAAGTTAAATTGAGCACCATGACGATCATTGACCCAACAGCAAGGTTGTAATATGTTAAGGCTGAGTGAATGAAACTTTAAGTTTGTAATAACACATGATTTACATAGAAAATGCGAATTAAACTAATAATTAATGCGTAAATTAAAACCCAAAGCACGTATCAAAATAACTAATAAACACGCAGTTAATACAACATAGAACTATTTATATTTTGTCGTCTAAATATTTAACGTTTACACAACCGTCAAAATCGATGTTAACCTTAAAATTGAGTAAAACGCAATTACTAATACCTTAATACGGAATTTAAGCGATTCGGTGCAATGGATCAATTCGATTATTAGTTATAGTTATTTAGGAGGTGCAAAATATATTGTCCGGCAAAAGAAATAGGATTTTACCACGCCATTCTAATTGGCAAGGTGTTTAATCACACATGCAAACAGCCAAAATTGTGACATAAAAACATCGTACACGTACCTTCATCTGAGCCATCGACTGGATCGTCTTCTACTAAAGAAATATCTGTAATAATATTTGAATGTCACCACAAGAATACCTAGAAAAATAGCAATAATTTTGCAAAACTCACCCGCCATTTTGTTTCACCATAAAAACACTGCATTTGTGTAGGCACGTGATTGAATTTAGATGTTAAGGGTGGTTGGTCGATATTGCAGATAACTTCAGTTAAATGCTCGTCTTCGGTTCTAACTTCAATAAATTATTTTGTTTTATTTTGTAGATTGCAGGGTTGTAGGTACAGTAACAAGTGTATTAATCTATTCGAGTTGCATGGGCTTAATTTTAATAAACTCTGCTTGTATCGTAATCTTGGATGGTTGCGGGCAATTCTTATGTGTAACTTAAACATGACATTCCTGAAGCTAAAGAACATCGTGGCTGATGATCTTCATTTGTTAATTTCTAAGGTTTGATCAGTGAGAGGACCCCACTTTTGATTGAATCTCCCGCATAGCAAGAGACTGTGAGCAGGTGCTTGTGCTAATTCAAATTTGCAGCATTATTGTTTCGGAAATGATATATAAACTCATACCAGAATCTACATTTTGCTGCAGAGAGACGTTATATCAATTGTAAAAGCAAAGTTTTACACACAAGAGGTGACATTAGTAAACTCAAATCATGTAGTTATTTTCTTCATTAGAATAGTTTCTGTATAGGGTGAATGTGCGGTTGTTGACCACCTAAGCCGATTCATCATGAAAATTTCAAAACTAATTAACTATTAAATTTTATCTTTACATGGAAAGTTTATTCTGAGCTATCCTCAATATAGGAGTCCTGTAAAAGTCTTAAAATATGTATATTTCATAAAAAATAACCCCTAAAGAAGAAAAGTGAAATCTTGTCACTTTTACTGTTTTTCACCATATAGCTCCAGTTGCTGACCATCATTACACTGGTTATCGACTTAGTATATCACTGCCTTTAAGATCTAATAGGTAGATAGACAAGTATCTATTTACGTAGGTATGTAATATAAAGTTAGAATCTTAGAAAAGTAACTTTTTATTAGATCATGTAAATATAAAAACAAAATAAAAAATATATTTCTTAACACTGTAAGTAAACGCAACAATAAAACTTGAGTACGAAGATATATTGAAAAATTCTTAGCCTACTATAGAACCAAACAAAATTTCAATGTCAAAATATTTTATTACTCAACATATTCTCCTCTTAATTGGATACATTTATTATAGCAAACCTGCAACGTCTCTAGACCTTTCAAAAATGTTTCTTCTTGCTCTGCAAACCAGACCTCCACAGCTTCTATTACCTTTGTTGGAAGAAAATGTACGACCTTTTAAACTTTTTTCAGTTGAGGAAAGAGGTGATAGTCGGACGGAGCCAAATCGGGTGAATAAGGGGGGTGTTCTAGTAATTCAAACTCTAAATCATGAATTTTTTGCATGGCAACATGAGATTTGTGTGCAGGGGCGTTGTCCTGCAAAAACAAAACACCTTTGGATAGCTTTCCGCGTCTTTTCTCTTTAATATTTTCCCGTAGAGTGGTCAGTAATGTCGAATAGTAATCTCCAGTTATTGTTCTACCCTTATCCAAAAAATCAATCATGATTACTCCATGGCAATCCCAAAAACTGAAGCAAAAACTTTTCCAGCAGATTTTTGGACACGAAACTCTTAGGTCTTGGAGAACCAGAGTGTCGCCATTCCATCGATTGTTGCTTTGTTTCTGGATCGTAGAAATGTACCCAAGTCTCATCCATAGTAACAATTCGGTTTAAGAAGTCTACATCGTTTTCAAATCGAGCACAGATCGAACGCGATGCTTCTACCCTTGCACGCTTTTGGTCAACATTCAAACATTTGGGGATCCATTTTGCAGCAATTTTTCTCATGTCCAAATTGACGTGAACCATATGATGAACGCGTTCGTATGAAATATTCAGTGCTTCAGATATCCGTTTTAGCCCAATTCGACGGTCTGATAAAATCATATCATGAACTGCATCGATATTTTCGGGGACTGACACAGAAACTGGCCTTCCTGATCGGTCATCATCTTCAATGGAAAATTTACCTCTTTTGAAGCTTGCATTCCAATTTTTGACGGTCGCATACGAAGGACATTGATCACCAAGGGTATTAAGCATATCTTCGTAAATCTGCTTACCTCTTAACCCTTTTAAATACAGGTACTTGATGATGGCTCGATACTCCAATTTTTCGATTTTCACAATTTCGGTGGACATCTTTTTTCATTTAATTTATTGCGTGACTCTGGTTTACTTTTTGACGTCAAACTTTACACTGACACTTCTAATAAGTTATTGTTCGTTGCTATAGTAACGCAATATTTTGTTTATGCAAGGAACTGGTCTAGACTAACTAGATATCAATACATCCTCGTACCTACCTAAATATAGTATAGATGTAGGTATTTATAAGAACACAAAACTAAAAACTTTGCAAAACACTAAAATGTAAGTTTCAGATTAGGAACGATAGATACTTGAATTGTTTAACATAAATAGCATTTATAGTCCTGCCAATAAACTCAGTGCAACCAAAATGGTACCAATTGGGGCAGTAGTCACACCCAATGTTTTTATTTTCTTCATTATCAGTATCACTGTCTAATACTTCTTCACAGGCAACACAGTAAATGTTTTTCTTAGTGTCATTGATTCTATTTGGTGACATATTTTCTTTGTTTGTGAGCTTTGGTAGAACCTTTTTATTTCCGTTTCTGTTTGTTCCTTTTGTTTAATTCTTTGTTCTTTTCTTATCCTTGCCTTTTCTAATTTTACTCGCTTATCTTCATCTTTCTTTGCATAATAATTTCTCTACGTATCCGACGATATGGCACTAGGAAACTTTTCTTTTTGGAATTACTTGATTTGTTCAGAACCTCAAGATTTAGATAACTTAGATGACATTCGAATGCGTCTTTTGATATAGAAGGTGCGTCTATACTACCTATATTAGGAGTAGGTACAACATTGAGATCGATCTGGCAAAGATGAAATATCATTTAATCTAGATCCAACAATAAAAGCACAAGAGTTTGGTTTATCTTGGTTGGACTCAAGAGATGGGTTTTCTATATTAATAGAAGTTGCAATTATAGAGTTTCATCAGGTTAAAAATCTTTATCAAATACGCCGCCCTCAATAATAATGTCAGCATTTCTCAAATCAGATGGTGAAGAACATTACATAGACGTGGAGAGGTTTGATGTAGTTGAAGCTTTTTGGTCTAATTCAGAGTTATTGCCAAACAGAAGTATTCGACTCGAATTTTATTTGATTATCTAATTCACTAAACGGAATTATTACCACTGACTGATTTATTTTAGGTACAATCATTCATATAATTAGTGGAAAAACTCAGTGCTTATTTCATCTGTAGATTCAATGTTAATGTTTAGGTACATGTTCTTCACATTTGTTTTCAGGATCAGCCGGAATGATGTCGAATCTAGCATCAATGTCTTTAGGTTGAAGACCAATGTTAGAAACTTGTAAAGTGTCAGTTTCTTCGGTCTCCCTTAAGAAATTGATTTCATTTAGGATAACTTCAGTACTGATTCCGTAGCTATATAATTTATCTTTAATTTCTTTGATAACTTTTTCAGCTGATTTAAGATCTTGTTCACTAATTTCTCGCCTGACATTTGGATTAAGCTTCCTCGAAGCATCTTGATTCTCTAAATCATTTTTGACACATTTTGTGAAGTCAACATTTTCAGGGTTGAATGGAAAAAGTCCGCATTTTCTAAATCTTTTCCTTATATGACTTTTCGTAGCTGTGTTAGAGTGTTTCATAAAACACTTGGCAAAAATTAGTCTTTGCTTGCCATTCTCGTACAGTATTCTTCCACTGTGCTGTTTAAGCAGTTTGAAAACGCTTACATCGGCCGGCTGGAGTATATGTGTAGTGTTAGGCGGCAATGCATAAAGAATAATGCCATTCTTATCACAAAACTCATTTAAAGCCAATGTCATATGGGAGCGATGACCATCTATAAGAAGAAGAACAGGTCTTTGTATACCATTTTCTGTAATGTATTTGTTCAAATCATTTGATACATACTCATAGAAAGTGCCGCCTTTCATTCAACCGGAGTCAGATTTGCCCAACACCCATCCAGTTGGCATACTTTCCACAACTGCTCTGGGAGGTCTTAAATACGACAAGCGGAGGACAAACTTTACCGCTAGCAGTAAAACAATCAGAACTGTAACATTTTCTTTTTATTACCTTCTTTATGACATATAAGTTCTTCCAGCCCTTTGGCGCTAAAACCTTTAAGTATATTCGTGAAATTATATTGACTTCAGGTACTGCTGTAGCTCTTGAAACCATAAACGAATCCTTTCTTCTGTAACCACCGCTCGAGCTTTGTTGATACCCTCTGCCTTTCTAAGAGAAATATCCGGATGTCTCTTTAAAAAGTTGGAGTACCACTTTTCCCCAGGTCGGCCTTTCTTAAACAACGTTGTAGCATTCCCGTCATCTTTTAATATTTTTTCTACCATGTCTATCAAATTCGCTTTGATCACCGGAAATCCACATTTTGCTATGTTGACCAGCCAATCAGCAATTTGTTCCTCTCGTTTCCGGGTTAACAGTGGTTCTGGTCCAGTTTTACCAGGATTTTCTGGCACTCTGCCACTAAGTCGATCCAGAATATTCACACTACAAATTTCATAACTTTAGAACAAATATTTAGGCGGCCAATACAACTGACTTTCTCGAATTTATGATGTAGTTTACTGTTGTCCCACTAGAGTAACATGATGCGCATGGATTGTTGAATAGTGGTCGAGAACATGAATGCGCTTCTTTAGATTAATTTAGGAATTATATTGCTATTATTACTTACTCCATTTCCTTGTGTAAAATACTACTTTAGTGGAAAAAATCTGGCGATTCAGATAGTTGTTTTTTGCCCAAAAAGAATTAGGGGAACAAGAAATAAGATTTTGCATGTGAATGACCTAATCAGCGGTCGGTATAATCATCATCAATTAAATATAACTAAATAATAATGGTCAGTTCACTTCCATTTGTTTCAAGTAAAACTCCTAACTTGAATTCGATATGTATACGTTTAGAGATAATTAACCCTTGCTGTGTTGTCTGGTTTCTCACTCATCATATACAAATACTTTTCTACCATGTGCATTAATTTCTTTCTGTTTATTACATTTTAAAAAAAATATTCTTTATTTCTAGGTACTTCTTATAGTCTATAACTTTTGGTCTTCCAGGCAATATTTAATTGTGCCTTCTTTAGGAGTTGAGAAAAAAATTGTAAGTTAAAAAGTAGGAATTAACAAATCATACATCTTCATTATTCAACGTTTTGTGTGTCATTATTCTAATTTCAATTTTCTCATGACTTCTTTTAATCAAATTTCTTTGAAGTTAATGAGACATAGATACGTAAGTTAAATGAGTGAAGTTCTTTAATCAATAATACAAGTTAACTGAAAAAAATGACGAAAAAGTTAAAAAGAACATGAGGGAACCATAAGAAATGAAATGTTTTGTCGGCAACTTCCTACATGTGGATGGACCAAAAATGTAAGTCTAAACTGACTAAACTTTTCAATCATACGTATGTGTCGAATTTTAATACAGATTTTGATGAAGGCGATGAAATAGTATTTCTAAAACAAGTGTCGGAGAAAAATACTTTGCCATTTCCATTTTTTGTCCTCTATTGAACAGTGCAACACCAACTTTTCGTCTTATATGTACCATCATCAACTTCTTTTTTGTTATGGGGCGAATGTAACAAAAAATAGAGAACACCAAAACTGCATAAAAACTATTCGATCACGTGCTTCGGTACATAAGCTATTATCATCAGCAAACTGACATATTAAGTATTAGCTGTATGGTATATAATTATTCCTTTTCTTAAATTCTAAATCCAATGATGTAGTAACCTTTAATAGGCCAGGAAAAATGTAATTTGAGTGGAAAATAATTGGAAAAAAATCATGTAGGCTTGTAGGGAAGACTTGTGAGTT
This sequence comes from Abscondita cerata, assembly GCA_030710515.1. NCBI lineage: Eukaryota > Metazoa > Arthropoda > Insecta > Coleoptera > Lampyridae > Abscondita > Abscondita cerata. The sequence goes on along the minus strand of JALBCR010002603.1, from coordinate 364,284 downwards.
TTAAATTTGTTAAATTTTTTTGATCGGCTAAAACTCGACATGCCGTGCTCGTACAAGCGATCCAAAAGTGATCTTTTGCGGGGGATTTTGTGCGCTACAATTTTGGTCCTGTCGACCAAACTCGAAAATCGTACATTTTGACATATGACACGTCAAAATCGGTTCACGGGTGACAAAGAAAACTCAAACCAAAAATTGAAAATTTTACATATAAATTCTTAATACTAAATGTACTGATGATCCTCAAGATCAAAATTATCGCTGAGCGAAATTTTTGTATGAACGCAGTGAATATATTTATTATTATGTGATGGAGTTAGTCAGAAACAAATGGATTCGCTTAGATTGCCGGAAATCCAGTATTCCTGGAGTCTCTGAAAGACACTCATTCTGTGTTTAGTCCTTAACGCCCAACATCTTTGTTCTTATTCTGCAAATTGCTAAAATCAACACTTTTCGACGTATGGCACGCAAAGGGACACATTTTTGAAAAATGCAACGCTAGCGTACTCAAATTGCGCTTTTTTACGGGCAACAATTTTGGCCCTCTCACGATGAATTAAAAAAATCAATATTTTTCGAGATATGGACCCAAAAACCGCTCCAATTTTTTAAAATTTGTGTTTTTCGCGAACAAAACCGCGAAGAAGTTCACACGTTATTCTTTTCACCCGCACTATATTGATTGATATTTTTGCAGATATCGGAAAAGTGCTTTTTACCTCCAAAGTGCTGCTGAAAAGTAAAAACTGGTTTAAATATGTCAGGTAAGTAAACTTTTTTCCACACCACTTTCTTATCTGTAATGTAAACATCTGGAATGCGTCTTTAAACTCTGGGTTGGTTTCCAATGTAAGAAATTTAATTTTGCCGAAATTTGAAGAAGCCCGATGTCGCGTCGCACTCGCTGAAAGCATGTAGGAAGTGCGCTTCTTCAGGTCAGCTTTCCGTAAGAAACTGTTTAATGTGTAATATTTTAACCCGATTCCTCCATGGTGCAGGTAATAATGTGGTAATCGGCATCTTCACGGTCTTGTTCCGAACCAACGCCAGCTTTCGATAAGATGTTCTAGATCATGCTGATAAATCTCCATTTTGTTCTTTGTGTTGAGCGGCGTCTTGAGGACCAATACGTCAGGCGGAAAAAAAAGGTTTTGATATAGTCGCCGCGGAAATTCTCCGCGGCGCTTTGTTCGCGAAAAAAGGGCGAAAAACGCGCAATCTGAGTGCGCTAGCGTGGCATTCCCTTATATTTTGGAGCGAGAATAGGCCACAAGAGGATAATGTTAAAAAATTTCCCCTTCGCGGCGCCATAACTCGAAAAACGTCGGTCCAATTAATTCGCGGGATAGGACTAAAAATGTCAGGCGTCAAAAATTGAAAACATGGGGATTCTTTCAGAGGCTCTTGGACTCGTGGATTTCCGCCAATCCAAGTAAATCGATTTGATTCTGAAAAACCCATTTTCGAACTTATATCTAGCAAAATGTCGATTTTTTGAGTTTAGTCGAGAGGACTAAAATTGTAGCGTATCAAATACAAAATCCCTTTGGATCGCTTGTAGAAACGACATCGCGAGTTATAGCCGATCCAAAAAATTTAAATTTGTTGAAAACTACAACACGTGAAAAAATTAAACAATTTGATCAAAAGTCAATTTTCTATAAGAAGTCTATGGAAATAATTTGATAAGGGGTATATGTAACTGAATCAGTCGTTCATATTCATTTTATTAAAAATGTCGAAAATCTTAAGTTATATAGCGGTTATATAGGGTGTTAGTAAATAATATTCGATAGTCCAAATCATTTTGTTTTTCTATGTTTTACGATCCTCATGAACTATGTGAGTTTCAACTTTGAAGTATTTCATCAGTTCTAGAGTTGTTTCCTATAATTATTAAGCCCGGTCCACACGTAACGTCTTGATGTCAGTCTTGCATGCTCATGGGAGTTTTGTCAAACAAAACGTTATGGAAACTAGCAGTTTGTGCTAAATTCTTCAGCAATGTGTGACCATTGTAATTCTATTTCAAAAAACAAGATTTTAGCAACAAAACTAAATACCTTCCCTATAATATTTGTGCTGTAATCAACTATAAACTGCGTTGTATTTTGTTTATAAAGAAGAAGAACAAGAACAGTGATTAGACGTCCTCCAAATGAAACTGTTCAGGCGGTGACACACCTACACCATCGTCGGGATTGCGAATTTCGGTCACTAGAAGAAGGCACCGATCCAAATTAAGTATTGATGAAACTATAGGAGATATTTTTGAAGGTGAACTTGAAATATTAACGAAAGACTTTTTAAGTCATGAATTGAAACTGGTATTGAATCTACAATTATTATTTATTATCTGCTGAGCCATGGAAACAAATGAACTTCCAAATATTGTTTTAACTTTGTTGTAAAGTAAGAGACTGGTGATTATTTGAAACTACACTGCAAAGCAAAATTAACCGGACAGAAAAATGTTTGCTTAAGTTCAATCTTAAATAACTTTTTTAGTGTTTTACCAATTCCGAAAATTTTTTGACAAGTTCGAGATGATTTCATCCTAATTATGTCCTGATATCGTTTTTACGAATAATGTAAATGAATTTGTTGGTATATAGGGAAGCACAAAAAATTGCATTACACGCTTAACTTCTGAACACTCTGTGGAAAAAGTTGATAACTGAATAATGTTTATTTATACGACATTTTGAAGCCCCATCTTTTCTGAACAATTTGTTTCTTTATTCATCCTGATATCTGTATATTCTTAAATTAAAAATACTGGGAACAAAAAATAGAGAAAATTGGACAACGGCAGTATTACTTTTTTTTAATTAAAAACGAGTATTTCCTCCCCGAGCTTGAATGACAGCTCTCATCCTTTCGGACATAGATCGAATTAAAGCAGCAACCGCGTCTTGAGGTATCTGCTGCCACTCGTTTGTCAGTGCTAGTGATAACACTGGCAAAGTTTGAAATTCGCCGTAGTTCTGCCTTATTTTTCTTCCTAGTGTATCCCACATATGTTCGATAGGGTTTAAGTCCGGACTTCTTGAGGGCCAGTCCAACACTTGAATGTCTACATCATGTAAGTATTGCTTTGTTATTTGTGCTCCGTGCGGTCGAAAATTGTGGTGCATTAAGAGAAAATCTTCTCCTATAAATGGCATGTAAGGTACCACATGTTGTAATAAGCACCCTCTAATGTATCAATCAGCGTTAATATTCCCCTGAAGTATAACGAGGTCTGTCTAAAGAAATGCCTCCACACACCATCACTCCTCCTCCACCAAATTGTACTCTAGGAGAAAAACAACATTGAGAGTATCGTTCTCCGGGTCTTCTCCACACCCTTAGACGACCGTCAGGAGAATATCGCGTATAACGTGACTCGTCTGTAAAGAGAACGTTTCGCCAGTCCTTCATGTCCTACTCAGCATGAGCTCTAGCAAATTCCAGACGCTGCCTTCGATGACCTGCATCTAACAGAGGACCTATAGCAGGTACACAAGATATCAGATTTTGTTCTGCTAACCTTCTGCGTACAGTATCACGTGAAATTAAAATACCACGAACATCTACCAATCTTCTAGCCAAAACTGGAGCAGAGGCGTTCGCTCTCGAAGAACCTGAAGACGAAGAAATCGATTTTTGACTGGCCCTGTGGCTCTTCGCCTTCCTTGCCCAGGTCTTCTTGTGTAAGTACCATTTTGTCTAAATCTTTGTATCGCATCGCATACCGTACTGCGTGGAAGGCTAAGCCTTGCTGCTATATACCGCATTGAACGACCATCATCTTGTAAAACAACGGCTTTTGTAAAACAAAACAACCAACAAGTGACTTAGTGAGCGGTATACTTAAGTAAAGCTCTAATTAATCTGTAAATTGTTGACGAATCTTTTTTTGACAAGTCTGCTATAGAAACCAGGCCAATGTCAAAAAGTCAAAGTTAACTTTACAAATTAATTTCAATTTTTTGTTGCTAATAAAGCATTATTGCATTATATCCGTTGAACCAGTATTTTTCATTTAAGAATACAGATGTCGGGATGAATAAAGAAACAAATTGTTCAGAAAAGATGGAGCTTCAAAATGTCGTACAAATAAACATTATTTAGTTATCAACTTTTTCCACAGAGTGTTCAGAAGTTAAGCGTGTAATGCAATTTTTTACTACCCTCTAACCTATATACCGATATACGAACATATTCATTTACATTATTCGTAAAAACGATATCAGGACATAATTAGGATGAAATCATCTTCGAAACTGTCAAAAATGTTCGGAATTGGTAAAACACTTGAAAATATATTTAAGATTGAACTTAAGCAAATATTATTCTGTCCGGTTAATTTTGCGTTGCAGTGTACAGAAGAAATTTCCCAATTGCGACCTTTTCACTGAACGAATAATATGACCACTAAAAGTTACAGGGCCGATAAAACAATTGCCCGATATATTCCACAAACCTTGAATCCGAAACGAATCTGATTTCGCCGTGGTTAGAACGATATGCGGATTTTCTTAGACGTAGCGATGTTCATTGTGGCGGTTAAACAAACCACAACTCGACAAGTAGGATTTGTCACTCCCTAAGATGCGACTGAAGAAAGCATTATTTTCTGCAGAATATTTTCTACGCAGATAATCATTTGGCTGTAAAATTTCAGCAACGTGTAATTTATACAAAATAAACCTGTTTTCTTAAAATTGTAGACGCTTTAGAATTTTTTAATATTAAGTAGAACTTTTATTTCCCGAGTTGAATTTCCTGCTACGCAAGCCAGTGTTAGTTCTTCTTCTTCCTCATTTAAAATTGTCTCGTGTTTGAATTTTTTAATGATCCATATCCTTAAGCAAGAAACAATCGCGAGCCACAGCTGGAACTATCATCGAAGTTCATTTGTTTCTATAGCTAACCAGATAATAAATAATAACCAGCTTGTCAAGATCTTTTATTTTAAACATATCATTGAAAGCAGAGAGTAGAAAAAGAAAGAAGAAAGTTGCTATAAACATCTCCAACACTATTCTTGCGATAATCTTTTTAAAAATAGATTACAGTTTGCCTTCCGTTTGATCCTAATTAACTGCATCTTTATTAATGAAAAGATACCACTCAGATTGGGACACACGGTATAGCTTAACAGGTTGTTCTTATGATGCAGTTCAAAACTTGTTCGAAAATTAATGTGTAATTGTAGAGTCTACAATAAAATTAAACTTCATAAGAAAAAAATGTACTCCAATTCAAAAAATATATTTTACAAACGCTTTACAATTGTAATATACAAAAACTAAATGTACATTATTCTTAGGCTCAAAATGTTCGTGAAAATAATACTACATACTTAAAAATAAATTGAAATAGGTACATTAAAAGCGTTACGTTTGGCATTTCGTAAAGACAAATAGTGAATGTATTAAAGTCTTTAAAAAGACTAACGATATATCTATCTATATAATATGCCTGTATAATGTTTTAATATAAAATATCTCTTTATAGCATTTGATAAATGATTTAGCTTATAACTTATTTACAACTTTTTTCAGTTGAATCTTTCGCAACGAAAAAGCGCTATTTACAAAGTCGATATAATTTACAAATACACAAAAAAATTGTTAATTTGCCACTTTAGTCGGATATGTAAAACAAGATTCAAATGAAAATTTTCAACTCGCATATAACTTACATTTATAGAATACACCGTTTTAAAATATAAATGCAATATTTGATTTTGTAGTAAATATCCTAATTAATTAACAACGATTGTAAAAAGATAAAAAGAGAAAATATAGATAATGAAGAGATAAACCTTAACCTTTACAAAGAATAGAAAATGGTGTTATAGTTGACGCTGTCGACATTGCTACCTCTACTGGTATGACGAAGGGTCCTCTGCCACTAATTGTATTACTGATCTGCACATTGGACATTCGTTTAACTGGTCAACGCAATAAGTACAAAATCCTCTAAAACGAAAACAAATTATTAAAAAGGAAACAAACTTCTTCGATACAAAAATTTCTGAACATAATAACTTAAGATATGAGTTGGACTTAAGCCGCCTTTATTGTCATGGATTCTCGGATCAAGTGTATTTAAGTTTGAAGAGCCGTAGAAATTTAATTTAAAATCAAATATTCCGTATTCAATGTCCTGCTACTGTCACATTGTTTTGGAAAAAGATTAATATAACCAACCGATGGGAAGTAATGAAAATAAATACAAACAAAACTCAACATCTATTTCCAAAAAGAAAAGCAAGTGATTCAAATTCATATTAGTCACACACCTGTGTATATGGGTGTATATTTGGAGACAAGTTCCCATAGGTCACTTGCTTCTATAATACGTTAATTCGACATGGTCTTTCCAACACTTGCTACGTTTAACTGGCTCAATTTAAGAAAAACGATGGAAAATCTGTGTTTAATGATATCGATGAGAACAAATATTGATGTGATGATGCAAAAGGAAAGTGTAGGTGATGCAGCGACGGTGGGTGGTTTCGCTTTTATATTTATTCTAGAGGTAAACTTTTTTTTATTACTCTACTTTATATAGAATCTACCCCTTTAGGGACAATAAGTATTTCTGGTGACGTTTTAACTACATGTAGTCATCCCAGTAGATATCTACTTTCCAATAACAAGTTAATTTAGCTAGTTCAACTATTACTTATCTAGTATTTAAATTAAGTAAATCTAGTTGATAAGTAATTAGGTTTAAAACGTTTATTGAAGTTACTAGTTGTTCCTCAGAGCTCAATTTCATATGTCCATATGGGTTTTATAAAGGCGTTGTAAATCAGCAATTTGTTCTCCACTGAGAATTGTGATTTCCGTTCTATCATCCAGTATAACTTTCTTAGTTTCAGGCCAAGTTGCTTCCCTTTAGTGAATATATATTTTTAAATAATAAATACCGGGATATCAAAAATTATCTTGGTCAAGGGTGGTTGTGGAATGTAAAACATTTGTCTTACTTTAAATTTTTGAATATGTTTTGCTGTGTCAGAATCTGTCAAGTCATTGTGCTGAAATAAATAGGTATGAAATTTGTAGGTTATTGATGATGTTAGTGTGACAGTGACATAATTATTTCAAACGTCAACTAAGACGAACGTTTTACATTCCACAACCACCCTTGACCAAGATAATATTTGATATCCATGTATAAATGTTATTAACGGGCAATTATGGAAAATGTAACATGGATAGAGTTGGTTTCATTTGCTTTAATTCTCCATGTCTTTAGCCACTCTTGAATTTTTGTCTAAGTTCACTTGCAGGTTGCTTGAGGCCATTACTGAACTAGTGTATACGATGCTAGGACTGCAAATGTTGTAGTTACCCCTGTTGTATAGCACAGATCCCAGCACACTTCTTTGTGGGACTCCTGATACAATGAGCTGGAGATCAGCATTTCTGATATTTGTCCAAAAAATATCTATCGGTTAGGTACGACTTCAGCAATTCGTAGATATGGTATGGTAACTATTTTTTAACTTTAAGCACAAACCGATGTCCCACACTTTGTCAAAAGCCTCGGCTATATCTAAGAGTACAGATACCGCTTGCCTTCTAGGTCATCATTTATAGTGTTCACAATTCTGTGTATTTGCTCAATGGTTCCATGGTGATTTCTAAATTCATATTGGTGATCTGAGAACAATTTCTCTTTCTCCAGAATTGGTATTATCCGTTTGAGAAGTATCTTTTCAAAACTTTTAATTTATTTAATTATTCGTATTGGTACATTTTCATTATTGTATTCTGATGTAAGTGTTATGTATAGTGCCCAGAAGATCAATACATTTGGCCAACTCTAATTTATCCGCTCCAATGTGCTCCGCCAAATAAATTGAAAAAATCTTTCTTGGAAAATATTGACAAAATATTGAAAAGTGCTGTCAAAGAATTTTCACTACCAAGTGATACTCCAGACTCAATGATATACTCTCCACCCAACTTGAAAGGATTTGGTTTAATCCGTGCCCAATGGGAGGCTCACATTCAAAATTTTAATATTTGTCTAAAACTTTTACATGTAATAATCAATACATTCCGTTTTGCCGTTTTGCTCAAGAAATAAAAAATTCTTTTGAAAAAACTTGATAAAGATCAACTTCAAGATTCAGTACGTCCCAGCACTCAAATCAGAAAATTCTTCGAGATTTGACAAATGGTGTTCATTAACACAAAAAGGAAAAGGTGTTATTTTATTCAAAAAGAACCAGAATATAACAAATGGTTCAAAACATTGGAAGGAATGTCAAGTTCCGAGTGGACCAGTACAATTAAAATGATTGGAGGAGTCACCGCTGTTCGTGCAAATCCAGGAAGAAGCAGAGACGGAGCTCAGTGTAGACATTGCTGCACTGAAGTAGAAACCCTTGGTCATGTCCTCGGCTTCTGTCCTCATGGTTTGTTACTTAGAAACACTCGCCACCACCAAATCAGATCTTTAATTGGCAACGAACTTAAAAAATTGAATTTCTCCGTCGAAGAGGAAGTATATTGTGTTAAAGATAACGGTTCATCTGTTCGAATCGATATTATAGCTTATTCTCCAACAACAAAACCGGATACATTCTAGACCCAACTGTTCGATTAGAAAATAGTATCGATCAACCACAAGCCGTTCACTTGAAAAATACCGATTGCAACAACTGGAAGTAATTGGTCTCTTTGTCGGTGCAAGAGGAACAATCTCAACATTTTTATGAAGATTTTAGAAAGAAACTCGGAATACCAAAATCTCTATTTGAAAGTGTAGTAAAATTGCCATCAAAGGATCGACACATCTTACATCATCACCTACACCTCCAACTAAACAAAACCTAAATAATCATCTAAACTTCTATTCAACAATAACCACTAATAAAATTGTCTTATCTTTAAATTTTTAATTTTTGTAATTTTATTTAAATTTTTATGTAAATTGTAATGCTGTGTCATGAATTGGCAACCAGAATGTCTCTCATGTATAGTGTGGTGGCGAAATTGTGGATTGGTTCGTCTTGGCAAAGCATTTGCTCCAAAGTTTAGGAAAACCACTAAAACCTAAACCCACCTTAGTATTTATATGTAATAATATTGATTAGGTGTGTAAACATTATAGAAGGTAAAGAATAACATAAAATATAACGACACAGCCATTGTTTGACGACATGCAGTGTGGAAAGAAAGTAACGGATAAATTAAGTAATTCTGTTGCCATTAATTGTTTGCGATTTTCAATGTAGGACATATGAATTTTGATGTTATGTCATTTGTTTCTAAAGTTATGACGTTCCGACATTTTTTTTAAATGGCTCTTTTTAATCTGATTTCTACGATATAACATTTTCAATACATTACTTTTGAAACAAAAAGCGAAATAAATTATTAAAATTGTTATTTATTAGTAAAATTCATCAATCAATCATAAAGCTAACTTTATATAACAATTTTAAAATGTATTTTGCTTTTTTTTTAAATGTAACGTATTGAATATGTTATATCGTCGAAAAGAGAATAAATAGAACTATCGATGATGTCATAACTTTAAAAACAAATGACACAACATCAAAATACATCTGGAATATGTTCTACATATAAAGTCGCTATACTCCTAAGATTTTTTCCAAAAATTAATGGCAACAGAATTACTGAATTTATACTTAGTCAGTAATCACTGAAAAACATGATTTGTTACTGTGTTCGTTGAAAATAGGTTAGCTGTGTGATGGCTATATTTGGCAGTTACCTATAATGTATTTGTGTATTGTTATAGTAGATCATAATATACGATTGCTTAAATAATTGCTGTAATTGGCCATAACAGCCAAACACATTATATAATATTTTTATTTAAATAACATTAAATAATTGACACATCAGAACACATTCATCCATAAACTATAGTTATTGGTGTCTAGCCGAAAGTTGGCTTTTGTGAGTTACGATGTTATTATTTGCACCCGTCGAATTGTCTGCCATGATCAACGACCGACATCATCTACCATTCACCTCCTTTCCCCACTTTCACTTAATGTCACACCTTTTAACCTTTTTAATTTTGATAACAGTAATGAATAAAACAAAGCATCTGTTATAAGGAAACCAAATATATATTTTTAACTTAATAAAGTTCAAAACATGAATTTTCAAAAACTATGAGAAGTAGATATTACAAACCTTAATAAATATTGTTACAAGTTAGAGCTAAATACAAAAATATCATAAACATATTATTCTATTTAAGATAAAGAAGTTGATGTGTGGACTTCCGGCACAACCAGAAGTGCAATATAAGCGAAAATATTTTAGAATTAAAAGATCTGTACGAATAATACCTGCTCAAAACAATTAGAGGAACACTATGAAATATGAAAATATTTTTCATTGGATAAAGGTACAAACATGAAATTAATAAAGTACATTATTTGTGGTTATTTATTTATTGATTGCTCATGTCAGTAAAACAAATGAATAACGCTGACAATTAACTTTTCAAATAATTCCGCTATGTAAGCAATTGAATCTTGTGCTTATTTTTCAAAGTTAAACACTCGTTATATAGAGTTAGTATCGTGTGATGGCCTCCACGACATTCGATGACAGTTTGGCACCTTCGTGGCATGCTCCCAATAAGATTCTGGATTTCCGCTTGCGGGATATTCTCCGATTCCTCCTTCAGAGCATCTCCAAGTTGCTGCAGAGTTTGTGGAGCTTGATGTCGGTTCCTGACCTTCCTGTCTAGAAGATCCCACAAGTGTTCAATAGGATTGAGGTCTGGGCTGACCGCTGGCCACTCTATTACCTCAATTTTATTCCTCCTCAGGAAATCCCTGGTGACAGCCGCAGAATGTGCCCTGGCATTATCCTGCATAAACAGAAATCCAGGGCTTACTCCAATGGCAGCAGGTACTACATGCTCTTCCAGAACGTGCTCAATATACCGGACAGCATTCAGTCGCTGGGGAACAAGTACAAAATCCGTACGATTGTTGTACATAACTCCGGCCCACACCATTATGGAACCTCCTCTAAATCTATCAATTTCCTGTACAGCCTCTGCAGAAAATCTTTCTCCTGGCCGTCCCCACACCCTCAATCGACCATCACAACGTGTAAGACGATACCTGGATTCGTCCGAAAAGAGCACAGACTCCAACTGGTTCAGGTTCCAATCACCATGGTTTTCAGCATACGTACGTCTTGCTGCCTTATGCTGGCCTTTTTGGACGAATATTCTCTTCCTTAATCTGTTCCTTATGGTTTGGTCTGAAAGCCCGTATTCCGGAAGCCATATGAAGGTCATTCTGCAGGTCTTTTGCAGTTTTGTACGCTGTCGAAGAGCAGAAAGAACAACGTATCTGTCATCCTGGAGGCTCGTTTTAAATTTACGGCCCTGGCCACGTCTTCTACAATACTGACCTGTCTCTCTGTGCCCGTTGCGTAACCTGGACACCACGGAAGAAGAAACCCGAAGATGTAGAGCATGATACACTTCAAACTCATTTAAATGCCTCATTTTGTCAGACACTTCAATAAACAAGGCAATAATCAACATTCGTCACTATAGCAACAGCTTACCAATTAGAAGTGGCCAGTGCCTTCCAAAATAAAAAATTTCTCTATATTTGTTATTTGAGGTAATTTCTCTGTATTTAGGCCATGGATCTTTAAAATTTGTATCCAATGATAAAATTAATAATTCAATTTACATATTGTCCAACTTTCAGCATGACAGCTTTAAAAACAATTACTTATTCAATTTATTACAAGTGTTCCCCTAATTGATTTGAGCAGGTATATAACCACAAATTTTAAAAATTTAAATAAGATAAGTTCTCCATAAGCGTCTAATAGGCCACTTTGTTTGGGACACCCTGTATAATTTATTTATTTTTTAATTATTAACTAAGTTTTACATGTAACTGGATTCAGTTTAAGATTTTTAACGTGGTTCATTTTGATACCTCTTTCTTTGTAGATGCCTTGATAGGCGAAACGTCGGCTGATTAAGAAACTGGTTTTAATGAACACTACTCTTTTAAAGAAGGCCCAGAAAACTGAGAATCCCTACATCTAAAAACTTTTTTCAGTGCAATACTATAGAAGAATGTAAAAAATTAGGATTAAAGATATATTCAAACTAATATTTTTTTCAATAGTTGTGATCAAACCCTTTGTATACTAGGCCGCGTTTAATTTGTGTATGACTAATCGGTAACATTCATATGGTATAATATTCACTAAAAGTATGTCTTAATTATACCATGTTTTCATACAGATTTCTTCACCATTGTATCAAAGTATTTTTTAACAGATGGCACGGTATTTTTATTTGATGTATTATTTAAATTTGTTTGAAATTTATAACTTCATGAATTATTTACGCACCTATTCACACGCCGTTTGGATACAGAATAATAAATATATTGACTGGGTTCATACAGATTCCACTGAGTGATAATTTTGGTGATAAGTAGCGCTTTACCCACGCACAGCCAGGAGTAGGTAAAGTAAATTCGTAAATTTCCGATTGTGCGGTATTTCTCGAAATGCCACTGCTAAGAAACAATAAGCTTTCAATAAGCGCTCCGCTCAAGTTATGAATAAATATCAATGCCCTCTAGATGCTTGGTATTATTCCTCCATAATCCATTCTGTAATTGCCCTTTATCAACTTAATTATAAACTACGCTGGAGCTTCTATTTTAATGAAATTATGTAAGGAGCAACAAGCTTGCGTTATTAATGCAACTTTATCTCTACTCAAGTTTATTGGTGGTAATAAAATTCGAAATCAATTTGCGAGAATGCCAAATGCGTTTTCAGAAACTCGTCTGCCACGACTCAACCTATAATTAAAAAATCATTTCTTCTTTTGACATATTTTTAAAGGAAATGGCGTCATAATATGTCTTTGCAAAGGAAATGCTGAGTCGGCCAATATAAATGTGGCCCATAGGCTTGTTCATTCCTGGAAAGAGGCTTGTCATTTGGCAGGTTCAATGTTTAACTATTAAATGCAACTGCAAAATCACATCCATCATACACTCCTCTATCAGTAACTCGCCCATTTGTACCTACATCTATATGTATAAATCTATAATCAGCATCCACAATTGCTAGTAACACAATATGTACATAAGCCCTTATAATTGTAATAGTGGGATCCGGCACTCCTAGGAAGCGTCTGAAAACAATATATTTTCCATCCATTGCCCTAATTGTGTTTGGAATATTCCTGTTCTGACTAAATCCTGCAGCAATTTCTTTGCATTCTTCAGGGGTAGATGAAACCTTTAGATATACTTTCTTTAGGGACTCGTATATTGTTGCCAGTACCTCGGGTACTAATTTAGTGATTGTGGTGGGCGCAATTCGCATACTGTATGACAGACTTTTATATGATTCCCCTGTAGCGAGAAACAGAAGAGTAACCCTTAACCGATACTTTGATAAAATGCACTGTCGAAATTGAGTGTCTTGCCTCTGTATGGATTTTTCAATGAAATCATGTAATTTTGTAAATAAAGTATTATTCATTCTTAACCAATTTTTTGTATGAATATATGTCTTCTTGGAGAAGTTCATTGTCAACAAAAGAACGTGCACCTAAATTAAGAGCATCACGGCGTAATAACCACTTTTGGCTCCATAACCTACGCTTTTTTTTCGTGGCACTGTTCATACACCTTAACAATCTTTAATAATTTTTTCTAATTAGCTTTAATAATACGCCGATTAACGTTTTGCAGTAGGCGGCAATTATGACTTATTCATAATGGCACACTGTAGATTTAGGGGAATTTAATTCGATCCACAAAATAACCTCAACGACACAAGTGTAATGAGTGTTCCACGTGTTTTGGATAGCTGTTTTTTATCTTTGTGTAAGTAAGGATCCCGAGTAGCGGTGTAAATAACTCGGAATAATTGCAGAATAAGATCGTACACGAATGTAAACGTTAATCACTCTTTTTTTTTTTTGTTATCTTTAGGAGTGTTTTGTTTGAGTTGGGAATAATGAGAATCCAGATGTGAGAGTCGGCCTTGTTGAATTACTAATATTTTATAACTAAGGGTAGAAGATCGGAGAGAGGATACAATAGCCATTGCCCCTTGACCTTTGCTCATTTGATTTTTGTGTATGTGATACTGAATCTTTATAAGTAGAATTACAATGCCTGAAATTTGTATTTCCCATTCTGATGCTTCCCGAGTTCTTAAGAACATTCGCAGTGCGAACCCGAAAAATAGGCCCACTGTCGACCCACCTTGCAAACCAATAGGTTTGACACTATAATGATCTTCAGTTTTAATCGCATTGTGTGTGAAAATGGGCTGGATTACATTATTCCTGATTAACGATAACCCTGTGTTTTTGGTTTTACACTTGTGTACGAGGACCTCTAATTTTTCAAATCGGTCGATCAATGACCAGTAAGGTATGATTCTTTTTTGTTTGTGTTATGTCGGACTTAACCGGAGGTTTCCTAACCTCTCTTTCCTCGGGTCGTCTAGTCAGAGATGCCGCCCCCTGCTTCGACTCACATATTCATTCCAAATTTATTTTTGTTACCATTCTAATAAATACATTAATCCCCACGTTTGCGTTTTATTTAATTTGTGTGTCTACTACAACGTTACAACATGATCATTGGATGAACTAGCGGGAAGTGTTATGTTCTAAATTGAATGTCGTAGGAATCTTTCAGTTGCGACCGGCCAAGCGCGCTTCGTGTTCTGGCGGGCTATTTAAATCTTGCTTTTGCAAGTACCTGGGTTACATTACAATACAAAGTGAAAAATAAAATCTTGAATGCACCACGGCGTTACTGAATGATTACGCCCATCGAACCATATCCATCTCTCGGACAAAGCCCTCAAGCTGTGATTCTATGGTCCTCCGGGCGTAATCATTATAGTAATTGAATGATAACCCCTACGATACGAGATATATAAACATTTCCATAACAACCGAGGCGTAATAAATTCATTACGCCCTCAAAAATTTTTGATCTTAACACGTTAAACGCCACGGTGTTTTTTAGGAATGCATCGCGCCGGGCCAAGATGTTTTTTTTTTCTAACCATTTGCATTATCAATTTTAGTAGGTTTTATTATGTAGGTTTCTCCTTGTTATTTTTTAATTTTATTAAGAAATTCGTGAAAAAAAATAGCGGTCCCGGGGACCGCTGTTGCCCTACCAACCTTTTAACTGTACAGGGCCACAGCGGTCCTAATGACGGTCCACCGGCAAGTCGGTGCGTGTCGAGTATACTTGGTTCAGTTGACTTGCAGCGGTGTAGTGAATCGCAACGTTTTTCGCAGCTTGTGAGTGACCATTTCGCATTCCAGACATGTCGTCGCGTGGAAAAAGAATAGTAACAATTGCAAAAATCAGCTTTGCTAATGGTATGTTACTTTTTATATTGTTTTAATTATTCACCAATAATTTGGTTGTATTTTTTATTTTAGACTCGGAGTCAGAACCTTATTCTTCCCATTCTTTGTTAGACCCAACATACAAATGGCAGTGATGCTGAATCAAGCTTTTCGGACAGTAGCGCTCTAGTGGCAATAAACAAAAGTCTACTGCGGCCAGCCTAACAGTTTTTACCGCATCTACGTCCAAAGTCGGCCCAATGTTCAGGAATTATTAACCCGCCAGATCAGTTTCCAAGTTGTGAACAGGAATTTAGCTCCGAAGTATCATCCGTTAGCGAAGAACCTGTCAATCAGCCTAACCATAGCAGTCGAAACGAGCAACTAAGATCTCAACGGCAAGAAACAGAAACCGAATCATCGGATGACGGCGAAACTGTTTTTCATGGCGCAAGGCCAACCGTCTATAAAGTCGATTGGAAAGATCCAGAAGGTAATCATATGACTTTCAATTTTGGAGAACCATTTGGAGTGAAACCAGAACTTGCAGGTGCACTAATCGGGTCCCCACCTATCGATTTTTTCCGTTATTTTTTGATTTCGAAATGTTGAGTCTAATGGTCGATCAGGGCATTTCTGCGTCTTCTCGTCTTCATGATTGGGAACCAACAACTGTAGATGAAATGAAGAAATTTGTGGGTATTTTTAGGCTAAATGAGACTCGTCAGGTTACCCACCATTCGCCATTATTAGTCTACCAAAGAACTTTATCGGGTAAGCGTATTATCAAAAGTTATGAGTCGCAACAGATTCGAGTTGCTTCTCAAATGTTGGCATTTTAACAACAACGAAAACTGCGTCGAAGGTAATCGTGGCCATAAATTAGAACCGCTAATTGAAGCTCTTCTGCAGAAATTTCAAGATGCCTACACACCTGGATCCGTATTTTTGCATTGATGAATCCTTGGTTCCGTTTAGGGAAGGCTAATAATTAGACTATATATACCCCAGAAAGCACATAAGTATGGAGTTAAACTTTTAAAGCTTTGCTGTTCTAAAGGGTACACATGGAATATAAAAATGTATTCTGGAAATGAGATAGATGCTACTTGTACTGTTCCAACAAAATAGTTATGGATTTTGTTACACAAATAACTCTTATTATTCAGTCACTTTTGTTTAATTTAGTATCTTATATTCCGACTTTCAAACATTATCCCTACATTTATTGGTTGAATTATGCGTGCTAGCAACTTTGCGCTATGACAGGTTGAGACCTTACCAAGACCAAAGAATAAATAAACGTGACTATTGTAACCCTCCGATTGTTGACTTTTGCTTTTCGTATGAAATTGTGACGAAATCCTGTAACAATATGTTACGTTTATAATTAATACTTTTTCTTTCATTTGGGTTGGTCGGTTGGTTTTTTTTGGGAATGTCGTGAAAAAAATGTTGTGTCTAACACATGAGGAAAGTGTTTTTTTCCACTGGAGCTCGAGTTGCCTCACGAGCATAGCTCACTTGTTAGACAAATACTATTTAACATATTAGTTCCTTCTGTAGGTAGAATTAAATTTGTAGGGGTAATCTTCCCACTACGTAAAGTTTTTTACATTAAAATTTTTTTACAGAAAAAATTTAAAAATGTAAAAGTAAACTAAAAGAGGAGAAAATTCTGAATCGATTGATATACAGGGTGCCCATAATCTATCTCATAACATGGGTAACTTTCTTAATATGCAAAATAGGTAATCGGTTAAATTAGGAAAGTTGGGCAGAATTACAAGCAAAATGTTAAACTTTTTCAAATTTGACATATGTCTTCAACTTTTGAAATTTTGTGAAAAAACTGAAAACAGTCGATTTTTTTAATGTTGTCCTGTTCCACTACTACTTACTTTAGAACTGAACTAAAAATGACATCTTATACATATTTTTACGTAGAATTCGATAAAATTACTCAAAATGTCATAACCCTCTTGATTTTCGAGATATAACACAAACTTACATTTTTTTAAATGGCAATCATAGTTGGCTGTGATCTTATTAAATAGCTTTTGTTTTTGCGATTTCATTGATATAAGGTTCGATATACTTTACTCTTGTATTTCTATTTAAATGCCCAAAATTGTGTTGTTGATACCATTAAGGAACAAAATGATTTACAAGTTAGTTAAACTTGAAACAAAAATTTATATTGACAATATAATACCACAAGTAGGTACTATTAATGGTTTGTAATTATGTTCTATTTCAATAATGTACAAAAGACATAAAAGTTCATATTAAATGTTCGAAATGGCCCCCGTTAACCAATATGCACATTTGACATCTTCTAACCATCTCTCTATGCACTTTTTCCAAACTGCGAGGACGAATTCTTCTAATAATCAACCTAATTCTATCTTTTAATTCTTCTACATTATTGGGTTTTTCTTTGTACACCCTGTCTTTAACGGTTCCCCACAAGAAAAAATCGAGAGGTGTGATATCAGGTGTTCTTGCCGGCCAATTAATAGGACCTGAATTACCGATCCAGCTCGGAAAACGTTCGGAAAGATATTCAGAAACAGCTCTAAAATTATGAGCAGGAGCACCATCATGTTGGAAATGAGTAAGATTTTGTACCACATTTAATGGCAGTTCATCTAACATGTCTTCCAAGTCATTTTGAAGAAATTCTAAATATCGCCTTCCATTTAAATGGTAATTGTAAAAGAACGGACCAATTATTCTGCTACCGAGGATGCCACACCACACATTTATTGAAAAATATGTTGATCTCGTCTCTCAACAGTAACATGAGGGTTGTTCTCAGACCAATAGTTATTATTATGTCTATTAAATACACCGTTATTGGTAAATTTTGCCTCGTCAGTAAATAAAATTCTGCGCGAGAAATATGGATCGTTGTCAGTTTCTCTTAAAAACCATCGAGCGTAATTTAATCTTCTCTCTGAGTCGGCTGGATACAAGGTGTTGCCGATATGAAATTTATACGGCTTGAATCGATTTTGTTTTAAAATTAAACGAGCTTTTTCTGTAGAAGTACCACACTCACTTGCAATTTCACGGGTAGATGTTTTGGTTTATAATTTACATATGCCAAAACTCTTTCTTCGTCTTCTTGATTAAACTTTTGCTTAGCTTTTGGTTTCATAAATGATCCGTATAGTTTTAAATTATTTTCCAGTTTGGAAAAAAGTCTTTTATCTGGTTGTCTTCTTTCCATATATCTTTGCAAATACATTTCACTGGCTTCATTACTATTTCTGTTGCTAGCATAATAACAAAAAGCATGTCGTTTCTCTCTTCATGTGAATACATTGTTTATTTTGAGAATTTTATGTTTTTAAAATAAATCACCGTGAATAATACAACTTACTTATGTAAATCAAATTATTTAGTTGACGACACAGGCTTTTGTTTCAACAGGTTTTTGTTTGAAGCATTTGTTTCCATAGCCTGCCTGTGTATTATTTTGCAGCTTAATTGTATCAATAAACTACTTTTAGCATTTACAAAAAAATGTAAGAGTAAAGTATATCGAACCTTATATCAATGAAATCGCAAAACAAAAGCTATTTAATAAGATCACAGCCAACTATGATTGCCATTTAAAAAATGTAAGTTTGTGTTATATCTCGAAAATCAAGAGGGTTATGACATTTTGAGTAATTTTATCGAATTCTACGTAAAAATATGTATAAGATGTCATTTTAGTTCAGTTCTAAAGTAAGTAGTAGTGGAACAGGACAACATTAAAAAATCGACTGTTTTCAGTTTTTCACAAAATTTCAAAAGTTGAAGACATATGTCAAATTTGAAAAAAGTTTAACATTTTGCTTGTAATTCTGCCCAACTTTCCTAATTTAACCGATTACCTATTTTGCATATTAAGAAAGTTACCCATGTTATGAGATAGATTATGGGCACCCTGTATATAGAGAAACTAAATGTTTGAACTAAAAAAAAAGATGCATTTACTTTATGTAAAAATGGTCGCCTAAAGTACTCCAAATTACACAATTTGCAAACTGTTGCAAAAACAAAGAAGTAATTAACAAATGTAAAAAGTAGACTCAAATGAGAAGAAAATTCTGAATCGGTTGGTGTGATTGACATAATTTTACTCAAAAGTTTAAATTTTCGGTTAATAAAAATTACAAAAATGTACGAAGTCAGTCGGAACATGTCCGCAGATTATTTATAAATTTAAAGGTGTTATGGGGCGTTTCAAAAAGAATTATAAATACTTTCAAGGATCAAAACAATACACAGATCAAAACGATATACGTATCATCTTGAACCTGGCCTTAACATATTAGTAACTTTTAACATCTTAGATACCCTAGCAATGGCACATTTTTTTAAAAAAATGAAGTAGGTATTTCATTTTGACACTTTTCTATTAAATTCAGTCAGTTTCAGTTCGTTTCACTTACAATCAAAAATCAAAACGTTAAGTATTGATGAAGATGACGTTCAGTGTACGCCACGAACAGTTTTAGAAGCCGCTAAACAAACAGAAGTTGAATATGCAAGTCAGCAAACACATCTGCTTGAAGGTTTGCAAATACGATTATTTACAAAAAATGTAAGTAGCTTTGTACTCGCACGATATTTACTACTTTCCACACTTGTTAGGAAAATAACTATAATTATAACACCGCAACGATATGATCAAAGAAAATCACTGGGTGGGGGAAGTTTAAGTGTTGCCATTGGCTATACCAAATCAGAGAAACTATTGGCGGTTATTAATATTCCATCTTTTTTCATTAAAGAGTTTTCAAAATAATGGAAAACAAACAGGCAAGAAATGTTCAAACAAAAACGTCTTCCGGGATTGGACCATGTCAAAATGGTAACCGTAGTTGCTATTCCTATCTTAAGGAGCTTCATCAGCGCGAAACTTGAAACAAATAAACGACAGTTCAAGGTAGACTACTAAAAGTTAGGTAATCAACTTGTCACCAAGTCAGATTTTAGACTGAAAGAAGTCTGAGTAATTAGGGAAAAAACCTACGTATTGTACAGAAGAGAAACATCACGGGTCGTTAACCTTGGCGGTGATTGGTTTAAAATAGGAGAAGGAGCAGGGTTAACAACAGGAATCCACAGAGATGAAGTTCGAAACCGCGGTCGCGGTTGAAGTTGTTGGGATGCTTGATGTTTCTATACTTTCCTGATTTTTTCTATTGAAAAGAAAGAAGATTTGGAAATCAAAATCTATCTTGTGATCAGTTTTAACCTAAAACAACGATCATGTTCCGAAATACGTGTACTAATAGGTGACCAGTTTCACCTATATGTATACTAAACCACATGGACAAGGAATACTATATTTACAAAGTTTAGTGCCATTTTTTTTCGAAGCCGACCGGCGACATCAAAAGAATATCGCAAAAAGAATTTGACTGATTTCTAATAACAGGCATAGAGACAACATGAAATAAAACGAGGTACAATCGACGTAATTACTTTATCACCTTGTGGTTTTTAAGGACCCTGAATTTTGGAACAAGATGTTACCAAAGTTGTGTGATTTGAATTTAAATTGTGTCCAGTCGAACTAGTAAATCAACGCAGGACTTATTGTACGTGATTCTTCATCTACAATCGAAACAAAAATAGCAAAAAATTATAAGCAAATAGTACCTAAACATAGAATTTAAAAGCATTCCTCCTGTGTTAAAAATTAATTTCTTGTGTAACAACTGTAAAATGTGAACTTGTATGGGGTTGAATAAATTCTTGACTTTCACAGTAAATCGGTGCTTGAATAAAATAATCCACTATTTTAAAGAAAATATACTATTTGTAAGGATATATCTAGAGTCGTAATCGCGAGAGGTGTCTTATGACTCATCACATCATTAAGAAACGAATTTTTCCGAAATCGTCCCTAAAGTAACAAAAAATCGGCACTAAAGTGATTCATTATAGGACGATTTTTAAGTTCACATTTTTGCCGGTAGAGATTTGTGTAAAATGAATGTAAATTTTAGAATCGCGCATCGACGCCAACATTTGTCGTAAAAATGTAAATAGTCTAATCCTTAAAGAACCCTAAAAAATTAAAAGATTTTGTTCAAATTTTGAGATTTCGGAAAAATATAACATGTAGAGGTACCTACCTCGGCACTAAAGTTCTTTTTCATGACTCACGTCATGAAAAATCAAGTACAATAGTGCCTTGATACATAAATAACTATTTTTTAGTCCGATATTTTACAGAAATCAATCTATGTTCTCGCAAGTTTATCTTTTATGAAACTTACCCATGATCACAAGGTATTAGTCGAACCGAAGCTTTTTTATCATAACAAAGTGTACAACTATCTTCTCTAACACTCTGTTGCCGTAGTTGGTTCAAATAAATATGTCGTGGAAGAACTTGTCTGCACTCTGGATCTAACACACCTGTATCATTAAATGTCGAATATGTTGTACGAGGAGGATATTTAAACGGGTCTGCGCCAAAATTAAAATGGCATTGTTGAAATGACATAAAACTAGCAGCTGCGAAAAATCCAGACCTACAAAATAAATTTGAAACCGAAATGATATCGGAAATGTATCAACTCACTTTGCCATACCGAAAACATGCGTACACGGTGGTATTATATGTCCGTTGACCGAAAACGTAGTAGTTGATTTTCGATGTCTAAAAGGCAACCCAGCACATCGCCGGGTTCCCATCTAGGAAAATTTTGTGGCTCAGATTTTTGCGTTGTACCAAATTAGTTTTCTGCAACCGTCGTAAGCTAAAGAAAATTTATCATCCCCTATTCCATACCCTTCCTAAAACAATTTCGTTTAATATAATTATACACTAAGTAAAAACAAACACCAACGTGGTTTAAAAAATTGCTATGTTTTGTCGCCCATCCAATTTGCATTACCCAGGAGTGATTATAGTGACTTCTGTAATACCACATGCCGGAATCTGCTTGAGCTGTACATCGCACACTTTCGAACGAGTATGCATCGCATCTAGCCTCGGAGACCATCAGGAGATATTTTCAGGTATTCGCTAACATCGCTCGTATTTAACATAGCGTTCAGATGCGAGTTGTCGACTGTTAAATACGAAATTTCCGATTTGCATTACAACTGAAACAAAAATTTTTTTAATTAATGCATTTGATTTATGTGCTGCAATATTCTGCAGAAACAATTTTTGGTTTTTTGTTACAGAAGTTCTGAACTATTTTTTTTTTGATGAATTAGTTTTCCATGAAATTAACTTAGTTCTGGACCCCTCACCGTATTTCTTGAATTGTGGGAATTATTTTCTCATGAGAAAGACAAATTCTTTTGAAAACATAAAATTTTCACCTCCCATTCCTTCAACGTCGTGAGAATTATTTTCTATTGGTCGTAGTAGGTTGAACATAGGACAAGTTAGCATGTATCCATAGAAACAACAAAAAGACATCGATTGATGATAAAAAAACACAGGGTGTCCCATTTGAATTTTGTTTTTGAGGTCGATAGTTGTTCATATTGGAACAAGAATTTTCATCACTCTGTACAGGGTGTGTCGATGATGGTTCATTAGAAGTTTACGGAAAATTAGACATAAATTTTTCTGAAAATTTGGTTACTTGCACAGCTGGTCCTGATCTATCGATTTAAAATATTTTCAACGTTAACGCTCATTAGGAAATGTGGCAACAACTTTGATATTTCAAATGAGACACTCTGTATATTATTATATTTTCAGATTCTACATTGAATTTGTGACGGATTTTTATGGAGGTACTATGTACCAAAGATTGATAGTTTCCGAGTTATTCAATTTTTTTCTGAAAAAAATGACAGATGAGACGGCATTTTAAAAACCATATCTTTGCCATTTGTCAGGTTAGGGTAATGAAAATTCATCACTAAATATTCTTTTTGCAGAAAGTTTGATCAGATTTCATTTTCCTCGTACAGGGTGTTCATGAAACTCACTCGATCTTCCTCAAATTCAAGTCAGTATAAGTCACACATATATGATTTTTTTAAACATATGAGGTAGATCATTTTATTCATGTGGAGAGGAGCACCTGTATTTCTTCCTTGAGTTAGTCAAAAGAATTTGATCTCATTCTGAAAAACATTGCTCATATCTGTAGCCCTAACACGGTTTCTGAGGATTTTCTTAATTCTATTCAAAATTACCGGAAATTAATAATCAAGATTACCATGGAAAAAAAAAATGCTACTAACTGCACGCTTTATATGTCTGTTTACGAAAGAGCTGTCAGTAGTTAAGTGATAGCTATCAAAATGACACAACAAATGGAATTTACGAATGAAGATTATCTAAATCTCTTGGTTATTTATGGACAGTGTAATAGCATGATTGATCGAACGTATCGCGCATTTTCGGAAAGATTTCCGAAAAACCGAAGCCCAGCAAAAACATAGTAAGGCGTGTCATAAATAATTTACTTAAATATGGATCTTTCAAGGCCCCACTAGTAAAGCAAAAACCGATCGTAGACGATGAAGAAACTGAAATATCGGTTTTAGCTTTCTTTGAGTTCTATCCAAGTTCATCTTTACGCGACGCAGAAGTTAATTTGAGGGTGTCTTTCAAAAGTGTCTACAGGATTTTATCAAAACATAAATAGAAACCATTTCACTACACCCAAGGTTCAGCATTTGAATCCTGGAGATCTTTCTTGCGTGTTGAGTTTTGCGAATGGTTCTTGGTAAAGACACAAGAAGATTCAAATTTCTGTGGAGACATTATTTTGTGTGATGAAGCCAAATTCTGCAAAAATGGTATGTTCAACCGACATAATAGTCATTTTTGGGCAGAGGAAAATCCACATGTGGTCCGTGAACAAGGATTTCAAGGAGCGTGGCAGTTTAATGTTTTTGTGCTATAAAAGGAAACAGTATCCTATGCTTTTGTTTCTATGACGAGAACTTGAACCTGGGAATAATGGAAAATGAAATTTTGCCAGCACTTCACCGACTCCTAGAAAAGATCAACTTCGTGCCTGGTTCCAACAAGATGGTGCCCCGCCGCATAACTTGAGAGCAGTAAGCGATTTATTGGATGCTACTTTCAAAGATCGGTGGATTGCCAACCCAGGGCCGATCCGCTGGCCTGCTCGTTCTCCCGACTTGACCCCATTGGATTATTTTCTTTGAGGTCATGTCAAAAACGTAGTATATGCAGATCCTATCACCAGCAGGAAAATATGCAAATGAGAGTTACTCAAGCGCTCAGGTCAATACCACCATCGACCATATTAAAGCCACTCATGATGGTATGTTGAAAAGAATTCATAAATGTTTGAAGGTGAATGGCAGTGTGTCGAACATATATTACAATATGTAAATTAATTCTATTTCAATTACAATTTGTTTTGTTTTGATCTGTTTCCATGCCAACCATGCACCAGTATGCATTCCCGAATTTCAAAATAAAACTTAGAAAACCACAAAAAACGGGTTACATTAGACAAATGAAAAATACAGGGTGCTCCTCTCCACATGAACAAAATGATCTACCTCGTATGTTTCAAAACTCATAAAGGTGTCTTGAGCACTTGAGTATAGGAAACCCTATTATTATATGAAAGATACTCCAGCTTCAGATGTGTCAACAAAATACGGGGTGTTCCATTTAAAATTAGTGACTTACACTGACTTGAATTTGAGGAAGATCGAGTGAGTTTCATGAACACCCTGTACGAGGAGAATGAAATCTGATCAAACTTTCTGCAAAAAGAATATTTAGTGATGAGTTATACGAATTTTCATTACCCTAGGCTGACAAATGACAAAGATATGGTTTTTCAAGATGCCGTCTCATCTATCATTTTTTTTTCAGAAAACTTGAATAACCCGGAAACTATCAATTTTTGGTACATAGTACCTTCATAAAAATCCGTCACAAATTCAATGTAGAATCTGAAAATATAATAATATACAGAGCGTCTCATTTGAAATATCAAAGTTGTTGCCACATTTCCATATGAGCGGCAACGTTACAACGTTGAAAATATTTTAAATCGATAGATCAGGGCCAGCTGTATAATTCTATGTCTAATTTTCCGTAAACGTCTAACGAACAATCATCGTGACACACCCTGTACATACAATTCGAGTTTCCATTCATATGTAAGTTACTGTAACATATCGACCATTGTCCCAACAAATTAGGAACAATATTTATATCATCTTGAGATGTGAAGGATAACAATTCAACGTGATTTTCAAAAAAATCGATATAACTAAAAAACCAGTCATTTTTTTGGATTTGGTATATTAATTAAACCACACCTTAAATTGTACGTAGAATCTGAAAGCGAAATAAAACATAGCACGTTCCATTTATAATAAGAAAGTTGACAGCTACTTCCGGTACAACCTGAAGTGCTGTATTAACGAAAATGTTTTGCCTGCGTTTACTGATGTCGAAAACAGGCGCAGCACTATTTTGAGAAAATGAATAGAATAGCGCACTTCAGTTAAAAATTTGAAAAGGACACAATAGTCTACCCTAGTTCTTTCTCTTTTCATCAAGGCAGCCAACATACTTATGAGTATTTAGTAAAAAAAATTCCAACATAATGATTAAAAAGACTGTTTTAGGAAACAGATAAATACCGGAAGAGCAACAATAATGAATAAATAACACGAATAAAACGATCCAACCTCAACATTAACAATCAACCAGCAATCAACAATTTGTAATTGGTAACACCGCAGCAAACTGCAGGGATTTTTGTACTAAATTTAGGGTATTTTCAATGCTTCTAAAAGCAAGTTTCCTTACTTTTAAAAAAGAGAACATTAGGGTAAACTCTTTTTGTCCTTTTTTAAATTTTTAACTGAAGTGCCCTATTAGTTCTCCATATACTTTTAATGCACGCTCAATGTGCCGGATCCTGTATAGAAAGTCCTGTATTATCTGTGTTGACTGACTTTAGCGCTCCTAACGCTTATGAGAAAAACTAAAATAAAAAGCAGGAAAATTAAATTAAAGTGTACTTGCTTAATTTCTTTAAAAACGTTATTACACCAGTCACCGTAGACATAAAAATCATGTTAGGTCGCAAATAACTGTAAGGACCTGATTTTTTTGGGATGTTACCACTAGATACCAATAGTGTAAGACCAAATTTGCAACCTCGAAAAACCCGGAATTTTCGGACTTTTTTCAGTTTTAGCTTACAACTTCAAAATATGCATTTTACAACAAAGTCGTCAAGTCATCATGACATTTCTAAAGAAGACAAAATTAGCGTCAAGTCTCTATGTCTAACAGATCTCGAGATATAACACTTAAAAAATAGGCAATTTAGTCAAAAGTTGTAAATTTGTAGTTGGTGGACTTTCGAACAAAATATTGTCTAAAATACTTATTCTACGAGGAAAGTCATAAGAATTAAGTTATAGAGCAGTTATTTAGCTTTATTTAACGTGGTTCGATACTTTGTTCGTATATATGTCAAACCAATGCATTTTTTTCTACAGTCAAAAACAGCGTTATAATATGAACGAATTTATGTATTAATTAAAATTTGATTATTTTTATCAGAAATACATCCTCTCCCCGGAATGTATAAGACCCAGATGATTCTATATTTGCTTATGAACTTCCCGAAGTTGCCGATAGGTGGCGATACGTGTTACATTATTACAATATTTTAGTTTCCTGTTATTTTCACACCTAACACTCAATTTAAAATTGAAGATTAATTCAAACAAACTGAATAGTATATCCCAGTAATATTTATACAAATGAAATATTAAAAACTAAATCTCTTTTGAAATTACTGTTTTGTTCCGTCGTGTGGTAACATTATTTCCGGTATAACAGCGCGCAGTCATCTTTGATTAAATATAATCGATTCTAGTCGATATCCATCACGACACTATAATCGCGATATTCAATCAATGACAAAACCAGAAAGCCAACGCATAACGCCATCTATCGGTGACTAAAGGAAACACTAACACGTATAGAGAATCTACTGCTTGTATCTATGGGACGTTCTACATTCCGGGTGAGATAATGTATTTCTGTTTTATGTAATCGCCAAATTCTAAAACGACATGTTGTAGATATTTGTATGGCGGATATAAAACTTACTTTAGTCTCTAATAGATTAATTATCAATTTAGTTTTGACTGTAGTAATTTAAAGTTTTAGGTCCCTCAGCAGTGCACACCTACCACGTATTGTATAAGCTTTTAAGTCGTTTTAATCCCTTTAGTAGCAAACCAATAAAACCAAAGAACGAACGAAAGAACATTCTTATACATTTCATTTTTAGACTTAAACACATACTAAAGTGTTTAATTTCTATTTCAAATTATGTATTATTGTATTTGTTATTAATTATTATATTACTCATGTTGCTCTAAGTATTTCTATTGAGAATATTAATATAGATAAATGAAATTATTCTGATTATCAACAAAAATGAATACATCCTGTTTTTTACACTGTTTGGTGTTTCCAACGGCGGATATACCGCGAGGCTTTAATCTCAGGCTCTGAAGCATAAAGTTATTTTATTCCTAAAACACGGACAATGTGTTTTTTCAACTGACGTTGAGGAAGAACTGCTGGTTTAGTAAAAATAAATTGTCTCTTCTATTTGAAAGAGAGGAAACTGCTAGAACCTTTTGAAAATAATGACTCAACAACGGTTAAAAACGTGTGCTCCAAAGTTATTAATCAAATTCAAAATTTGTATGCGTTATTACAGGCGTTTACCACAGAACTCGCTCCGATAAGCGTAAATAAAATTGCCTGTTAGGTAAAAATGGTTCAAACAAAGCTATAGATAATCGAATTTCAACAACTTTTCTCCTTCAACTTTTTTGTAAACTTGATATTGGTGAAGATATTGTTACAACGATTAGTGTCACGTGATTATTATATCTCAGTAATTACTTATTGGATAAAAAATAGTTTAAACAAAAATTGTGTATAATTAAATTGTAATCAACTTTTATTTGAAACAAAAATGTGTAAAATAAATACTTTTCTAAATATTTTAAAAACTCGAAAACCTGCGTAGGTTAACGGCTACATAGAATATGCCCAAAATCTAATTAGATATACGGAATTATAAATAAGGTCCATGTAAAAAGTTTTATAAAAATCGGACGGGTGGTTTTCTTGATAACTTATTTACATACGGACGGACGGCCGGCCGGTCGTCGGACATATTTTTTGCTTCATTATAACATACTAACGCTAATTCGTTGAAAAAAGGGGTGCTAAAATTTTCGATTTGCAAACCGTCGCATAACTCCCCATCTTATTTCATAAGATGTGGAGTAAAAACCACAACCATTATTATCAGGTGGAAGGGCAAATAAATATTACTGGAAAATCTTTTGTGATTTTATTTTATATTCTGAGCTAGATCCATCAAACGGAATTATAAAGATAAAAACTTATGGAATAATTTTTTGGTGCCTAAACTCCAAAGGTTTTATATGGATTAAATTCTCCCAGAAATAATTGACCCCCGTGTATGTAATAATATGAAAATACGGGATCCTGATTGGATTATAAAACAAGCGTTTACCGCAGAACTCCACATCGCACCGATAAGCGAAAATAAAATTGCGTTTTAGAAAAAAATTTTTCAAACAAAAGCTATAGACAATAGAATTCTCGAAGGCAACAGAGAGGAATTCCAGTTTACTCTGAGTGATCTCGTCACTGATGACTACAAACCTGATATTAGAACTGTGGAAGCTGAAATAAAGGTTAGTTCTTATCACAGCCTCTAACTTTCAGAAGCGTGGGACAGAAAAGCTTGTACGAAAGTTGGTACTATGAAAGGAAGAGCTCTCGAGCTGAAGAGGTACTTAGGATCGTAAAATCCGCAGCACAGATAATCAGCGAAGACATTCGTTCTAAAACGTTTGGCACCACTAACTCTCCCCCATCAAATATCATAGCTAGTGAGGCCCAAATTTTACTTCTCATCTATTCAAATAAGCTTTAGTGCATACTTATACCGGAAATTTGACTAAGCACCTTGTGAATCTGTGTCATCAGATGGGATTTTCCTGTTCTTACATCGAGGTAATGCGATTTGAAAGCTCTGCTATCCTTCGCAAACAAGCGTCACAACTCATCGAGAAAAGTGCTTTCGTGCAGTTCGTGTGGGACAATGCAGATGTGAATGAAACACTATAGATGGAAAAAACACATTCCCCGAAATGGGTGGCATAATAATCATCGCACCACATTCTTCAGTTCTCTCTGATAAAAGCATACCCCATTTGACGTATGTCTCTGCAGACTCAGTCATTTCTCACAATGATTCTTAGCTGAAGCATTCCACAATGAAAAAACGCAGGTTTGTCAGCTTTCTCAATCGGTGATGAGGTGACAATCAATGAAAACATACTGCCCCTCATAGCCCCATCACATATTCTGGTTGTATGGAAATCACTTTCTAGGTATCTCTGGGTGGAATGGTTTTATGGAACAGGTGACCAAAGAATACCCGCACAAACAATCAAAAATAGTATTTTGTCGTCTTTAGCAGTCTCTTAGATGAATTTCCTGTAAAATGCATATTTTAGAAGTTGTAAGCTGAAAAAGTTCGAAAATTCCGTGATTTTCGAGCACCTCGAAGTTAGCACAGATCTTTCGAGGTTGCAAATTTGGTTCTACACTATTGGTATCTGTCCTAATAACATCCCAAAAATCAGGACTTTTAATTATTTGCGACCTAGAATGTTTTAGATGACTACCTATATAACAGTGTGGAAAGAAGTAACGGATAAATTCAATTGTCATTAATTTTTTGAAAAAATATCGCAGGGGTATAGCGATTTTAATTATAGGACATATTCCCGATGTATTTTGATGTTGTTATGTCATTTGATTTATTCAATATTTATTTTAAATGATAACCCCAATTTTTTTTATCGATTTCGAAAGTTTATTCGTTTTCGACGATATAAAATTCTAAAATATATATGCTGTCACTGTTATCCTAAAATACATGACACGATTTGTTAGAAACTCGATGTCGGCTAAGTTCGTCTACTTTCGTAGTTCAAATAAAACTACTTCTGCCCCTCAACAAATGCGGAGAAATGTAATAAAGTAGTAATATAGTACTCCCAAATATTGTATGAAGTTACCCATCTAAAGTGTCTGATTTGGAACGGTTGCTAAAAGTGGCGGTTCGCGCCCCGACAGCGACCGAAGACCGAGACTGCAACGGTACCATAGAATCTTTCGGTGGAGTCAGTCGTGATGTACTGTGTCATTTAATACTGTAATGAAACGCTACGCAGAGTTACTATTGAAGGAAGAAGAAGACGATGATCAGCTCTTATATTATTATTACAAATATAAAAAAAGATTGCTTATCAAGGAATTATATTTAACTAGAGGCCAAGAAGGATCGTTTTCGCTATTAGTGAAGAATCGCCCGTTCTGTCTGATCAGTTCGGGTCCATATCTCAATTTTCATAATGCCCAACTTCAAAATTGGTCATAACTTCCAACTTGTGCATGTTGTCACAACTCCCAACTAGGTTCCTTTTTCATAACGCCTAACTTTGTCATAACTCTCAACGCCCAATTTCACAATGCCCAACTCTGAAACTGATCACAACTCCTAACTTTTGCAAGTTATTACAACCCCCAACTACGTTTGTTTTCATAACGCCCAACTTTGTCAGAACTCCCAACTCTGAGTTTGATCATAACGCCAAATTATATCTTTCCGTCGACTTCGCTTAGAATTGGTAATTTTGATTTTTATGGCAACGCTCAACTTACACTATAACAATGCATTCGTTTCAAAGTACAGTAAACTCAAGATAATCCCGACCCTGATATTACGAAATGCCCTGTTATCCGAAACGAGGGGAATTTTAGATACACCGTTTTAACTAAAACATATCTAGACTTCGTATTATCAGAATCAAGTTGGGAGTTATGGTCAATTCTTCAGTTGGGAGTTGTGATCAGAGCCCATCAGTTTCACAGACTTCGTCAGAAAAAGCAGTCATTTTTATAGACACTCGTGTACTTTTCTAACGCGACACTACTGGTCTTGGGCGACGCGTCTCGTTGTCTTCGGTCGAGCGTCTCTGTCTCAGTTGCGTTCAAAGCTTAATGACAAATACCGGTCGAGATCGCCTGTCTCTGTCTCTGGTCTCCGCCTAAATTGTAAACAGTTTCTGTTCTCTTTAGCTGAAGTTTTGAAAATTGCAATTTTTACGTAAATGATAAAAATTAGCATTGCACTCTTGAAATTATTATTAATGATAATAATATTTCACACAATTTTTGTTTCGATTCCGATTTATCAAGGGACATATAAGAATAATAATTCCCTAGGGAAATATGAATGTGTTATTGAAGCAACTTTGTCGACAGATGTGTGAATGTTGCTTCAATGCAAATGCATTCTCGTGTTACGATAGCACGAGACGACACTGGTTGTGTTATGACATATTGTAACCAAGGTGATAATAGCCATATTGCGTCAATCATAAAAATCAAAATCTCTAATGAGAAATCAAAGAAAACAAGAAAATGATAGTTTTCAAGCGATAACGCTGTCGTCATCTCATGGATAGTGTAGGTCCTGGATTCATCGTATTGAAAACAATTTGAAGATATACAGGGTGGGGCACTACCAACGAATTATTCTATAGCATTAAAACCACAAATAATGTTAGAAATTTTAAGGCGTACATATGTCAAGATTATTTGAAACTATGTTTTAAAAATATTTTGGATTGTACAGGGTGCTCTAGAAACACGTATCATATCAAAATTAGGTTATTTTAAATGGATCACCCTGTATTTTTTTCTATTTTTGAATTGTACGATAAAAAATAATGTATGTCCTTTAACATGTTCCTATACCCACTTACTTCCGTTTCTGAGATAAATCGATTTTACCTGATTTGCAGACCCTCCAAAAAATGCAATAACTTCAAGATAAATAACAGCAAGCAACTTTGGTTTACACCACCTTACTAAAAGCCTTCAACATCTCTTTTGCAATATTTACTATTATGTTATGATGTACAGGGTGTTAATAATACTACCATAACACTAACTACTTAAAACTTAGC
Organism: Abscondita cerata; assembly: GCA_030710515.1. Lineage (NCBI taxonomy): Eukaryota > Metazoa > Arthropoda > Insecta > Coleoptera > Lampyridae > Abscondita > Abscondita cerata. The sequence continues at coordinate 331,788 of JALBCR010002603.1, read as the reverse complement.
CTGTTGAAAGCTGGAACTAATTACCTTTTAATCAGTATTAGGGTTATCAACCCCTAACTCTGATAAGTTTTCGAAATATTTAAAAATTTGATAGTTTAACAATTTACGATGTACTGGTGTCTAAGTTACCTGTGAAATATTTGCAAAATGGACATTATCTTGCAACTTTCAGTTTTAAATATTTACTTTAAAAATATTTATTTTTTCAGAAAAATAAACAGAAATGTGCTTATGACTAATATCCCGGGCTCTAAGAGTCAGTCGAATTACGCACATCGGTCACAATTTACTGATGTTTAACAACAGCAACCGTTATTTGATACATCAAAATCGATCATACTGTAAACATCGACAAACTTTAACCTGTTAACTAAGAATGTAATACAAATCGCTCTAATAATAAATTTGGGGTGCAAAATACTTCCAGCCTTAGACAAAACTACCCCTTCCTAACATCCTATCAAAATAAAATTTACACCAATGTAATCACAATGAAAAAGTACATCTAGAGTGGTTACTTTTGTTCATTTCGACACCACCGTTCTTTTGTTATAAAATAAAAACTGTAAATCCTTACTACATTTCAAAGGGCTGTATCTCCCTTTAGAAAGATTTCGGGAACCATGTTTATAAAAACTTTTTTCATTTTTCAATCCATATATTACGCTTCTTAAAATTTGGCCACGTCTTTCAGTTACACCCTGTATAGTAGAAGATTACACGAGGAGAAAATCACAGTTTTCATGCGGTGTGTTAGCTGCGCGAGGGTGGTAGCCCGAGCGCTGATAATCACGAGCAATGAAACATGATTTTATCCTCAAACAATACACTATACTTTTTCGACGACCAGTATGTAGTATCTATGAGTTTTATCAAAATTTAATTAAAGAATTAACTGTCAGTTTGGCAATATAACTGATTTCATGACTACCAAACATTTTGTATTCTCAATAATTATCAAGTTTACTTTTTATTTGAAGTGTAGACGTCGTTTTGACAGATTTTCAGGTTAGATAAATAAATGTCAGTTTCAAATCAAAACGAGCAACCAATCAGCTTTTGCAACTACATTCAGTCAATTGGGGTATATATACCGTTACTAGTAACGAAATGATTTTATGCAGATGTTCAGATATGACAAATTTTCTCTAGTGGTTTATGACTACGAAATGTCAAGTTTTCACAGTGGTCGTGGAAAAAAATTTTGATCAAACTTTGCCATGAACGACAAAGCAAGATATAAAAGGTGTATCTTAGCTTAGCTCGTACATTTGTCAATTCTAACAGATTTAATTTCAACACATCCAGTTTTATGCATTTAGAGTAGACGTACGTGAATTTTTCATGATCCACTTTGATGAAAATTATTTTGAATCACGGGTTACTATTTTAGAAGCAATCGTATAAGTTTTATCCAGAACTTTAGCATATTTATACAATTTAGGGAATTATCTAATGCGATCACGTTTGCAAATGGCATTAATGACTGTGGTATCTTCACAGTTTTAAATTAAATACCATCTGCGCAATACATATTTCTTATGGAAATGGTGTTGGCGCGAAACTGCTACACAAATTACTGCTACAGCTACCCACACCACCCTATTGCTATCTTTCTCTAAGTAAAACGTCTATTGTGTTCTTCGTCGTTTATCGTTAATGTTGTTCATTTAATTGCCAACTTGATGAGACAATCATTTATAGAAAACATGTATAATTAGGTTTATTAAAATCGTGCGTGCCTACAACATTCACACTGTATAAATAAACGCTTCAACTTATTACACATTTAAAGACCTATTTTGCTAATGCAGCTTTATCTTTTTTATCGTGTTGTTTAGTTCGGTTATATTGCTACTACTAAGTACTATATCATTCGTAAAGTGAAGAAGAGATTTACGCCTTTGGTATTCTTGGTTATACTATTGATTGTAAACTTACACTATTTACTTGTATCTTATACACGAGATGTGTTAAGATAAATATGAATATACACATGCAAATGGATTTTCGGACGTGTTCGGTTAACACGAGACGACACTAAATGTTCCAACACTTATTGGTCGAATACATATTTCACTTCGTTGTTAAGTTCCTTGTCTCCGAGTCTCTATCCATTTTTTATCTTGTTTTCATTTTTCATTAGAATTTATTTTTGAACATACATTTTGAACATGGTTGCTGTGCTTACACCCTGCTTTATTTAATCTTCCAGTTTGACAATATCGAGTGTTGATATTTCCTCCTTTTGATAATTTATTGTAGAGTATTTTTGCCCTTATAAGCAAATGCTCTCTTCGCCTCTTAAAATTGTTTAAGACTGTTACATCTTGTAAAATACGATATTTGTTGGTTCAATCTCTTTTTAAACAAGCAATATAATTGATTAATGTTTCCCTTCCTGAGTTTATCGATTCAGTTATTTCAATAAAAATTTGCATAATTGGATTTAATACCAAGGTATTCAACAAAAATGGATATACAGGGTGTCCAGAATCTCTCTGACAAACGAAGACCGGAGATTCCTCAGATAATTTTAAAACAATTTAACCCAATTCACCTAGTCCGAAAATGCTTCCTAAGGGAGCTAGAGCTCTTTGAAGATGGCGCCTTGTAAATAGTTTAAATACCTCCAGAACGCTTCTACTTAGAAAAGCAAAACTGGTATGCTTGTTTAGCCTTCAGAATCGATTCCATCAATTGCGAATTTCTAGTACCGGTCATAGGCGTCCGTTTTGGGTAGGTCAACGGTTTTTTTAACGCATAACTTTTTGTCTTTAACTTTTAAGCATTTGTGACACTAGATTATTAAATTTTCAGGTATTCTAGTACTAAAAGGTACTCTTACTTTAAGTCATTAGGATACACCGTTTTCTAGAAAAATGGATTTGAAAATTGTTTGTTTTTTTGTCATTAAAGTTAAATTCATATTTTTTGCACAAGTTGGCTCTGAACTGCCAACAAAAGTAAAACCTACGTTTTTCATTGTCAAATTGTTGTCAGTTCGCGAAGTTTATCTTTTAATTTTTACTTTACCAAGCGCCATCTTCAAAGACTTGTCTTAAAATTATCTGAGGAATCTCCGGTCTTCGTTTGTCAGGAGAGTTTCTGGACACCCTGTATATTAATTGTACACAAAACCTATAAAACACAAAGACTACAGCGAAGTAAGATGGTCAAAGGTTTTAAGTGACGTCAGTTTTACAAAACGTTTGAAGAAGAGGGAGAAGTTCTAAGAGATCGCGCCTCTTTAGCCCGGAAAATCATAATATAAATTTAGAAACAATGTTTGAAATCTTGAGACCCATTTCACTAAACTGCTTTTCAACAATTCACTTTCCATTAATTTGTTCGCAAAAAAAAATTGTTGTCAAGAGAAAATGAAAATCGTCACTTTAGCCATGATTTTGTTTCACAACAATTTTGACATTTTGCAAATGAACCGAAAAAGGAATATATTGTTTAGTAGAATTTCCTGATGGAAATTAGGCATTTGCTCTACAGAATATGTTTGGTTATGTAAAAGTCTCACAATGGTATGCGGTATGCTTATTTTGTGACTTACTGAATTTACATACTTATCAAGAGTAATAGACGAAAAACTGGTACTATTGCCAGAACACTTGCTACACGTCGTTGTGTAAAAGAATATCGAAAATTTTCCTCGAGAAATAAAATAAAAGTCTAACAGCGTCGCAACTTAATAATTTTGATAAAAAGTGAAAACAACCGACACGTTGGACAGTGGCCCGGAACCGTAAAAAAATGGGACAAAAGTAAAAAATAAAATTTGATGAACGATTTGTGTGTTCTTTCCTTGAGAAAGGAAGTAATGAAGATACCATAACTACCTTTCCCCTCGGACATATGGAGTGATAATCCGCGTTTATAAATAGACCGTATGCATACGTTGAATAAAAATCAGTGTATAGGGAGACAATCAAAGGAACGAGTGCGGATTAAATAATACAATTTTTATGGAAGTATACAATATTTATGTATGAAAATTACGGACAGTGAAATTAAAGGTAAGAAGTACTTGTGTATTAAATCTTATTTTAAGGAGTACAATAGATTTTGAGTAATGGTTGCGTGAAAGTTCGGTTTGATTTGTTGAGATTAGTTTTTTATCCGGGTGCTAACTTTTGCATAAATATGTAGCTTAGTATGTATACTATATGAATATGTAATTAAGTTTTGCCCATATTTGCCCCTTTTGGTTAAATTAAATTTTGCAACTGTTACAATTGTTGGTAACGGATAGTCAGGTTAGATTAGGTTATATTTTAATAAATACAGAAAGTCAGAACATTTTTTCTTTTACATCTGATTTTTTGCCTTTCAAAAGTTTAATGCATTTTAAATAACTAATTCATTACCTATTATGTTTGATGCCAATGATTTGTTACTTTATTATATTAATGTGAATTTCCAATTTTTTTAGATCGACAAATTCGCTTCACTAAAAGAGGACTGTTTATGGTGCTTCATGAAAACAGCGATTACAGCAAACAGAACGATCATTTGATTCAACATATTTTATCCATAATAGAAGTTCCACATGATGAAATAAGTGCGGAGGTTTCAGTAAAATTAAGAAGAGCCGTAAGTTATTTTGGCGAAGAAGTTAGCAAAAGATGGGAAAAGTCCAACAGAATGAAGACAGATTTCTTGAAAAAAATTGCGCATTCAAAATTGAATTCAAAAATCGGGACGCCGCCGTCAAGTTAGGTCATTAGGTCAATTAAATGTTTTTCATCAGGTTTATAAAAGAAATATTTATTATTTAAGTATAATATGCGAATTATTAAATATACAGAGGGGTCCAAAACGATGTACACAGTCTTTGACAGTAAATATCTTGGAAACAAAATGTCCTAGAGTTACAATTCTTTCGCGGTTGTGTAGTGCATTGTTTTCTCAACAGATAGTCATATGTGTTCAAAGTGACCACCATTAACAGCTATACAGCGTCGATGCCGCTGAACTGCTGATCGAACTACGGCTTGTACTTTCGCGTGCACACTGATTCACTGATTTCTGCGGTGATCGTGCGAAGAGTTGCAACACCGCAGCACTGCGAGCTGGAGTTCTTACTGTCCGTGGTCTCCCCGTTCTTCCTTTAATCACATCTTTAACAGTCCCATCATTTTCAAATTTATCCCGAATACGGGCAATTGTTCGACGTGTTGGTGGATCGGTACCAAACTCAGCCCGCCAACGTCGTTGTACCTCTTGAATGTTCTCAAACTTCCAATACCATTTCAGTACGGCCTTGCGTTGCTCAAAAGTCAGTCTTACAGCCATGTTGTTGTTTATACAGTTCGTTTGTTATTTTATTTGCACATGCGCATCACACTCTCATCATGTGACTCATAACCATTGCCATCTGTTGAGAAAACAATGCACTACACAACCGCGAAAGAATTGTAACTCTAGGACATTTTGTTTACAAGATATTTACTGTCAAAGACTGTGTACATCGTTTTGGACCCTCTGTATATAATAGTTTATGTAAATTTATAATATTTCTCAGACGAATGAATACTTTTTATTAATTCCTTGTCTTGTCGTATATTTTTAGAAAATTCAGCACAGCTTTCGTCAATGTTCACTTTAGTAATTAATATACTTTTTAGAGTGTCGACTTTAAGTTGTCTTTTATCACTTGTCCAAAAGCTATTCATTAAGCTGAGTATTCTTTCTGTGGCAGCATTGGTACCAGGAAGGCAAACAAAAATTCTGGCAATTTAAAAATGTTTAATGATGGAATAGAGTTTTCATTAAAATGTTTTGCCATTTCAATCCATTTCTGAACAGCAGCAGTATTATGTTCTTTCCATTCTATTATTTTAAAGTCTGTATACTATTGGCGCGGAGTAATAAATCATAATTGCTTGAAATAATTCTTTATTTTCTTGTGAAAGCGGTACTTCTACGGTTAAGTAAAACCAATAAATTCTAACCAAAATACGATCATTGTGCCGCTGTTGCAGCATATCGACCCATCTAGGGTCTGAGAACAATAGTTTAATCTGTGTAAACACGTTGCCATCAGCCCAGGTACTGACGAAACGAAAAGATACAAAAATAATGCTGAATTAAATTATTTACTATGAAAAATAGATTCCACAAAGTAAGGATTGAAACAATAAAAGAAACCACATAATAATTCATATCAAGGTAGATTTTACTATTATAATATATTTACCTACTAAAAATATGATTTTCCAAACGTATCAGGTACCTACGCCACTGCAATACGAGAGATTCGATAACTCTGACAGGTTTATTACTCCGCGTCAATAGTATACTGAGTATAGCTTCATTCATATATTTTTTAAGATAAACAAATTCTTCATACAAATTCGTATCTAATAATCAACATGAGGAGCTATCTTCTGAATTAAATTCAATGCTCCTACAATATCACTCCATGAAGGAATTTTATTTAATGTCATCCAACTGAATGCTTGAAGATCGTGAAAACCTTTTTCAGTCCATTTAGTTAAGTACGAGAGAGCAGTTTGGTAAAATGAAAAATTACTTCTTGAAATTCAAGAGTTTGTTTTGAAGATACATCTCCATCCTCTCCAAGCTTGTCCAGGCGGGCCTTTACATTTGCGGGTATAAACTTATCTTCAATCTTGCTACTTAATGAAGTTTTGAGAGCTTCAATGGCCGCTATTACTTCGAACACAGACACTGTTTGCTTTTCTATTGCTTCAACGGCCTTGTGAAACGTACTAGCTTGAACATGAATGAAATATAGCCAAGTTTCTACCAAAGGATTTTTTAAAAATTTTAAAATAAGTACAGGGCACTTTTCTTGTGACAAAAATAAGACTTCAGCGGCGCGAAAACATTTTCAGCACTCTATCGACAGCGGGAAGCAATGCTAACCATCTTGTCTGTGAGTAACCCAGGACCATTGCAAACTCTGTTTCTGCAAAGCTGCAGAACTCTTTTAATGACTCCACTCTAACAGTATATGATTTGAAATATAAATAAATTTTGGAAATAAACATTTCTACATCTACGGGTAAAACATCAGCCGAAATGCTCATTGCGTTGTGGAATATATGTACTGCACATCCAACACCAATCAAGTCATGTTTCAAATTTCGCTTTAGTTTAACAAATACATTATTTTATCCCCTTCTTTGTGCTCCTCCAAAGTTTGAGTTCGTGTTATCAGCACAAAATCCAATAACTTTCCTTGTAAATTGTTTTCTACGAGGCACCCAGTTAAATATTCGCTAACAATATCAGATGTTTCATCTGGTAAGGACTTTAACTCTAAAATTTTTACTTTCCTCCTTCATTCCAATCAACGTATCTGACAAGTATTGGAAAATTTTTATCTCCTTATGATTAGAGGCATCAGTTAAAATTGAAATGAACGAACATTTATCTAAGTCATTTTTCAAAGATTTTAATGACCAGGGCATGAATACATTTCGAATAATTGCTTCTGCTTTCGTGCGAGCACATGTAAATTTAGAACAATAAAATAGTTGAAGTAGCTTGGATGTGCAGTCCAAAGATCTAAAGCTGTGGTTGTGAGAAACGGTATGATACGCAAAAGTACATTCTACTACTGCTAACTCTTCATCCTTAGAGCCCATTGTCTCCTGTTTGAAGAAATTTTGTATTGAGGAACTAGTTGCAGCCGCACAGTTTGCTCTTTTATGTTTATCAGTTTTAATATGAATATTGATATCTGCACGTCCTCCATGACTTATTGAAAAATTTGAAGAACAGACGTTGCATCTTACATCAGACTCGGTTATAGTTTTTTTAATAAATGGAAATTCTTTCTGAAGTTCTTCATTAAGTGCACACTTTCTCTTTTCTTTTTTGACCCATACCTAATAATTTTTGTATAAATAAAAAATCTTAAATTAACAATAACATTTACATACCAGTACTAATTACACTTTAAACGTTTGCAATTACACTTTTCAGCACAATAAAATTTGTTAACGTCGACAAAACTACGACTAGCCACTTCGAAGAATAAAAGAAAGAAGCATGCATTTAGAGGTAACGTGTAAGAGAGAGCATTGCACCTTTCTCTTTATAAAAGGAGAGACTTGAGATGCGCGGTAGTCTTACCCCTTATCGTTGCCACGGTAACGCAAGGGAAGTCGCTACTGCGAGTACTGCGTGTCATTTATTTGTCGTACGGAGTCGACGGACGTGATTTCACATTCTCCCGGTAGTAAAGAAATTTTTTATATTACTATGAGCCATCGGTATATATTAAGTTTAATTCTAGTCTACAATTTTTAGTTCAATAAAATATGTTAAATTTTTAGGAATAATTCGGGACAAAATTCGTTCCAAAATTATTCGGGACGGGAGGTGAAAATTCGGGACTGTCCCGGGAAAATCGGGACGGATGGTCACCTTACTGAAGAACTTGTCCCCTTAATCTCTGGAAGCTCACAAGACGTCAGCACCATCCGCCCATCTACATCTGGGGCAGCATTGGGTCGTCCAAAAAAATTGTTCCCCGATGTATCGGAAAGAAGTTAAAGAAGAAGAGTTTCGGAACTAAGCAAACTTGTAAGCGGTGAGGAATTGAGTTATGCAGCACAGTTGAGTTTGTGCAGAGCTGGAAGCGAAAACGCTGCAAAAGTTGTAAAGGAGGCAACACAAACAACTCCCAATAGACCAATCAAGATTAGGTCTGCATGGAAATTCAAAAAACTGAAATGAGATTGAGAAGCTTACAGATGACGAGGCTTTATCTTTGATCATAGAAACGGGACTTTCTAAAAGTTCGTACTCGCTGATTAGGAAGCAGGCAAAAAAAAAAAACCCGTAGTACCATAGGATTTTGAATGCGAAAACCTGTGCTATCCAGAGAGGAATATATCAGCATTTCAGAAACCTCAGCAGAAATAGAACTGCAGGCACTCCTGAACCATACGGTATTGAGAATCCTACGTTCACAAGAAAATGTGCTTGCAACTATGCCTGAGGAAAGACTTGTTCAATCAGATTTTCTCCTCATTTCCAAATGGGGATGTGACGGGAGCACAGCACACTTCTGAATATAAGCAAATGTTCAAAACGAGTTCCGAGGAGGTTAATGATACAGACATGTTTATCACTTCCCAGTTCTAGTCCAACTGTTGAAGGAATCGCATGACGATCGTAAATAATTATTTGGCAAAACCCCTGGCCCTCATCGACCAGGTTTTGTAGGCCAATAAAACTAATGTTTGAAAAGAAACTGCTGAGCTCGCAAGAAAAGAAACAGAATATATTATGCAGCAGATTGCCAATCTCAGATCTTCTACATATACACTGGAAAACAGCAACATTAAGCTCATGGTTTCTCACAAAATGGTACTGACAATGATAGACGGTAAAGTGTGTAATTCAGTAACTCTTCGGCTCAAGTGTGTTACATTTGCGGAGCAAAGCCAACGGAAATGAACAAAATTGAGGTCGTGTCTACACAAAAGAAGACGAAAGCACATACACAATTGGGCTATCAACTCTCCATGCGTGGATCAGATACCTCGAGTGCATTCTGCACGTCTCATACCGACTGGGGTTCAAGAACTGGCAAGTCAGGACCGAACATAAAGAAGAGTTTAAAGCAAAAAGAAACTTGTTTAAGAAACTCTCAAGAAGGAAATGGGGCTAATAGTTGACCGACCGAAGAGGGAGGCAGCGGAACAAGTAATGACGGTAATACAGCGATTTTTGAAAATTCCGCATTGGTGGCCAATGTTACTGGAGTAAATAAACATCTAATCTACAGATTATCAGTAATAGTAAAAGTCCTCTTCTCTGGGTACCCTATTAACACAACAGCATATGATGTTTATGCAAAGGAAACTGCCTAACTGTTTGTAACCGAGTACCCCTGGTATTATATGCCAGTCACCCTACACCAGCTCTTAATTCATGGGGCGAATGTAATTTCTGACGTAATTCTACCAATTGGCCAACTTTCTGAAGAAGCTCAGGAGCCTCGTAACAAGGATCTCAAACTATTTAGACAGCATCACTCGCGAAAAATGTCGCAAACTGCAACAAATCATAAATCTTAATTTCCTGTTGGTTTCATCAGACCCAGTGATCTCAAGCATCCGAAACTTACCCAAGAAGCCTAAGAGATCACTAACGGCAGATGTTGTGCACCTTCTGAAGGAACCAGAAGTACCAGGCCAAAGTCAAGTAATCAGTCACGAAATGGGAAACGAGGTATTGCGCGGCCTAGTCCCTTTTAAGACGAGTTTTCTACTTAAAGCGAAAATAATAAATGCGTTTTAGAAAAAATGGTTCAAACAAAAGCTACAGACAATTACATTTGCAACAACTTTTCTCTTATAACTGTTTTTGTATAATTGACATTGGCGGAGATGTTACAACAATTAATATGACGCCATTATCAGTAATTACTTATCGCATCAAAAAATGGTTTGAACAAAAGTTATGTATATTAAATTACAAACAACTTTCATTTGAAGCAAAAATCTGTAAAATGAATATTCGAAAACCTGTGTAGATTAACGGCCCGTTTTGTTCGATAGATTATGCCCAAAATTTAAACAGATCTGCGGTATTATAAGCAAGACCCATATGCAACGTTTCATAAAATCGGACAAGTGCTTTTCTTGATATCTTGCTTAAATACGGACGGACTTACTAACACTAGTGCGTCGAAAAAGTGAAATAAAAGGGTGTTAAAATTTTGGTTTGGAAACTGTCGCATAATTCCCAATCTTATTTATAAGATGTGGAGTATTAACACTTAAATCAAATAGATAATATTATTGGCAACATATGGGAAAAAAGTTGAGATATAGTCAAAATTGCGTATGACTCTTTTTCAATAACTACCTGAATTAATTTTCATAAACATATGTCGACGTTAGTATGATCTTTGTATACAGGTTTCTGTATTACAGATAACATGTAATTTTGTACATTTAATCAGATGTCGTTCATTTTATTTAATTTCCTGTATTAATTTCTCTGAATTGTGGAGTTATTAAACACCTAATATGTACTATTCTCTGAATTCTTAAAACAGAAATAAAGTTAAATTCAGATACGTATACAATTGATATTAAATCAACAATATAAACAAAACATCAAAATATTAACTAAGTGTCGACATACGATTATTACAGTGGCATATATTAACACGTCAAGCTTAAGTTCCGTGATTCTATTTTTTCTAGCACACATGAATATAGAAAAACAGAGCATTGTAACAAAATTATTATAATAAGGTACATACGCAAGCTTAACTGATTTTAACTACTATACAAAAAAATTGTATGAAATTAAAATAAACCTCAATATACTCCCTGTTATCTCAAATAATGCTGGTTATCGGAAACTTTCTTTATTTCTCATATTAATTTGAAATTTCAACAATTTATTTTAAAATAAAAAAAAAAAGTACACCTTATAAACATTTGAGTGTGTCTCGTATTCAGATTTGCCGCAATGACACAGTAGACCCTTCTTATCATAAACTTATGACACAGGTAGCGGTTTTTAGTGAAGTGTGTTGATCAAGAAGAAAATCAAGTGTGTAGATCATTTGAGCGAGGTCAGAGAAAGCAGTGTAGTCATCTGGGGTTTTGAAACTGAACAGCAGTAGAGCAAAATTTATTTGAAATAATATTAGTACTCAAGTTTGATAAAATTCAAATTTTTATCATCAAAAGGATCGAACCGAATTAGGGAAGGTACCAACATGTAATGTGAGTCATTGTGTTATAAACCTATTAGCAATAAAAACAGACCTTAATATTTAAAGACTTATTCAAATTACTTACAAAGATTATCTAAGGCCCACTGAGCACAAAAATCCAACTTGTCTTTTAATATAATGTTCATCCCTCACCCATCGTTCTAACTTAGCAATTGGACAGTTCAACTCATTCTGCAACCTTCGTATTATTGTAGCTTTATTTTCACTGTTTGGGCAAACTTCTCTAAAGCAATTAGAGAAAATAAAATCACATTAGGATCAGTATCAGTATCCTAAAATCATTAGTTATAAAAACTTTTACCGGTTAATTATGAACTCACCAAATTAGTAACGAGATAGTCTAAAGTTGAATCTGTTAAAATGCCTAAACTGCTCGGACCAGCTAATTTCTCTGCTATACAACCTAGGACGACACAAATATTTCTCTGTTTTGGAGCATTCATTCTACCGACAAGAGCACTTTGAGCCGATAAATTAAACATAGAAGCAACATGTAAAACCGATTCTCTGGACGGCAAAGGTGAGTCATCAAGAAGGAGAGTAATGACTGATGATCCTAAAGGATCGTTCATAGGTATCACATTAACCATAGATTTTACAACTTGAATCCATCCCTCTTCATTATCGGCTATATTATGTAAGCGTAACATAGATGGCGGAGGCTCTTGTTCACTAAAATTCGTTTTTTCAGATTTGGAAAACAAAATAGGCGACTTACTTATCTACAAGCGTTCCAATAATTCTAAAGTTTCTAAAACAAGTTTGTCAACCGTAACAGAGTCTGGACAGCCTTTTCCGTATTTTCCAAATAATATTCTGCCGAAGAAAATGGTGTAACTGATTGCATAGTGTTGTCAATATTGTCATTGTTCGATTGTGGAAAATAAGATTCATTTTCTTCGTGTTTTTCTTTGCAGCAGCATATACCCATTACGTATTAACATTGAAGATTTTCACTTACTACTCACTATAGGTGATTATTGTATACATAAGAATTTATAACAGCATAGTAAGGCATTCATTTTAATAATAATATTTACATTTACGTCGGAGTGATAAGTGACAACAATGTATTGGCAGTGCAGCAGTTGAAACTCCAACTAATAAAACTCATTAAGGAAATTAAATTATAACCTACTTCTAGCACCATAGATTTTTACGTTCGAAACTAAACTGTGTCATTATTTTCTACATGGAAATGCATACAAATTGTCATTCAGAATTTGGTTAGAATTTTTGACACGCACGAACAACCAACATTAAAAAACACCTAAACTATTACAACGTTTACCAATATTTCAAACTAAATTCACTAAAGTGGAAAAATTAAAACAATTATAAATTTGCATGTTTATTTTAATTTGTATTTACTTATTGATTCTATCTATAGAGAATAAGTAATTCGTAACTGAAATGTAACTTACAACATTTTTTCACTTTTTATATGTTTAATGGTTTTGTAGATACTGTTAAATAAAGATTGCAGAAATTATCAGTAGTAAGTACATAATATGTTAAGTGATCGTAATGTTACCGATAATTTTGAGTAAATGTTTCGCGATTACGTGCCATCGGCGAATTATTGGATCAGGCACGTGTGGTACATTTACTCAAAATTATCGTGTATGCATTGCAATCACGAAAAAATTTTTGTTAGAGAATTTCCCGAATGTAGATTTCACACGAATCAAGTGCGAACCCTACCAAAAATATGTAGCATTGTCAAAATAAATAATAAATTACTTATTAAATTATTGGACTCGATAATTTGAGAGATCCTAAATTATCGATAATTTAGTTTCTCGCTCAAATTATCGCGTCTGTGATTGGTTGCTATTTGATAGATTAGAAAATTGTCATTGGTTGAAATTTTATGAGGGTAATTCTCACTGCAATCAGTAATTGATTACCTATAGGCCAAAAGAAATATACAGGGTGTCTCACCGGGATCTGCCATTAGCCGTATACGAAAAAGTATACATGGAAAAAATTTATTTATGTAGTTATTATTACAAACCAAAAATTAACCCGATATGGAGTTCCCGAAAAAAGTTACAGATATTTCCGTGAGCTTTTGCATCTGTGAAAATATTATTAAAAAAATTATTATCTCGAAATCTATAACTCCTAGCTACAGGGAATGTTATACAAAGTGATCCTAAAATTTAACGTAGAATCCGAAAATGCAATAATATATAGGGTGTTCCATTTGAAATAACCGGAAGGGTCAGAAGACGGAAACTATTTTAGTTGAGTTGACTCTATTGGTTCTAGTCATTCACCAAATTTTGAAATTCTTTCCATGGCGGTTCCCGATGAGACCCGTATAGAATAAGGAACATGCATAAATCCAGTGACGTAGCACAAAATCGCAAGTCCCCCCCGCAATATCATGTTTGCCCCCTTCCCAACAATGCTATAGGTACAGGTATATTTTACGCTTTGTTGAACATTCAGCAGACATATATAGGTACTTACATATTTTTTGTAAAGAAAGGAAATTATGCATTGTGTACAAAACTCAAATACTAGTGTTAACACTAAATAGTAGAAAAGGCTGTAATGTGTAATGGGTGTACAGTTTGTGAATCAGTTTGTTATAAACTATAATATATACAGGGTAAGTTTTTCCGATGTTTAGCACAGGGAATCTCGGAAACTAATAAAGATAGAGAAACAGTTAAATGGGGAAAGAATTGTATTTTTACGAGATCACTAAAATGTGCCATTCGTTCTTTCAAAAAAATGCACGGCTAACTAAGATATTTCGAAAAATAAGTTTTGGTAAATTCGTTTGGTGTATGTTGCTTTGTTATTATTGACTTTACAAAAATTTATAGAGGGAAAAGTTTTAGGTATTTTTGTGATACATAATAAAGTTTAGTCGAAAATTTTATTTAACGTATAATTTTGAGTTATGACACAAACTTCTGTTTTTCTATAGTTGTCTATGACTTCATAATAAAGATGCATTTTCAACGATTCCAATGATATACCATGTGTCACCATTATTTTTATAAATAAATCACATATGGTTAATTTTGATTTTTTCCAAACTTCTTGAATAGTGTGCAATGAAACAATTACTAAGATATGCGTCGAATTGAATAATGAAATGGAAGTTAGATAAGTATTACCTTTTTTAAATTTTAAAATTACAAGCTCAATTAGTTTAGGGTTTGGCTTTGTAGGATGGATCATCAATCTATAACTATAGTCTTTTTGTTTACCGACGTTTCGACCGGAAAAGTCCGGTCTTTATCTAAGCATTTAAAGGAAATGACCGACTGGATAATAGCTCTTATCAGCAAATCCAGTAGCCATCTACATTAATACTAAATCTAAGTAGAACACAATTAATAAATTAAAAAAAACGTCACAATGATAAAAAGTACAAAGGTTCTATTAGGAAGAACTAACATGTAATAAAGTCATACAAAGCTAAACTCCTAAAAAATGGCCCAATTATTAATTGGGAAACCACAATTAAATTCTTGCGAGTTGCTTAATACAAGGTAATGTTAATATCCGTGACCAAAAACAAGCAAACAAAAAAACTGTAAACGATAAATTAAAAAAACAACAACGAAACTTAGGGTTTAAATAAAATATAAAGAAGGACGCAAAGCAACGTAACTGATTTTATGGTTTATTGTGTTTAGGTCAGTATGTTTTAAAAGATCTACTGTTTTTGTTAATGCACATTGTACACCGTTTTAAAACAGAATCTGTAGCTGAACGGAACGTGCATCAGTATTAGCGAAAGTTTCTAGAACAGCTTCCCTAAGATCATCTTCTGTTGCGTATGTTCTCTGATACACCCTATCTTTACCGTTCCCATAAATAAAAAGTCTAAAACAGAGAGATCCGGGGATCGAGGTGGCTACAACGGGCGCGTTTCGTCCTATCCATGAGTTAGGAAATGTTTGATTTAAATGATTTGCACCGTTACCTGATTGTGTGGTGATGCCCCATCGTGCTGAAACCATTGGAGCATACCACGTGTGTGCCAGGGTAATCGTCTAACATGTTATCAAAATCGTTTTGTAAAAATGAAGGTAACGGTCACCCGTCAGTATACCATTAAAAATGTGCGGACCAATAATTCTTGAACCATGCTCTCAAAACGGTTTTTAACTGTGTTGTAATAATATCAATACTGGCTTTATAATTTCAACCTCAAACAGACGTTCAGTATTTGCAGTCTTTCGCCAGTACTCAGTACTTCGAAAAAGGTCGTTTTCTTGAAATGGTTGGGTGATATTCCATTTCTTAGCTATAACGCTGGCCGTTTCTTTGATATCTACAAATTTATCAAGAAGGTTTGCAACAGAAGTTAAACTAGATTTTAGCTAGATTAGCGTTTTCAAATCTATTTGTGGCGGCTGTAATGCTTTTGAAGTTTAATTTATATGTTCCAATATTACGCAATGAAAATTGAAAATATGTATATTTTTTGACAAAGTTGATAAAATTCTCTAATGAGGCACGTTTTACCGCATTATTCAGTACAAGATTTAGATTGTGGGCGGTCAATGAATGCCACATCGGATACTTACGACCACGACGGATACCTTGTGGTGGGGGAACTTTAAACCACAAGATGGCGGCAATTTCGGGGCGGGTTCAGGACTACAAAATGGCTGAAAATTTGTGTTGAGGAAAATTCTGGACCACAATATGGCGGTAACTTCAGGACGGGTTCAGGACCACAAAATGGCAGAAAATTTGAGGTGGAGGAGCGGGTTCAGAACTACAAAATGGCGGATCACAACATGGCGGTTAATCACGTGGGCGGGTTCAAGACCCACAAAAAATGGCAGAAATTTTGAGGTAGAGTCCGATTTATATGTCCCCAAAGTGTTTTTAGGATATTTTCACTATCAGAACACTTAACAATGTGTACTAGAAAACGTTTTGCGTAATAATTTCTAAAATTTAACTAAACATATTAAGAATATTTGAAGAAATATTTAATAATATTTCAAAACGGGCGAATGTTCAAATCCCAGCCGTTTTGCTTTTTTTAGTTGTATTATTATTTTCAAGAATAGCGTTTAATTTCCATCGGTGAAGAGACATAATTAAAAGTTTTACTTTTTTTACTTGAACTGGCAGTGGATTTATTAGAATAATATTCAATTAGGAATTAGAGAGATTTTGGATATCGTAAAATCAAACGCTAAAATTACGCGAGTTCTTTCTGCGCATGCGTAATGACGTATGCGCATGCGAAACAGATTTTAAGTTATTCAAAACTCCCTATTATTAAACAATTAAACTAAATGTTTCATAAAAATGTGAATATTCTAATAAATCCATTGCCAGTGTAATTTTATTATCTATCCTCTTAATTAATTCAATGTTGCCTACTCTATAGCCATTTTCAAGCATATGCATGGCAACATTGGACCTATCTGAGCGATGATATTTGACATCAGTTAACTGCTCTTTAGAACGAGTTTTCATAAGTCTCTTGGTTTGCCCTATACACATATATACTTGATTACAGTCTTTACAATTTATTTTATATATTCCCGATTTATCACACATCTCTATTGGATCTTTCTGATTGCCTAAAATATTTTATGAGTTGTTATTACTAGAAACTACTGTTTTATAATCAAGACTTTTTGTGAATGTGGGATAATTTGGTAATTTGACATATTTCTTATCTATTTTGCTATTACTAGTTCCTAACGTTGTAATGTTTCTAATGTTTAACTTATGTTTATGTTTTCTAATTATGTTTGTGACAATTGATTCTTGAAAACCATTGTATGATGCAATCTGTTTAATATTTCGCAGTTCTTTATCAAAGTTTTGTTTGACAATGGGGAATGTAATAACTTGTGAATCAAAAAGTTGAAAGATGCAAGTTTATGTTGCATACTATGGTTGCAATCATTTGTTATAAACCTCATAGTGTTAGTGTCTTTACGATAAATACCTATATCTAGTTTGTTGCCATTTCTTGTCACTAAAGTGTCTAAGAAAGGTAACTTAAGGTTTGTTTCTGTTTCATAGGTAAACTTGATCGTCTTAAATTTTGAATTTAAAAATTTCTACAAATTGTGAGGGCTGTAAACTTTAGTGTCGATGACTGCAAAAACATCATCTACATATCTACACCAAATTGTAGGAAAGTCTTCTATAAATCAGTTTCAAATTTACCCATGAACAGGTTAGCCATAAACGGAGATAAGCTGTTACCCATTGTTGTACCATGATTTTGTTGATAAAATATTATTGTTAATTTGCAAGTAGGTTTTTACTCATACATAATCTAATCTAATTTAATAAAATTATCTACTTCTGAATTGTCTAAATGCTTTTGTTGTAACATTTACGTATTTCAAATAATCTAAAGTGACATCTATCGGAACGCTTGGAAACAATGAACAGACATCGAATACAACTAAAACTTCGTTCTCAGTCAGCTCAATGTTTTTAATTTTTTAATAAATCGTATGAATTTTGAACACTGAAATGCGATTGTTGATATTGAAAACTGAGAACGAAGTTTTAGTTTTTTGGTGGTTTTAGTGGTAATATAAACATAAACAAATATTTTGTTATGACATTATAATTATAATTCATTAAACATACTTACAAGTCAAAAATTAAGACAAGTTTCGTAGAAATTGTAATCGATCATTAAAAGTACACAATTCACAATAAATTAAATAATTGATCTACGAACGTGGACACTTACAACATGCAAACATTCAATATGACGTTAACGAATATTTTTGAAGGACGCTAGTTTTGCTTTGCTATAGTATATAGAAAGTAACCGAGTGCAATCTAACATAATTCATTCAGGAAGTAAATAGTACATTTAATATAATATTATTTATGTTTAATCATAAGACATAAAGTAATTAGTTTATTTGTTTATTTATTCGTATGGTACATTTTTAATATTGTATATGTGATGTAAGTGTTATGTATGGTGCCCCTAGAAGATCAGTATAAACCTGTATAGTGTGGTGACGAAACCGTGTGCAATTGTGGATTTCGGTTCGCCTTGGCAAAACATTTGCTTCAAGGTTTAGGAAAATCACCAAAACCTTCAGATTAGTAAGTCATAATACAGCTTCATCCGTTAAATTATGAATGTTTACAAACCCTCCTTTAAACTTTGTTCATTGACAATTCTTCACAATATGTGCAACGGTCTCTGGTTCGTTTCCACAGTCAGGATTTGGATTAGAAATCGCACCCCATTTAAACAACATAGAATGGTTAGTATTCCAAATCTAATTAGTAGTAGAAGGAAATTTATTTATTTATTTAATCGTATGGTACATTTTAAATATTGTATTGTAATGTAAGTGTTATGTATGGTGCCCCAGAAGATCAGTATAAACCTGTACAGTGTGGTGCAATTGTGGATTGTTCGTCTTGGCAAAGCATTTACTTCAAGGTTTAGGAAAACCACTAAAACCTAAACATGCCAACCCTTACCTACCCTAGTATTCACATGTAATAATATTAATTAAGTGTGTAATATGATTGTGTTTTTGTGAAATTGTGTTGTATCCGGGAGGGTCTTGATGACCAGGTCCGAAACCAAAGTGGTGATTCTCAGGAACAACATGTTTTTCTTGTTGACCATGGAGTACTGTAAGGTACTGATCACCTTCCATATTTTACATTTGCACCAAAAAACCCCTAAAAACACACACACGAAAAAAACTAAAGAAAATTGACGTACGTTTTGACGTTAAATTTTGCCAAGGAAGGGAAATAAAGTTATTAATTAAAAGGGTATTAAATAATATAGAGCTGGAATTATACACATAAAATCAAGTTCTGTTTTTCTGTTTATAAGTGAAATGTGTTCTAACGACATCTCGTGTAATATGGAGACGTATAAATAGTATAAACTAAAAAATGCCAACAGTTAACTGTAACGACTGTGAATGTTTAAAGTGCATTATCGTTATCAGGAGCGATAACTTTAAATGCCTAACATGCGTGTCGATAGCAAGCCAAGTATTTCTTGTACAGTAGCACACACGCAACGAAAGAACACCTGATGCGCATTTCGCTCTTATTATGAGCTCATCAGAGGTGTATACTTAAGTGCGGTATACAACGGTTTGTTTGTCTGTTTGTTTGTCCGCCTTCTCGTCCAAAACTATTCAAACCGATTTTGATGGTTGAAGGCTCATTTTTTTCAGTAGGTCAAGGTGGTGAACTTAAGCTATTTACATGTTGACCTGACCTTGGACCTCTGAGCTGGTGAAGACAAATCTTTGAAAATTGAAGAAAATATAGGCATGTGATATGTAATTTTTTCAGAACGTGAAGGCCGTTTTAATTTATCATACTTTTCATTCATTCAATTCCTCTGCACTTCTCTTCATTATTCTATTCTGACTACCTGAAGAGGTTGCAAGGTCTTTCAGGTAGAGATTGGATTAGGAACACATTCCAACGCTCTTATCTCACTCCGACTTATTCTAGGCCCATTCTCTGGTCTGAATGGGCTTGGTTCACTAGTATATTATATTATAGTGATGAGTTCCAAAATAAATTTAACAATTGTGTTATCTGTCTGGAATAATATTAATTGACGTATTACTTAGAGAAAGATAGTAATACGGTGGTGTGGGTAGCTGTAGCAGTAAAGGCCGTAGCAGTTTTGTGCCAACACCATTTCCATAAGAAATGTATTGCGGAGAGATGTTTTTTAATTTAAAACTGTGAAGATACCACACTCAGTAATGCCATTTGCAAACGTGATTGCATTAGATAATTCCCTAAATTGTATAAATATGCTAAAGTTCTGGAAAAAACTTACACAATTGCTTCTAAAAAAAATATTTAAAAGTATGACAAACGCTAATTTCAGTTTACTCGTTGATTGAAATATTGGTAAAGATAGTCAACCGCTTGTATTTGCTTGTATCACGGATGCAATTCACATATGCATGTTGGGTTGCGTTTTTGTTTACTTTTTCACCTGTACTGAAGCGCTAAGTTATAATGTGTACGATTCTTGAAATAGAATAGTTCAATTTATTCCACCGTTGTAAAAATGGCGCAACATACAATCCGTAAAATTTACTTTTGTCAATACAATGTTGCAACGTTTTCAAATATTTAGTAAACGTATTAACTAGTAATTAAAAGTGACGAATTTTTCATTTATGAATAATACCATTGATGATACATATCTTGGATTTTAATGACAATGTTTTTTTTAATAATTTACTAAAATACATGCGAAGCGTTATTTGTTAAAACAGTTTGGTTTGGTCGGTGTTAGATAAATAAGAAACAATTATTTTACAAATTATGCTTGCACTTTTTTTTTAACTTGCAAATAATAATGTTGACATTTGTTTGTCATTTAATAACTTCGTTAGGAATAAAGTAGAACATACTGGGAGAAATACCACTAGAGTTCAGAAACGCAAAATTATTGGTTTTTGTATCTACTTGTTTTTTACGTGTTCAGTTGAAAAGGATTTTAAATAAAAATTGGTTTTCAAATTTTTCAATTCAAAAGGCAACAAGTTACCGTGTTTTTAGGGAAAGTGGGTTCCACTAGACCTTCAAATTTAAATTCACTTGGTAATAAAACCTATTCCTATTACTTCTAAAAATAAAAGTACTAGATTTTAGCTTGAGGTGTGTTGTCTCCCGACGCGGTGCGGATAATACGTGTATAATACACTATTCTTTTCTGTGACGAAATAAATGACGATTTAATATTGAAAAATCATATTACAATAGAATTAGAAAATTATTGAGGGAAATTTGGTGTTAAAAAATAGTACTCACTTTTTTCCCGAGGGAAAAAAATAATTTACGAAAAGTGACACTTTGTTATCTGTTAGTAGAGATAAAAAGTTAGGATTTTACTCTTTGAAACTGTATCAAAATATCATGGTTTCGAATTAAAATAGTTTAATTAAAGTAAAAATAGCTCATTAATTATAAACATTGTTTCAAAAATTACAATTCCAACTGATCTAAAATAATAGTAATAATTTACAAACAATTTACACATAAATAATAACGTACCTAATACAATGCTATACATAAAACATATCCAAACATTTACACTTATTTATGCAGATAATATTCTTATTTTACGGTGTGGTTTTGTGACATCACTGTAATTATAGCTATTAGAAATATGTTTATTAGCCTCCCACTTTAAGGTTCGATATAGTTTTATTTTAACCAACTGATCGATAATTAACAGTTTATGAGTGTCGCATTCTCTGAACCATGAATTCACACTGCTGTTGAGACATTTTTTTATACGGAGTTTAATTTTTCCAATAAACCATAATCTGTTTTAAAAGATGAAATTCTTCAGTAAAAAGTTTCAATAAAAAAACACAAATTTTGAGAATTCGGGTGATGGTCTGTGTAAGTATTTAATTCCATCAGATTTGCTGTAATCTTTATATAGAATTAATGATTCGTTCACATTGAAAACACTTGAGTCGTTAACTGTTAGCATTTCCTTACACGTATTACAATGTACTTTTTATATATGTAGTGACTTAAATAACCCGCAACATACGACACTGAACAAGATTCTAAAGAACTATTAATTACGACATTGTCTTCATTGATTTTGTTCTCCAGACAGGTTCTAGACGATCTCTTTGTTTCATTATTTTCTACACTTTCATTTGTCCCAATTTTGTTATCCTCTTCCTCATAGTTAGTGTTAAATTGTTCATCTATACCATATAGTATCTCGTCGTTATCTTTTTCACAATTCCCTTGTTCTATTGGTATTTGCAAGCGAATGTGCATGTTATGTTGTAATGCAAGCCTAAATTCGCGGGCAGACGGTTGGGCATTATAACCTCCTCTAGCACTGAATCATTGAAAAGCATTTTCTAGAGGATCTTGATTTATTCGTGACGTTAAAAAGTACAAAAGTTCCTTCTCCCTTTAAGTCCTCCCACAGACTTAAAATTGAATTTATAGTCCATTGAAAACCTGCGATACAGTATATATTTTTTCTTTCTACACCGTTCTCATAAAACTTGATGGAATTGAAGTATTGTACAGAACGTTTCAACGTTTCGCATGGCATGTCTTTAAAACGCGAAAGACCACGCTTGTAGGGATTCGGATCATTTACTGAAAAACTATTTAAACAGTCAAAAATGTTGTTAATTGTTTTAAAAAGATGCAGTATCTAACGCCGTATTACTTGTTAATTGACCCGTCATCACAACACTGCTAATTGCTGCAGATACAGAATTGCTAAATACCTGAGCGGCGTATTTAACACGCATCTTTTGAAAATTTGATGGGTTAATATGTTTGTCCGTAATTTTTAACATGGATCTTGCTACACTGCTACACTGATCAATATAAAAATACAAAATCGGTCCACTGAATTTTTTATTGTTGACGACTATTTCCAGTTTGCTGTTCATGACATTGTTCCTTAAGCTTTTAGTAAATGAGGAGGATCATACGCTACATATATTTTGTTATTGTCGATTTGAATTGTTGGATTTTCTTTTGTGGCGCCTAGACAAGATAGAGCACTTCTGTTATTAGATCCTTGGTCGCAAACTAACGCTCGAGGTTTCAATGCAATTTGAAACAACTTATGCATCACTTGCTTTATAAGAGTACATAATATTTCGCTTTTAACTGAACCACTACTGAGAAAATAACAAAATGGAATTTTCCAATTATACAATATTCCTCTCAAATAAAAAACCAATCCATGGTTACTTAAAAACGGTTTACGTCCTAATTCCCCTAAATCTTGATAGTATCTTTTGATAGTATTTTGTAAATGTTATTACCATTGTTATTAGTAAAGCTCAGGAAATACATACTTAAAAACTAATCTTGTTTGTAATATTTCATTGTAACAAATAAACAGATAATTATTAAGCTTTGCATAGATGCTTCTTTAATACGTTTATCATATCTTAAAATATAAGTACACCTAAAGTTGATATTGAAACAAATGTATTACGAGGAGTCTTCTGGATTATCGTTAAAAAATTTTTAATTTCAATAACCAAAATTTAGAAATTTACTTGCGTAAGCCTAATAGATTTTAAAACATTTTCAACGGATAAACGATGTTAATGTAATAAATATATGAGTATGGAATTTTCAAAAGTATTTAAAGAAATAGTTTTTTGGGAGAACGTTTTTCAACGATTTCTTTACGAAATTAATACTTTAAATCTGCAGGTTTTTTTCATAATAATAAACTTTATTCACATGTGTATGTATACAATCTTTGTACATATATGTGTTTGTCATGATGGTATAACCATTGTTATAACCTTACGTAAGAAAGATACAAATAAATATTATTACATTGAACAATTAACAGACAATAGAAAAAATATATAACAAAGGACACACATTTAATTAGTACGTCGACAAAAATCAGTAAATTCTTGTATATTGTAGAACGCATGTTATTGTTTGTTTGTCAACATTGACTCAATGGACCAATATTTCAATCAACGGCATGATGCATTGGCAACAATGTCGTGCCTTAGCATAAACTATCAGCAAAATTACAGTTTTCTATTTCACATTTATCGGCAATACTGTTCTGTAAATTCTACAATACAATTGACGTATTTTCTTAGCACAAAGCGATACTACCGACCTCTGATGTTTAGAACAAATTTCGGGGTCGCATAATCCCGTAAGGTTGACTATCTTTACCAATATTTCAATCAACGGTTTACTGCAGTTCTTCGTTTGTGATTTCATTCATAATACCTTATCTCGCAAATTTTAATTATGTGATGAAAACACATACATGCGAGTGTAATTTTAGTATAATTTATATTGATATGTATTTGTAATCGGGGATTCAACTTATACAGTATTGTCATTTTTCCTAAATTTCAAATTTACTCCCGTGATTTGTTACATTGAAATATATGGAAGTATTACTTGCGCCAAACCATAACGTCACTTCTCTAGATTAACGGCGATGTTGATTCCTTTCGTGGAGGTGAGGAAAACACTCTTCAAATTTTCAATACGCTAACGTTTCGCTCACAATGCGTGAGGTTCTTCAGAGCGGCTTGAATTCATAGAGTGGAGTCACTACTGATTCAAAACACAACAACATATAATTAAAATTACCATATAGAGGTTAATAATTAAAAATACTGTGTGTCATCTAATTATCTATTTATATACTTAACATTTATGAATGATATGATATTTAAGTTTGTAGGTCTAACGAGTCGTGTGTGCATGTGATAGGTTTTCTTGCTCGTTTAGGTCGTTTACAGTTTGTCAGAAACATGTAGATTGGGTGTCTTCTGTACTACTCACGATGCTCAGACAGCCGATTTGTTTTAAAAAACAATAGCTTGGTTGTTCAGTTCATGGCACACTGTTTGTTTAAGTTTAATTTGGAATATGTTACATGACAATGCAAAATCCTTGTCACGGTGGAGGTACACATATTTGTAATTATGTAGAGACAACGACCAATACCAATTTTTCTATTCCTTTATATATTTGTCGAACAAAAGCGGCCTCGAGCCGAGCATGGAACCGAGGCAAGTATTGACAACATAACCTTATATTCTCTTCGGAAAAGCGCGGCTTCGAGCCGAGAGTGGAACCGACGCGGATACTGACAGCATGACTTTATATATTCGTCGGGGTTTCGTGTCGAGCGTGGAACCGATGCGAGTATTACTACCAAGACTTACTATCTATTCGTCGAGGAAGTGCGGCTTCGAGCCGAGCATAGAACCGAGGCGAGTAGTTTAGATGACCGGAAGCAGTACACTCCCCCTTTCTAATTTACTGATTGAGTAGAAGTATGTGTATCGAGCTGATTGTGTATCACTTGATGTATGTTACGTCACTATACAGTGATTGCATCCTTTTGCAACCAAGACTATTCTATTATTTAGAGTGAGAAGTTTCAGCGTGTTTGCATTCAGGGGAACTTTTGCATAACTGTGTGATGTGAGAATTGCTATTAATGTTATTGTGATAAGGTAAGGTATTGTTACCATCAGTAAATTATTCAATCGATGACCGAGCCCACATAGGTATATGTACAAAACCCAATTGGGAATGATACTAGATGAAACACACGTGTACTCTAGTATCACACCCACTGCAACCAAACTCTAAGCTGTTATGTGTTTACCCACTATAAATTAAGTAATGACGTTATGTCTACATGATTTACATTCTTTTATCATCTACATGTTTCATTTATATGTGTATTCGTAAGTAAACCATGTTCTGAACAGAGTAAAGAGTCAAAACCAGTGGCATAACGATATAAACGTTTGTTTCTTTTTCTTAGGTATCAGGTGTTTGCAGATCCCCGGAGAGATCAGTCCAGATCGATTGTGTTTGGACCTATCGTTTTCCTCCAAAATAACTAGTCTATTTACCGTACTTAAAACGACATAAATGAAGTACGTTTATACCTATTTTCTGTTTTGAATTCATTAGGTGTGGCTTAACGTAAATTCCTGAGGATTTTGAGAGGTTTTTCACTCTTAATTTTCTAAAAGTGACTCCTCTCTCCGTTATAATTATTTTGGTCAAGGACCAAAATATGTCTTTATTTAGTTCAAGATGTCAACCTTGTTTTTTCTGTTCCCTGTTATAACCTAGGTACATGCCGTGTAAAGAGATTCTGGTGTCCACAACAGAGAGAGCGCTCCAGATCAATGCCGAAGCAGATCTATACAAAGCCTTATATGTAGGTTAACACAGCGAAGAAAAACGATCACGTGCTATGTAAGTATTTTAGCGTTAAATTAAAATTTTAATGGTTTAGATACAACAGTTGATAGACGTAATTTGAGTTGCATATATTTAGGAGTAGTAGAGGTATGGATGATTACAACTTTCAGTACTCATTACTTAACCTAACAAAACTTACCAATTTGGAATGATATTGAGAACCCTCCAGCTAAAGACTTAAATCTCGAAATCCTCTATGATTTCAAGACTACTTAACTACGCCTATTTCTAAAGTTGAAGAGTGGTAAAAATTATGATCTGGAGTTGATGTTTTTAATAAAAATCTCATTGATGATCCAACAATAGAAGTCCGGGCTGATCAAAAAGAAAAATTTGATCAAAAGTAAATCGCATAAGAACAGGCCATTCAAAATGCAACTCTATGTTGTTTAAATGGGGTGCGATTTCTAATACAATTGTGACTGTAGAAACGAACTGAGGCCGATGCACATATTGTGGAGGATTGTCAATTAACAAAGTTTAAAAGAGGGTTTGCAAACATTTATAATTTAATAGACGAAGCGGTATTATAGCTTACAATATAAAGAACATCTGAAATTAAGCAATACTTTGTATTCTTTGTCCCAATTATCTGTTTTCCATTATTTTGTTTGCTATTTCTATAACCTATTTTTTTGTTATTGTCGTTACTAGCGCTTGCACCGGTCCATTATATGTCGTCATGCAATGGCTGTGCTGTTAAATTTACCTTCTATAATGTTTACACACTTAACTAATATTATTACATATGAATACTAAGGTAGATAAGGGTTGGCATGTTTAGATTTTAATCATTTTCCTAAACCTTGAAGCAAATGCTTTGCCAAGACGAAAGAATTCACTATTGCACATGGTTTCGTCACCACACTATACAGGTTTATACTGATCTTCTGGGGTACTACATGTAACACTTACATCACAATACAACATTATAAATGTACCATAAAAGTAAAAAATTACGCCTTACTCCTCGAACTCCAACCGAATCCGTGGACAAAACGCAGAAAATGCTTTAGTGAAGAAATCTTCGACAATGTTACTGTGACAAATCACCGCAAATGCTTCTGTGGACAAAACGCCAAAATGTTTCTGTGAATAAATCGCTGATTAACTTAAATTGATTAAACACATTTTACGTGAAAAAAAAGTTTGTAAGACATCTGAAAACATGAATATCAAAATAATAAGTATAGGAGTTGAAAAGAAAAACTTGTTAACCCTTAAAAATCATCAGTTCACTGTTCAGCAGGTAAGTGTTGTTTGATTACGATAGTCCGTTCAGTCTCATCTGGAGGTTATAGGATTATGCTTTGGGACGCCCGTTTGTTATGTTAATTGTTACAAAAGTCCTCCTTTAAAGTACTTTATCATTACTTATAGTACATGAGAAACAAATATAGTTATTGTTGGCGGTAATAGAGTCCAATTTTGAATGACCGACAAATTGTATGCATTGCGTATTACCGGCAACAGTTTGTATAAGCATCTTTGTTTCTCGTGTACTTTATTAAAGACGGAAAGTATTTTAAAGGCGAATTTTGAAACAATGAACATAACAAACAAGCGTCCCACAGCATAATCCTATAACCGCCAAATCAGACTGAACGGACTATATTGTTTTTTATTATTTGTTACCTTCGTTTTTAGAATAGACTCATTTTTAGAAAGTTTTTACTTTAGGATTTCGTTCGTATTCCATAAATAACGTTAATAATTTAATGTTAAGTGTTTTCTTTAAAATGTTATTTCCAGTGCGTACAAGTTAATTGTTTTGTTTATTAAGAAATTTTGAGTTTTACAGGCATTCCTAATGAATTTTTTAGAATTATCATTTCTAAAAAAAATTATTACAAATGCCTGTAAAATTCAAATTTCAGAAAAATATTCAGCAGTTACTAAAATATAAATTTAGCGCAGAGAAATAAACATTGTTAAAAAATTGTTGTTATTTCAAATCAGATAAAACCAATAAAGTAGTTATTTTTGGACAAAGAGGATTATTTTGATTCAGTTCAGGTGATGCTTAAGAAGACCCATATTCATTAATATCTAAAAATCTTCTTCCCAAAATATTTGCTACCCGTAGAGTCTTATAAGAATGTGAAACTGTTATACTTGTTAAGAATTACGTTTTCTTTTACCCACATTCAGGTGGGGATTGTGATTTTGTATTTGACGATTACGCGTTGTTACGTTTAAGCATCACGTTGTACAGTCAAAATAAATATATCTATGCAAAACAAGTTACTTCCTTTATCATTCTTATGAGGAAAAAGTTAATCAAACCAGCGAGCGATAACAATTACGCAACACAACTTATGTTTAGACTAACGGTTCTTCCTAGAATGTATTGTTTAACTAAGATATATAAATCGAAAAGTTACGCGGCCGATTGTTTCAGGTACTAATGCTCCTACTTATCTAATATCTAAATGGTCGTCAAGTAAATTCAACAGTTTTCAATATCAACAATCACATTTCAGTATTCAAAATTCATACGACTTTATTGAAAAAATGAAAAACATTGAGCTGACAGGGAACGAAGTTTTAGTTGTACATTTGTACAACCTCCTCTTAAAGTTAACTAAGGTTTAAATTCTAAGGGGCAGTTTTTCAATCCTTGATTAAGGTTAACTTTCGGTTAATTTTCAACGAGACAATTCTGAGAACAATTATCACTATAACAGTAAACTCAAAATTAAAGTTAATCAATGACTGAAAAAATTTACCGTAAGGATACAATTGTGACAACAATTACCGCCTAGGAAATTAAACCAAACTTAACTTTAAGCGGAGATTGTACAACTGGCCTTAGTTTCATCTCGATGTCTTTTTTATTGTTCCAAGCGTTCCGATAGATGTCACCTAAGATTATTTAAGATATGTTACACCAAAATCATTTAGATAATTCACAAGTAGATAAGTTTATTAAATTAGCAAGATTATGTATGATTCAAACATACTTCCAAATTAATAATAATAATAATATTTATCAATAAAATCATGGTAAACAATGGGTAACAACTTCGTTGTGACTGACCTGTTCATGGGTGAATTCGAAACTGATTTAAAAAATAATTTAGATTATTTTCAAAAATTTGGTTTAGATATGTAGATGAAGTTTTTGCAGTCATCGATACTAAAGTTTAAATTCAAAATTTGAGACGATTAAGTTTACCTATGAAACAGAAGCAGACCTTAAGTTACCACTTAAGTGACAAGAAATGGTAACAAACTAGATATAGATATTTATCATAAAGACACTAACACTATAAGAATCAATTGTCACAAACATAATTAGAAAACATAAACATAAGTTAAACATTAGAAATATCACAAACGTTAGGAACTAGTAATACAAAATAAATAAGAAATATGTCAAATTAGCAAATTATCCCCACATACACAAAAGTCTTCAAAAATATTTTCAAACTTGATTATAAAACAGCAATCTCTAGTAGTAACAACTCGCAAAATCCTTTAGGCAATCCAAACGACCCAATAGAATGTGTGATAAATCGGGAATCTATAAAATAAATTGTAAAGACGGCAACCAAGTAAATATAGGGCAAACCAAGAGACCTATTAAAACTGGTTTTAAAGAGCACTTCTTTCTGCTGTTAGTGCAGATCCGTTAAGGGATATTAGCGATCATTCTGGCTATTTGTATTTTATTTATCGCGGCTCTAAGAAGTCCTGTTGTGGTATTGTACCATGTTCTTAAATTCTTGAGCCACGATATCCTTCTCCTTCCTGGACCTCTCTTTCCCAATACGAGCTGAAGCAATCGATATCGCTCTCATTTTGTGGCCTAAGTGTTCAAGTTTTCTAGTTTTTATAATTTTTATGACTTCGCTCTCTTTATTCATCTTCTTTAACACGGTGGCATTGGTAACGTGTTGCGTCCAGGATATTTTTAATATACGTCTATAGAGCCACATTTCGAATGCTTCAAGCCTTTTTGTTGTTGTTTCGTTGAGGGTCCACAATTCTGCGCCATATAATAAAACATGAAAGATGTAACAGTGCAATAGTCTTATTTTCATATCTATATGCAAGTCATGACTTATGAACAGGGCTTTCATTTTAATAAACGCAACTCGAGCCTTTTCTATTTTGCAATTTTATTTCAACGAAGTGATCCCAATTACTATTTAAGGTGGTTCCTAAGTAATTGTATGTATGCACCATTTCTATGGGTTTGTCTTTATTATTAATTGACACGGAGGTATCCCATCTTTCAAAACTACCAAATATTTTGTCTTATCTGTGTTTAATGCTAAACCGTATGTTTCGGATACTTGAGTTATTTTAGTCATTAATGTCTGTAGACTTTCCATATTATTTGCGAATATCACCGTGTCGTCGGCATATCTAAAATTGTTTAAAACTTCTCCGTTTATATGTATGCCATCTTCTGAATTTTCTAACGCTTCCTTGAAAATATCCTCAGAGTACACATTGAAAATTATGGGGACAGGACACAACCTTGCCGGACAACTTTTTGAATAAGTATGTTATCAGTGATGTGTCCTTCCACTCGCACGTCTGCAATTTGACCCCAGTATAGGCTTGTGATTATTCTTAGATCTCGGTCATCTATTCCAACCTTTTAAGTACGTCTACCATTTTACTGTGTCGAACTGTGTCAAACGCCTTATGGTAGTCGATGAAACAAGCGTATACATCGCAGCTCATGTCGCGGCATCTTTGAAATAGCACTTGTATGCAGAAGAGAGCTTCTCTTGTTCCTGTTGCATTTCTGAATCCAAATTGTGTTGGTCCTAGATACTCCTCACAAGGTCTATAAATGCGTTGCTGAATTATTTTTAGAAAGGTTTTCAGAGGTGACTCATAAGGCTTATGGTACGATAATCAGAACATTGTCTAGCACTTCGCTTCTTAGGGAGAGTTATGAACGTAGATTTTAACCATGATTGAGGTAATTGTCCGGTGTTATATATGGAGTTGAAGATATTTGTGAGCCATTTTATGCCTTCCTCGTCAAAAGTTTTAGGATTTCTGAATGAATATTATCAGGGCCGGCTGCTTTTCCATCCTTTATTTGTATGAGTGTTTTCTTACCTCGTCTATTGTTATCTCTGGTCCTGAATTACATTCAATAACTGAAGAGCGGAGTGGTCTATCGTCATCTCTGAATTGTACAGTTATATAGTTTTTCCATGTATCTACCTTCTCGTCTTTATCAATGGTTATAATGTTACTGTCATTTTATTGTGTTCGTTTTGTTAGTCCAGCAGCTTTTTTATTTTCTTATGCATGTTGAAGTGGTCATGCTTTCTTTTTAATATTTCAATTTCTTCACATTTTAAACTATACCAATCTTGTTTTGCTTTCCTAATTTCTCTTCTGATTAGCTTCTGTAGGATTTTATATTTTGTTGGATTTTCTTTTACTTTTCTTCTTTGTAACATTA
Organism: Abscondita cerata; assembly: GCA_030710515.1. Classification (NCBI taxonomy): domain Eukaryota; kingdom Metazoa; phylum Arthropoda; class Insecta; order Coleoptera; family Lampyridae; genus Abscondita; species Abscondita cerata. Next base: position 299,833 of record JALBCR010002603.1, on the reverse strand, counting down.
AGTCGAGGATTTCTTTCGCCATCCATGCTTTATTCTCCTTTCTTTCTGGCCTTAAGTTTTTATCACTGATGTTATGTATAATATTCTGCATACTATTCAGCTGTTCGTCGACCGTTCCTCTTGTATGGTACTTTTTCTGTATTTACCTGTGCTATTACTTTTATCCCTGAGAGCTGTGTCTTTCAATTTTCTAACGTCCCACGTTTTCTTGTTTGTCGGTTTTTAACTTTTTAGTTTTATTTGAAAAGAATCAACTAGTGGATTATGATCTGATCCCACATAGGCTCCCGGGTATGCTTTAACGGATTGACAGCTGTTTCGGAATTCTTGTTTACTAACATATAGTCAATTTGGTTCCTGACTATGTTGTCCGGTTGATCCTCGGCAAGCGCCATGTATACAGTCTGCGTGATGGTAATTTAAAGAATGTATTAAGGACGACAAATTGATATTCAGCAACAAAGGTATTTAAACGCTCTGTTGGATTTCTTCCCCTAATCCGAATGGGCCAACGAATTCCCATCACTTCCTTTTCCAACTTTTGCGTTAAAATCACCCATGGTAATAGTCATATCATTTTTAGGAATCTGATTAAAGATGGTTGCTAATGAACTGTAAAACTCTTCAATGTCGTCCTCACTCTTGTCCGCTGTGGGTGTATAAACTTGTACGATATTAAGTTTTATTGGCTTAGTTTCCAGCTGCAATACAGCTATCCGCTTGAAACATTGTATAAACGTTCCATGTTTAATGTGCAGGGGTTTGCTGGATGACGACCTAGGAAGCCCCGCTCCTTCCCCTGCCGGATCTTGGTTTCCGAGTCCGTGATCAGTACTTCGTCTTACTGTGTTATTACTTTCTTTGGAAATGTAATGGGGTAGTTTCCCGTTGCTTTCCTCATCGCAGTGTTGCAGCCAAATAAATCATACTATGATAACCGCCTGTAAGTACATGGTGACAAGCCAGTCCAGAAGTAATTCTTCTACATTAAATTAATTAAGAAAGTAGATAATAAAAACATCAAACTTGATTCTTATGAAAATTTTCAAAAACAAGTTTCCTTTATAAATTATGATGATCATGGACCACTAAGTTTTTCGGAATGATTCAAACTTATATAGGAATCTATTAGACGTAACGATGAGTTACACGCAGATATTATACATAAGCTTCTTTTGGTTTTTATTTTTAGTGTCCGATCGCTGATAATGATAGCTTAGCTATTGGAAACACGTGTTCCAGTTTTGTGCAGTTTTTAGGTGTTTTTTCTTTTTTTGTTACAGAAAGACGCTTGCAGTTTAGAGTACCATTCCTTTGACAATGTAAAGTAATTTTAAAATACGGAGAGTGTCGAGGTTTTTCCGATTATAATTTAAGAAGAACCCGTGACAAGTAGATCGAAAAAACTTCAGTAACATGTAATATACTTTAATGAATCGATAATTGTATAATTACCATAATAAGTTATAAGTCAATACATCAAATAGACAATTAAGACAAATAAAGGTTCACAATTACAAAACAACGGACTTAATTATAATTCAAAGATTTTATTATTTAAAATACACAAACTATAAACTGGAAAATATTGGGTAGGTAATAATAATAATCATTGAAAATACATAGAACACAGTAAAATGCATATCTTAAGAAGTATCAAGTCTACCGATTTAGCCTAATAACTTCAACGTACAAACAGCCAATAGCTGACAAGTTATCACTAATATATGATATTTTGTGCGATTTTCTATTCGGCTATAAGTGGTAGAAACTCCACGAATTCATACACTGACTTGACACTCCTTGATCGGTAAATTTTACTGTTTTCTGTGGAATATATGTATAGAGATAAACATTTTATATTTGCGTTATCGAAAATTTTAATCATAAAGTGTATCTTTAACAGTTTATAGTAGTTTGAAAATTCTATTGAGTGAGTCTGTTCGCTACTTTTTCTTAATTATAATTAAGTAATCAATGCTACTTGTATGTGATGGCGTAATTTAAACAAATTCGATAGAGCGATAGCAAAATACTAAATATTCGGAGGATACAATTTTAAAACTTCCTCCGCAACTACAATTTTAATGGCGGTAAATTTAAAAAATAATATATGTACAGTTTCAATTTACATGCATGCGTCGATGCACTTATTTAAAAAACAACTAGGAATGAGTTTGTAAAGAAATATATACGCATTGTGCCTGTTTTTCTTCTTTTTCTTTCCTTTAATATTGTGTAGCGACTTGTCCATTTTCTTTGTAACAACAAATTTATAAAGCATTTTATATTTAAGATAAGGCATAAGATGGTGTTACAAGAAATATTTAAAAACAATTATGGACAAGTTGAGATTGATTAATGCTGATTTCCTACCTTAGTCGGAGGATATTCACTGGACATTGCGATACATATTATCTAACACACTCAAGCGAATTGACCGTAGTTCATTGAATATCCTCATGCGAATTTTCTAAGATTAAAAGAATTCGTACTGTCACTGGTAGAAAATGGTATTGCGACGTTCTGCCAGTAAAATTAGTGTTAAAAATGACTCCGCATAATGGAGTTCGCTCAAAAGCATATAAATATTACACATCACGAGAGGTTTCATAAAAAACACGTCTAAAGGTGATGAAACTGAATCGTGGCATTTTAGTGATACAAAACGAAACCACTCTTAATTTAATCGCCGATAATAAAATACATTAAATATTGCAGTATTAACAAATTTATTTAATGATAGACGAACGATTTCTTTAATTGAAAGACGCTGAGCTCAAAAATTGAGCTATGTTATTATCACCGTGTTTGACGTGGACACATTGGCAAAAATTCTTAACAAAAAGCATCGCGAAGCGTACGAATGAATCGATAAATTCCGACGTAGTTTTACCGATGAATTTGTACACCCAAAAACTAAAAAATACCCGCCCGATTTTGTTAACAACACTATCAAGTTCGTATATTAATACTGATAATTGAGGACGAGTTGACGAAATATCAGTACCGCTGATAATAATACGTGAGTATATGGAACTAACAGTAATGTGAAAGAAAATGATCCAGAAGTCCATAAAGATTTTTTTAAAAAATGAATTTCCCGTTAAAAATAACAAAATGAACACAGACAACGTCACGCGTAATACAAAAAATACATGATTCGTTTGATCAACTTTGAGTTCATCCTCATGCGTATGCCGCGAAGATGTACCTGGTATGTTTCTAAACCCCACACACGGCCATGAGGAGGAAGCCCTGGATCAGTCGATTTCGTGATTATCCATAAAATGAGTGCGCACTTCCAAGTGAGCAGCTAAATCGAGCACTAAATGTTGAAGTGAAGGATGTTCTAGAAGTTCCGCCTCTGGCAAAGGAGGGTGGCAACGAGGACGGTACTGACGACTTTTGAAAGCTCGATGGAGATGTAAAACCACGTCACAAAACACATAGCGAAGTAATATCAGACGTAGAAAATCATCTCCGAAGAATTGCAAATACGACGGTTCTATCAATAAAATTACTATTAATATCGTATTTAGATTTCACATATTATGTGAAGCGTCTTTATTGTTTTACAAGCTTTTCCCCATATGTTTTTTGGTGACTGAAACAGCGTTCATATTGTGCAAACTAAGCAAAAACATTTATCGACAGTGCAAAGTGCGTACTAACAACAGCTACCCCAAACATACCTTCATCATACTCACCGACTCGCGACCTTGTAAAAGGCGAGATGCTTCGGTTACAAATCTATCTACGAAACTCTGGCAGCGTTCCCAATGATGTATTGGTATATTTGTTAGATTACAACAGTAACAGAAGGCAGTTAAGGGTGAGTGAAGGAACAAGGTGAACAATGAACCGTTGTGTTGTTGATCTGAAAAAATAATCATTTCAATCCATTTTACTTTAAGCGCACCAATTTAATTGGCAAAACCTTGAAAATATTTACATATAAGTATGCATAATAATTAGAAATGAAATTAATTGTTCATGTTTTAGCAAAAAATTATATAACTTGTCGGCCCTTTGTGTACGGAGCCTGAGGCTTAAGCCTCATGATAGATCCTCAGTTGTTTTTTATTCTGTAGTAAAACCATGCATCCATCCGTAACATATGCATAGCTTAGGAAAAAGCATACAAACTTTTATCCTTTTTCTTACCCGTTTATGATTTGAATTACAAAAATCTGAGCTTATCTCGTGTCTAAATCATAAAAGAAATGTCTGTTCAAAATTTCAGCCAAGAGTATGGGCTGGGCGTTGATGATTTTGTTAGTGAGTCTGATTATAAATAGAGATGAATACAGTTTGGTATAACAATTGGAAATCACTAAATCGAACAAGAGGAGGTAAAATTACAAAAAAAACAAATCAAAGGAATGCATGTGACGACAACAAAAGCATTTAAAAGGAAAAAAAAAACTAATATAAATGTGAATATTAAATATAGAAAATAATAGGATTCATAATAATGGAAAAACTAAACGATTACGTGATAGACTTTGAACCAATAAATAAGAGAAAAGAGCGAAACCTTTTAACATATCACTATTAAACACAAACATGCAGTAACATAAGTACCATGTGACAAAGAAAAGAAACGCTGTATGAAAAAGTAAAGGAAGAAATCGACAAAATGCCAAAGGATAATATAATAATGGAATAGTTGGAAACAATTATACAAACAAGAATATTAAGGTAAGAATTGAGGCTTCCACGGCCGGAGTAATTATTAAAACAAAAAAAAAACGTCTTCCTTGATTGGACCGTGTCGAAAAGGTAATCGTAACTTGAAACAAACAAAATAAAGTTCAAAGTAGACAACTGAAAGTCATGTAATCAATTTGTGACCAAGCCAGATTCTAGACTAAAAGAAGTCCATATATAAAGAAGATAAGCGTCACGCGTCGTTAACCTCGACGCTTGATTGGTTCGAAATCGGGGTGGGGTGGAGTTAACAATGGAAATTCACAACAGTGAAAGTTCGAAACCACGGTCGTGATTGAAATTGTTCGGATGCTTAATGATTTCTATACTCTCCCTGATTTTCGTATTGAAAAGGAAAGAAGATTTGGCAATCAAAGCGGAATTATCAAAATCTATTTTGTGACCAGTATTGAAATGATGCTCAGCCACGGCAGACTTGGAACCAGTTTTAACCTAAAACAACGGTGATGTTCAGAAATACGTGTACTAATAGAGTGACCAGTTTCACCTATGTACACTAATCCACATGGTCAAGGAATACGATATATACCTTAAGAAGAGAGAGTCGGAAACTGATCCTTAGGGGAAGATAAAATTGTGAGATTTTGTTAGAAGATGTCAAAATAGGTTTAATGTCATTTTTTCGAAGAAGCTTGCCTATTCGATCAGTAACCTTGTGAATGTAAGGGAGAAAGGCTGGAATTGTTTCTGACGTGGTAGAAGAAATCTTTTAAACTTTGAGGGCGAAGATGGGAGTGACGTTTAATGACTTTTTGGATAACTTGTTTGCTATAACCGTTAATGTATTAGTTAGATGACGCAATTCCAAATTGAGACTGCCGGGTTCGCATATAGAAAATGCTCGAAAAACTAGAGCTTCCACAACAGATCTTTTTGAGCAGGATGATGTGTGAAAGCCGTGTAAGAATCTGTCAGTATGAATGGGTTTGCGATACACCGAATGACCTAATTCGCCGTTGATTTCCGACAAGTGACAAGTACGTCAAGGAAAGGGAGATTTCCATAGTGAACTTGATGTCAGTATGTTGATTATTGAGATGGTCAAGAAACGTAGGGTAAATACCGGTCAGGTGGGTAATGCCGGTCAGGGATTTAAATAATTATTTTAAGTTTGGCAGCAACGCAAGTTGCTCTCAGATGTCCCAGCTGGCCTTCGATTCTCAACAGCCGATTGCTCAGCAGTTCGCGTTAAAACGCTGATCGTAGCAGGTGACAACGTGTTTTCGGAGATTCTGATGTGATATTTACGATGAGTGAAATAAAACTTGTAGATAAAATCCTTCTCTCTTTTATAAAGTTTATTTGTTACATTACCCTTGACTATTTTTCTTTTGTTTTGTAGAAAGATAGAATAAAGATACATTTTTTCACCTTAAAAACGTCGACAAAAGAAAATTGGAAGCAGTTAAAAATGGAACAAGTGTAAGACAAGCTTCAAAAAAATATTTAAATCCATTTTCTACCCTTAAAAAAAGAATAAAAAAGAAAAAAGTAACAAAATCTACGATGGGAAGAAAACCTGTGTTTTCAACTGAACTGGAACTGGAAATTGCTAATCAAATTAAACATTTGACATCCATTTTTACGGTGTAACGACAAAATAACTGAGAAGGTTTGCTTTTGAGTTTGCGGAGAGAAACCAAATCATACACATTTTAGCGCAACGCAAAGGCTAGCTGGAAACGATTCGCTAGAAGTTTCATCAGACGCAATCCTACCATATCAGTGCGAAAAGCTGAAGCCACTAGTTTGAATCGTTTTAAATAAAGATGAAATAGCTACGTTTTATAAACTGCTTAAAGAAGTGATGTGAAAATATAACTTTTCTCTAGCAAAATATATAACACAGATGAAATCGGCATCACAGGATCCATAAAAGGTTCTGGCAAGCAAAGGACAAAGAAGAGTTGGTTTGGTAACTATGGGCAGAAATAGGTCGCAATATTACAATCATGTGTGCCATGAATGCTGCTGGGGATTTATTCCCCCATGTTTATCTTGCCCAGAAGAGACTAAATCCGCTCCTACAAAAAGATGGACGTGCAGAAGCTCTTTATAAATGTACAACTAATGGCTGGATCGATGAAATATTTTTTGTGATTGGTTAACGCATTTCAGAATTCACGCAAAACCTACACAAGACGACAAAGTTTTTTAAATTGTAGACAATCACTCCAGTCACATTTCTTTGAAATCATACGAGTTTTGCAGAGAAAATGATATTAATATGATTTTAATCCCACCCACACTTCACACAGCCATTAGATGTTGTTTTTACGGACCCTTAAAGCCGAATATAGAAATCGGTGCAATTGATTTATGAAAACGCAGTTGATGAAAAGTATCACTCCGAACGATGTAGCTTCCTTATTTAATCAAAGCTTATTCAACTGTGGCCACAATTAGCAAAGAAAATCTGGATTAAAAAGCGTTGGCATCTAACCTCTCAATCCTAAGGTTTTAATAAACAAAACTTCTTGTCTTCCGGGTTATTGAATCAGGACGTCGTTGCCATACAAGATAACAGAAGCTGATATATCTACCTAAGCCTTCTACAAGTAAGCAGCAACAAGAAATTCTTCAACTTCTACTTCTCTTTCCAACAAATTCTTCCCGTGCCTAAGCCAGCAGAGAAAAAAGAGAGTAAGCAGGAAAAAACAGCACGCGAAAATACTTACATCTACACCATTGAAGCAAGAGTATAGACAACATCTTTAGAGATTTTCGTATTAAAAAAGTTTGTCAGTGAACTAGTGATTGCTATCTTAAAATCATTTGCTACTATGACTTATTTTGTGCTTAGGATAAAGAACCCTTCTTAAGTGACCGCCATTTGCCCACTTTACCCTATCTACTTACTTTCGGTTTCAACGTCGAAGTTTCCAAGGCAATGGTTTCAAAGGCTTCCATAAAAATGTTGGCGACAACAGAAGATAAAGGGATCCTATAGCAGCACCCGAAACCTGTTCGTAAAAGTTATTGCGGAATTGAAAATAAGTGGACGAAAGACACTTTGGGAACTTTTGTAAATAATGAAGTAACATTGAAACTAACAAGGAGATCATCAGGATTTACCTTCAAATCATCTAAACGTTGAATGAATTGGTGAGAGTTTAAAATGTTTGAAGATGTTTTACCTACAACTTGTTTGTGAATTAGGAAGACCATACAAACGAATACGTTCATTAAAGAGATTTTAATAGAATTATAATAATGGCATTAGGAGATTTTATGCACAGATAGGTAAAAAGAATATGTCAGACAAGTAACATGTGAACATACAATGCATAGGAAAACAGTAGTGGTCAACAAACTCATAAAATAGCATAAAAGTCGCCGGTTCAGAAAAAGGTACACGCAAATAGATCATATTATATTAGTTAACAAGAGGAAACAATCACGAGTAAAAGATGTATGAACATACACAAGAGCATGTGCTAAGATAAATCACTTTATAATGACCACAAGAACAAGAACAAAAATGAAATGTAGAGCAATTAAGCAATCAAAGTAATAAGAAGCATAAAGAAAAATAGAAAAAAAACTGAAAAAATACAGTAAGTACCAATGAAGAACACATACAATAGTAGCAAAAGCCCAAATAACTGTGATTAAAAATAAAATGGATAGTATATTCATAAATAAAATGTGTGTCTTACGACATCTCGTGTAAAACATTGACACGTATGAATAATATAAACTAAGAAAAAAGCCAACATAAACTAACCGACAGAAAATAGAAGGAAGAGTACAATGGTGAGAAAGAAAGAGAAAATAAAATTAATATGTAAGGTTAATAAAGGAATCAGATTGAAGATGTAGTAGGAATAGAAATAAAAAGGATAAGAAGATAAATAATCAAAACAAAATAGACGCAGTAATTAAGAATGAAGATGGAAAACTGTCTAAAACGACAAACAGTAGGTAGATTCAGACGTGGATGAAATACTTCAAAGAATTTATGATACAAACAGGAAAGGACGAGACTGGAAGGGACACCAGAACAAGATATGAAAAGTGAAATATTAATAAAAGTCGAAATAGTAAAATCCCTAGGAAGAATGGGATCAATGCAGGGCTCATAAAGTACGGTGAAGTGGAATTACATGGAAAAACATACATAATAATAAATAGGATATTGGAAATTAAAGTGGAACTCAAATAGTGGTTCTTCGTGTAAGTACGGCATTCACGTGCACACTGAATGATCAAAACGTGCCATTTTGCTTCGTGAATCTTACTATAGTAAACATTTATCGAAAATATTATCATAAATAAAACATTTTTCGTCACTCTTTAAAAGGAATACGTACTAGCAGTGCGCTCTCGCTAAATCATGCACTATAAGTAAGCATTTTAATGCGTCGAATGGTCTCAAAGTACCTATAAAATTGACTCAAATTTTCAAGTTATCAGCAATGTTTTGATTGAAATTGGAAGATATAAGAAAGTACGTTGTCGTGGTTGTAGTAGAATTTTGATTTTGTCTATATTTCTATTAAAATTGTGGTGTTAAATATGCTATAAAATGTACAAATTCAAACATAAAAAAACAAAAAGTAAGCATTTTGAAAAAAAGTAATACTACAGTGACAACGCACTAAGTTTCGTCTTGCATAAAACATTAAGTTTTACTTCAAACATTTAAAATTAAAAGCTGTTTTAAGGGTACTTATAGTGTACGTTTACCGATGGCGCACTGCTAGTACGTATTCCTCTTAAACAATAAACGTTTAAAGTAGACTATAATAGTAGTTATAAAAAATATAGTGTCAAAATATTACTTTTGCTGTCATGACTGACTATTGCAATTTTATCATAAAAAATGAAAACAAGGCCCTAAAAGTTATTTCTATTGGTTGTAGGCTATTTTTATTTGTTATTATGTAAAATTTCAGTTGCTAGCTGCGTAGAAAACGAATGATTATCTCGAGCAGTAACCAATCCGCATGAAAATCTTAGGGGCGAAAAGAAGATCTAATTAATGACAAAAGTCTAGGTATTACAAAATTCTTTTTCATTAAAAGTGCTAATTTTGCACCTTAGTAACGTGTCATAAAATAGAAATTAGAATAGACGATACTACAAAAACATGATTTATGTAATTACCTTGAAAAGCTGGTGGTGTATCTTGAGGAGACATGAGAGTAACCAGAGGTTGTCCAAAATAACGCGGAATGTGTTGAAAAACAAAACTATTATCAGAATCAACAATCACAAAAAGAGGTCTCCTTGTGAAAGGATATAAATCACCAGGATAAAGGCAGTGTGATTCTTTTGTTTCTTATGATCACCGTCTCTTCGACCACTCGTTAGAACTCCGCCCAAATCATAGCCCACTAAAAAAAGTTTACCTACATTTACTTATTAAACATAAAACCTTCTTACTGTCTTTAGGATGCTTGGTGGTAGAAAACACCCATCGGCAGATATATACAATAAAAGAGCACCATTAGCGGGCAATTCTTTAAAACCGCTAGCCAAAAACACCAGTACTTGACTCAAACTTGGTTTATATAACAGGTACTTATGCGGATTATCTCTTCTATTCGGTCTCTCGCCGTTTTCCATATATCTAGAACCACTGAAATGAAGTATTACTTAGATTGGGTTTTAAAGGATGGGAGTCACTTTAAGGTAAAAATGATTTACCCTTTAGAACCAGGAACAGCGTAAGGATTTCTGCCCGTGGCAGGTGACGCATCATAAACATGATTATAATCCTCTTGAGGTTCTCTTTCGAGCGTCTGTATCATTCTAAACATGTCCATGGTTAATTCTGAAAACTTCACTTGTTCAGAAGCGCTACCTACTATTAAAATTTCTTGCAATGTTAGCGTCATGTATTGATTTTTTCTACTGGCGGTGTAGTTAAAGGGCTTAATCTGCAAAACAAAATGAAACAGTACTTGATTCAACATAAAAACGAACCTATGCGATAAAACAATAGGATTAGTGTCAGCGTGCATAACCGAAACTAATCCATCAGCTGTAACAAAACCTTTAATTTCGTCAAGAACTAAACTCCATTCGATTTGGTCATCTGGTTCATAAGTACTTGTATACTCGGCGATATGTCTCATCTAATTCAACTATTAATTCTCTAACTAATTTCATTCTTCTTAATAATAAGCAAACTACAATAAATCTTGCGTAATATCTTAATTTTTACCATTAATTCTGATCTAAAAATTAATGTGGACGTTTGTATTATCAGACTTAATACATGAACTTACCTATCTTCTTTGAAGCTCTTGAATAATATGCTCTACCCCTGATTGCAGCGTAAAATGAATATGCCTCGTTTAAATAATTCGTTTCGCTAGTTCTTAAACTGAAAATAAATTTTATATTAACGACTGTCAGTTAAAATTTTGTTGTGATGATCGGAACACAAAGAAGGTATGGCATACTATAGAAAAGAAAACACCAACAACTGCAGCATTAATCGAACACGTGTTTAATAGCTAGGCTATCATCATCAGCAACTAGATTATACATCATTGAAACAGGTGTACAATTATTGATATTTTTCTTTTCTTCTGATAGGTGCTGCAGTTAATACTGTTTCATCCATTCGAGGCATAGTTTACCTATACAAAAACCAAGCCGTAATTATTTATGATGACGCACAATAAAACACAAAGTTTTGTTTATATTTTTCTCCCACAAAATGGTTAGGTTCGTGTTAAATTTAGATGTTTTGATGTCAATACCGAATGAGTTTAAACCTTTCTTGTAGACAGTCTGTAAATATTTATGATGACGCATAAAAAATACAATACATTTTTCTCCCTACAAGATGGTTGTGCAATTCAACTTCGGGTTAAATTAAGATGCTTTGACGTCATTGTCGAATGAGTTTAAACCTTTTTTGACAGTCCGTGCACCAATAGGTATGCTATGTGGCTTAAATTATCAGAATAGCAAGCGTTATACAACGTGTCCAAGATAAGGATGCCCACTATGGGGATCTCGGAAACGGTAAGAGATGGAAGGTCGGTTAAATGGAACAAAAGTTGCGCATTTGAGGGGATGAACTCGGATATAGTCTTTGATGAAAAAATTAAGTTTTCTGATTTTCGTTTTTATTTTTTTCTGACCTTATTTGAAGAGATATCAAGAAAAGAATAGCACATTTTCATTGCCACTTTTCTAGCTCTACCTAATGGTTTTATCCAATTTTGATACAACGTTTCGTTTGTTAGCAACCATCATCAACTTTATTTTTTTAAATACACGAAAAATATTTTTTGCCATATTTAATTCTCTCCTTGATACTGAATTCAACGATATGTCACACTTTATATTTTTGAGACGTTTCGGATGAGAAAATTCATATTCAATGTAAAACATCGAAAAAGTACAGTTAAAACTAATACTAGAAACATTAAAAAACCTTAAAATTATTATAAAATTATGTTTTCTCATTTTCTAATTCCTGTTGCGAATAAAATAACTCACAAGTATGTATTTAGTGAAAATACTGTTAATTAAACAGTTAAAATACATCTTCCTCGTACTGTTGCATTTGATAAAAATAAGTTGGCTTTGCATTTTGTTTTCATAACTGTCATAATTGATTGTTGTACATATTACGTTTGTTTGGTGGTCTTTGAGTGAATTACCTTTTGTGTTTACCTAAAACAATATGGTAGGGAGAACATTTTTCAAATAATGAAAAATTCGACATACTGACGTGTTACATTTTGTGTCAACGTAATTGTTCTGAACCGAAAGAATGTATTTAAACAAATATCCAGAAAGGCGTCAACCTAACAAAAGAACTTTTCGCAGATTAGCAGTTAATCTAAAAGAATATGGTGCGTTCCAAAAACCTATAAAATCTCGCAAAAACCTTGCAATGAAGAAAGAGCCAATACTGTTTTATTAGCTGTAACGGAAAATCCAGAGGTTTCTACTAGGAACATTGAAGAGGCAACTGGCATAGCCCATTCGACAGCTCATTACGTTCTAAAGAAGGAGAAAGTACATCCATATAAATTTAGAATCTGCCAAGGACTTCGACCAGGTGACCCAGAAAGACGTAGAATATTCTGCGAATGGTATACACGTCAATGTCAAGACAATGAATATTTTCCGAATAAAATAATATGGTCCGATGAAAGCAGAGTTAATAATAATGGAATTTTTAATCGTAGAAATGCTCATTATTGGGCAAGAAAATCCACGGTTGTACAAAACGGCCAAACACCAACACCGTTTCGGATTTAATATGTGGGCTGCTATATTTGGTACTGAATTATAGGTCCTTTCATTTACCACGAATCCTTAAATTCTGAACGATACCAAATTTTACTCCAAAATGAATTAGAGATAGCTTTGAATGATTTGTCTATCCAAGAAGTTGAAGGTTGTTGGTTTATGCAGGACGGTGCACCAGCACATAATTCTAGAGTTGTCAGAGAATACTTGTCAGTTAGATTTCCAGAAAGATGTATTGGCACTTATGCAAATGTACTGTGGCCAGCCCGTTCTCCAGATATAACACCTTTGGTTTTTTTTGGGGATACATTAAAAATTACATTTATGGAAACGATATTGAAAACGAAGAAATGTTACAAAGATTAGTTTTCGAAGCGTGTGCTAGTATTACTCCTCAAATGTTGAGGAATGTGTTAAATTCTACAGTTAGAAGATGCTATTTATGTTTGGAGAATAACGGGAATCTTTTGACATCTTTGTGAGTTTATTAACCTTTAAAATAAATTTGTTTTTCATTTGTCTATTATTTAAAATTACAAAACATAATTTTATTATAATTTTACGGTTTTCTAATGTTTCGGTACTGTACGTTTTCGATATTTTACATTGAATATTAATTTTCTCATCCGAAACGTCTCAACAATATAAAGTGTGACATATCGTTGAATTCAGTATCAAGGAGAGAATTAAATATGGCAAAAATATTTTTTCGTGTATTTAAAAAATAAAGTTGATGATGGTTGCTAACAAACGAAACGTTGTATCAAAAATTGGATAAAACCATTAGGTAGAGCTATAAAAGTGGCAATGAAAATGTGCTATTCTTTTCTTGATATCTCTTCAAATAAGGTCAGAAAAAATAAAAAACGAAAATCAGAAAACTTAATTTTTTCAAATATCTCAAAGACTAAAGAGATCTTCAAAGACTATAAATACATCCCTCAAATGCGCAACTTTTGTTCCATTTAACCGACCTTCCATCTCTTACCGTTTCCGAGATCCCCATAGTGGGCATCCTTATCTTGGACACGTTGTATAAGTTATCTTTAGTGACTTTTGTCAAACAAATATTTTTATTATTATTAAATCAACAGAAATTTATGGGGCTAACAAGCAAATATGATATTCGATTATGAATCACATGAAAAATCTCGCGTACTATTTAATACTAGTTAGGTCTGTCTTTTCACCTCCAGTTAATTATATCTGTCGGTTAATCACTTCGAAAAACGCAACTTTCTAAAAAAATTTGACTTAGTCAATACTGTGTTTTCAAGTAAGTAGGGAACCGGCTGATAAAGTCAAGTGGAAGTGAAAAGATCATACCTTAGTCCAAAACCTCACATCAGTTTAATCTATTTGTGTTCTCTAATAGAATAAGCACATTTGATTGAGTATGAGTTCTGGTCACATAGCTTTAATATTTATCTATATCTTCTCTTATCCATGCAAGCTTCAGATCAGTCGTTGTGGAGAGGTAGGTTTGAAATTAATAATTCCGCATCAATTATAGTCCGGATAGTTTTATTTCAAAATGTCTGTAAGATTTTTATGTGTGAGGGTTTTGCACATCCCCACAGGAGAATTTTTTACAATCCACACAGAAATGAGCACAATTCGTTTGTCTTTTTAGGCAGTTTAATTGTTTCACTTTAAGATCTAATTCCTTTCTCTTCTTAGTGATGTGAACTTTCCATGTGAGCCTCAAGTTATTGACATAGCTTTAAAATATAGACAGAAGCTTGTTCAGAATTATGTTCTGATACCAAGAGTGCGGTATTATAAGTGGCAGTCTGCTGTAAAGACTGAATAAAGTGCGTGGGGACCGCTATCTTTAATAAGCTGGAAGATATACAAACTTTCTGCATGTTTAACCTCGGTCTAGGACGTTTCGGCGCTAAGATGTTTTGGGCCCGGGATGTTTTGGCGCTAGGACGTTTTGGCTCGGGGACATCTTGGCGCAATTCACATAAACAACACAATTTTTGTATGTGCTTTTGCACGTTAATAAGTAACGGCGGGACGATGTAGAGTCTTGTTACAATATTGGTAGATGTATTGTAAGTACCTACTAACGGATTAAGTGGTGGAGTAGGGCTTTCAGTATGCATTTGAACTTCTTCTAGAGGTTTAATTTCTTATGACATAATTATTTAATTACTTTCTTTCTTGCAGACCAACAATGCAAACTAACAAATTCGCTTGTAATTCCGTAATTTTTCTAAAAGAACGTCTATAAACTATATACCGTTGACAAGCTTACAAAATAAGGAATTAAATAAAGTCAAAGTCAACTATGGTTTCCATTTAAAAAAAAAACTAAGTTTATGTGGCGTCTCGACTATTGGTAACCAAAGTTAAAATTAACCACCTCATTTGATTCTACTCTAAAAACTGCACAAGAAATGTCTTTACACTTTTTCCTGAATTTTTATCAACAGATGAGATATGTAACTTTATCGAAATTTGGTAAAATTTTGGTCCCTGTATCAAAAATTTAAAAAAAGATACCAATTTTTGTTTTCGCTGTTTATTTTTGTCTCAAAAAGTTGGCCTAATGCTATGTGAACACTTGCTTTAACAGCAATGTTACCGAAATACCTACAATCTCATCAAAATCGTCCACCCCGTACTCTTATTTTTTCTTGCAGCAAGTTGCAAAATAAAGGCAATATTATAATGCAAAATTTGAACGACTTTTTTGAACACTCGTCATTATAACAATTGGGTGTTTTTCATTAAATTTATAATTTAAGAAAATTATACTTCATTGTTAAGTCATAAACGTAAAGGAAACCCCATTACCACAAATAAATATAGAATGTATTCAGAATTAAATATTTTCATTTTAAAGATCTCCAAAACACCGTCTTTTGAATCATTCTTTAAACGCGTTGCCATTGGTCGTGACGTCAACACTCGTATAAATGGTGGTTTGTTTACGTTTTACGCATGATTTAGTTGTCATCGTTGTGTTTATTGCAATTAAAAGCGGGTGTTTATTTACTATTTTATGTTATTTATACAAGGAATGACGTCACGATACAGAAGACCTTCTATTGAACTGTTTCGGTGCCAATTTTCAGTGCTTGAATTAAATACACATTTGATTTACAAAAAGTTGGAAAATACCGAGTTGTGGACATTTCCAGTCCAATATAAACTTTTAAATGCATTTTTCTTTAAAGTAAAAATATATACGCAGCGGTAAGTGAGTTAAAATAACATCTCTGTGAAGTTGCAATTTATTATCTTTGGTGCCCACGAAAAGATATTTTGAACTTTTTCTGCTTTTGTAATAAAGGCGAAATTCAAAAATTACCATTATTTTTATGCATGTATGCAGCTACCTGTTAGAAATCTTTGAAAATTCAATTTGTATAATTAACAAATTTTTATTCTAGAAAATAAGTTATACAATATTAGATTGTGACGATATTATTTCGCAAATAGTTGATTTGTGGACCAATTTCTCCTTACAGTATAGACAGCCGTGTTTACACTCATGCGTTTGAATATGAATTTTTGGTTTGAGAAGTCTTCTGGGGTTTCATTTCCTATTTACTGACTGTCGCGAAAAGGTGTACATGGAAAATGCTGTCTAAAAATTGAACAATTAGACATGTGCTTTGTAATATCAATTGAAGTAAAATCATCCCATTCAAACTAGGGAATAAGTCTTCGACTACGGTTCCTGTGTAAGTACCTTTTTTTACTTTCTTTTGTTTTAATAAAATATTTGCTCTTACGGGTTCTATTAATTGCAGGCACCTTTTTTTGTTTGGTTTCCCTTTTTGGGCTTCTTCTGCTGGTCACTGCAGACGTACTCCGTTTTAATTAATCCATGGATATTTAATTATGGTTATGCTGGCAAGGATAATAATCCGAAAATTATAAAATATCAAAGTGGATCTGGTATCACCCCAACGCTGGAATTTCAATCTACTTTGATCCTTCCTTCGGGTCAAGGCCACCACCCAAGATAAGCCGTTTATCTGGTTCTTTGTGAGCAGCCCAGCAACTGTTATCAACGGACTCCATTTTGGCTTTTCCTTTTTCTTCATTGGATAATAAAATATTAGATTTGGATATGGAAGCTGTCACATCTGCCGAGTAACTGTCGAACACCGAAGACTTCCTAGTTATACCAGCTAAGTTAATTCTTTTATGCATGTCATTCATAAATTTTGTCGCGTCTTATGTATACGTACCGTGGTCGTGAGTTTAGCAACGTACCTTTTTTTGGCGCTGTAGGTATAAATACTTTTGTGAACTAGAAAGATCTTTCAAGTACCTGATTAATTTTGTGCGCTTTGAACCTATTTAAATAATCGGCCAAGGTCCGGTACTCTCCGTAATTGTTGTCAAATACATTTTGAACAATATTTGTCACGTGAATCCTTGCAGGTATTAATCGGTGCTACGACTGTCAAATACGCTAACCTATTTGGGGCGTTTGTGCCTCGGATTTGTATTCGTGTTTTAACTCGCTTTTGTAAATTATTATGTATGATAACTATATTTTGCTATTCATTCTAAATGATATTATCTATTGTTGTGTCTATGTGTGTTACTTGAACTCTAGTCGCTATAATAATATACATATTTTCAGTGTAGAGGCCTTCTAGCACTGCTACATATTTAATTTTTTAGTTTGTTTACAAATAAACCGTAACAAGATACACTTTCATGTTGTAATGCAAAATTTTGAGTGCGTAATGACACATCTGGGGGTCTTTATTTTCTCATCGCTATATTTATGTATAGGTGCATTGTTAAATGCTGCAAAAATACAAGTTTTAAACACATAGATTTCTTTCCGATAAACACATAAATTAAAAATTTTGATTATTTGTATGTAGAAATTTAAGGTTAATAAACAATTAACATCCGGTAAACGTAACAAAGTCAACGCAAGAACATTGGCTCGTGGCGCGGGAAATATCCTAGCGCCAAAATGGCTCCGGGCCAAAAGTCCTGGAGCCCAAAATGTATTGGCGCCAAAGGGCGATTCCAAAATGGTGGCGCTAAAACGTTTCATTTCGGTTTAACATGATAATATTTTCACATAAATGTGAAAAGATAAGAATGGTAGGACATAAACTGTTTGATTTTATATAATAAACGAGATCCATACTCTGTAAAATGCCTAGCTGATATTTAACAAGGCATCAGCAATATCTATTTTCTTCAAAATCCTGTTCTATTGCATAACTACTCTATGCACCTGTTCCATAGTACAATGTTGCTGCCTAAATCAGCATTATTTGAGCAAAATTCCATTATATGGGAAAATATTGTAGCCCTATGACTGTATTGTACATTTGAGTGAGAGATTGCTTTATAAGGTAATTCGGTTAGGGTTTATTAAGATCATACCCAAGTGCTTTTCCGTTGCTTACATTTTCATTACGTTCTTTATATCTGAGGGCGTAAATTATTTAATGGGCGGGCTTACTTGATAAGAGCCTTTAGGTAATTTAGTAACTCACTTTCTTCTGTAGCTGTAGTCCACACCATTTGTATTTTGTTTTTAAATCAGGTTACCTGTGTGTGAACTCACCTGTGAATAATTAGTTGAGTTATTGGCCGGAATTTCCTTTAGTACTAGTCAGGCTAGAACTAGGTCCCCATATTGGATCTTTTGCATTATTATCCTCATTAGTACAAAAATTTATCTCCCAACCCTAAAGAACAGTGCTGTTGTCGTATTGTGTTGCTATTATTACAAAACCATTGAAACATTTTAAAGTTGAAGTTAAAGTTTTGAGTTGAATTTTTTGATTAATGGTTTTTAAAGATTTGAAGTGAATTTAGTATTAGATCCCTCCACCTCGAGGAATCCGTACAAGAATATTTAACCATGACATTTAATATGGTTATCTTGTATAAATTCAGTACAGAGCTCTTCTAATGTCCGTTATTTTTTGTGCCAGAATTGTCTCAAATTTGATTAAGAATTGCAGTAGTGAAATGCCCTTGTTGTTTGTGTTCTGGGAATGGTTGTTCCAGTAATGGGATGATGTAACCGGAGCATAGGTCAATTGTTCAAGTTGGAAATGTTTGTTGCTCAAAAATTCAATATTCTTCTGGCTTGTGCACGTAGAGGAGCCGCTAATCGGCTTCTGTTCAATTGTATTTGTTCGTAAATCTAGCTGTCTTTAAAGTTAGTAACACATAGGTACGGTTTAGTGCAATAACCTTTACTAGGACCATATGTAAAATTGTGGTTTACTCTTTCTGAGGTTTTACTGTTTTCTGTTGATAGTTTAGATTTTTAATTTGTATACTATTTTGTTATTCTGGGTAGACTCAAGATCAACAAAAAACATAGGTAACAGGTCTTTGAATATTCTGTGTTTGATATTAATGATGGTAGGTATACACAATGACCATGCTTGCGTAATTCGTCCTCGAACTTCTTCAGTTCGACATTGTGATGCAAATTTCATCCTGTGTGATTAACAATTTCTATATTTTCATGTGCGAGGTTTAGCTGTCTGTTGGAGGATTGCGGTGTTCACGCTTATTCGAATTGGATTGTCAAAAGTGCCTTAGTGCTGTAATGTTCCATTTCTAGAATGTTGATTAAATCTTCAAACTTTATAGTAATTGGTAACTCCATCTATAAATGTAGGAGAAGATTTAAGTATTTTTGTTCAGGGCTTTCCCTAGAATCTTTAGTAGTGTCTGTCTTAGCAAATGGACTAAACCTGTTCGTGAGATTTGCATTGTTTTGTTGTATTGGTCATTGAAGAGTAGTTCTCTTGCGTTTTTAATTTCTTGCCATGGATGTTGAAACGTCATTGAATTCTTCAATAATTACGTGCTGTAATGTGACTGATGATTGAATGATAGTAATGTTGGTTTAGAAAATGCTGTGTGAAACATTAGATTAAAAAGTACTATTTTGATCAAAATGTAATAGTTGTAGAAATCTGTATAGTATTTCTACAAATATTATTTTAATAAATCTTAGTACATGGCAACTGACCATGAGGTGGTGACCCCGACTATCTCATACTATTTTGATTATATGGTATGAATCCATAATAATCTTGTTGCCAATTATCGAATATAAAACATAAAGCATTTACATTTGACGTAAATACATAAATGAAGAAATTACTGACCTGTAATGGTGTATTAAATGACAATTCCCGCACGGTGTTTCTCATCAATATAGTATCACAAAATCTTTTAGCATCCAAAACGTTAATTAAATCAATTACTAGATAACCGTTTTTCTGATCGGTTGAAATTTTACGTCCATCAAATTAGATGTTCACGAGTTCTTAAGTTTTGTGCAGCTTCCCTTAAGGAACGTCGAAGAAATTAACATGGTACGATTTAATCGGCTACTGCTATACCAGTAGCTTACAAAAAGTTTCTTTATAATTATAAACAAAATTATTATATATCTAATTAAATTTAAAAGTCCGAGGTATTATATGTCTTTTCAAATTCTTCAGAGTTCTCTATCAAAATATAGTCTTATTGTAATAAAATTTCAATGTAAATTACAATACCCGCATTCAAATAAATACGCAAAAGCGTAGGTTCATTACAGATAAAGAAAACACAACTAAGTTTATCAAAACAATTTTTTCAATTTACTATAATTTAAATCAAAATTTTCTGAATAAAACCAAAGAGCTTAATGCATAATGATTTTAAAGGTTTAAAACTGTTTTTGAATAAATGGGTGTTCCGGGCACAAAATTTTTTATTCATCACATTTCTTTTTTGGTAAATGTGCGTATTATAACCTAGACTACAAAAATAGTTCTTATTAATCAATAAAATCACTTAACCGAGCCACTTTTTTCTCTTACCCTAGTCAAAATTTGATGATGTCATAGTGTACGTTAAAAATGAGTGTTAACGTTTTTATTGGAAAATTTAATTAAGCATAAATTTAGGTAGATTGCATTACCTTCAAAACACCTACACATTACAAAGCTTTCGGTTCTAAAAGTTCAAATGATGTAACGCGTGGAAGCACTAGAGATGAAACGATAAAAAAAAACAGATTTTATAATTACTCACTAATAATGATAATAAAGTTGACCAATTTTAGATGCAATTTCTCCAATTTGCCATCTTTTTAAACCATACTTTGTATCCAAAACTTGACGATGCTGCTGTTGGAATTTCCACAATTTCGTATAAATATCAAAAGTTCTGCCAAAATATGCCTGCCACTGTTTATGCCCGTATTGAGGTAGATCTCTGAAATTAACGTAAATATTTTAATACAAACCTCAATTAAAAACGCGGTGCGGAGGCAGCGTGAAAAACCATGAGGTTGATAGTTGATTGAACCTTACCAAGCGTTCCATTAATAATTCAAAATATTCGTGCAGCGTTCGAATGAAAAGTAAGCAATTATTCGTGCCAGAAATTGTAATTTTGATTAAACATTAATATTCTTCTTACCGTAATCCATTAAAAAGTTGTTTAGATTTTTTCTAATAAATGGCAAAATTCCATTACTACTTTCCTTTCGTGATCATCCATACTTGCCATAACTACCATGTTTTATTATTTTAAACCAGCATATCTACAGATATTGTCACTAATTGAGGCGGAATTCTACATGCAGGCGTCGAAAAATCGAACAGCAGACATCATGGTCGACATCAGCGCCGCGACGAAGTTACGTCACCGCAGTCGGTGCATCATCTGCACGTACTTGTAACTTTAATAAAATGTTTTATGTTTCTGCATTGAATTTTGCGTTCTTATATAGGTTTTGGTGACATATGGCTAACCGTGTTTTTTGCGCTAACTCGAATTTAGAGCAGGTTTGCATCTAAAGTTGTTTGATAAATCAATACATTTGTGAATATTGGGCGGATAAACCATTTTTAGGGGCGAACTCTAGTTAGGGGTAGCAACATAGTAAAAAAATCTTTCTATTGCGATCTTGACAACGAAAGCACACTTTCAATTTAATGTTGAAAATTAAAACTTAAACCGAATAATAGAGGTCGACTCTTTTATTTTTACTTTTATTTTGTTTGGAAAGTACATAATAGCAAAAATTTAAACAGTTTCAAATTGAAATGGTTACTTTATTTAGAGTGCAGATTTTTAAAAATACAAGCACATGAGTTTACATTGTATTCAATAGGAATGAATAGTAGGTATGTATAATCTATAATTTACAAATTTTGTTGTAGTTTAAAAATATTATAATGCATTACTTATTTTGTTCGTCGCAGTTTTCTACAGACCCTTTCTCATAGGAAGGAAATTTGAAAAAAACTCTACTTCAGATTTGTTGCGACGTTTCGCATTGAAGTAGTCAATGCTTCATCGGGCAGTGCTGAAATAAATTAGTTTTAAAACGGTGTTAATTGAATTGATAAAACGTGAGCACCATTCATTAGTTGATTATATGATTATTTAAACATTTAAAACTTGTACGTATTAATTAACATGAAGGAATTTGTAGTAATAATAATAGTAAATAATTCATATAATCAACTAATGAATGATGCCCATGTTTTATCAGCTCCAATTAACACCGTTTTAAACTCATTTATTTCAGCACTGCCCGATGAAGCATTGACTATCAATGCGAAACGTCGCAACTAAGCTGTAATAGAGTTTCTTTCAAATTTCCTTCCTATGAAGAGCCAAGTAGAAACTGCGGCAAACAAACTAAATAATAACATAAAAGGAAGACCATATCACCAAATAATGCATTACGTTTTTTGTTCTATTAAAATTATATATTGATTAATTATAACAATCAAAAAATGTTAAATATTTAATTTGATATTATTTTATTTAAAAAAAATGGCAACGCATCAACACATTGAGGTTATTAAACAAACTTCGTAATAAATATGTACCTCTAATAGCATTTTAAATAATTGTTACTTTCCTGGGAGCATCCATCATGAAAGGTGCGTAACACTGATTGGTTCATAACGCTTGGCAGAAATTTAAGTTAGTTTAAATTCAAATAATAATAGTATTAAAGTCAACATTTAGCCTAGTAAAGGTTACTGTTAAAGAAACAATGTAAGAATCTAATTCGGTAAAACTAACGATGGAGCACAAATGTCAGCTCCATATGAGATGTTTACAATTTCTCAATAAAAGACAACAAGTGGCAAAGGCAAAGTGAAATTTATTTTATTATATCTGTTCAAATCTAGGTACGTTTAGACTTGAGTACAAACGCACTGATTTACTACGAATTCTCAAGTGTGAAACGGTTACGCGCGAACGTTTGCGTTGTTTCTATCTGTGCAGCTAGAGGAACGAGGGTGTACAATGAATCCATAAGGAGCAGAGCAGATCTCAGCAGACGGTCCCCCTTGTAAACAAAATTGAATCACCTGAAAGGATTAAGGGACTTTTAAGCCTTTCAAGGCTTCTGGCCCTGATAGAGTGTTTCTGGCACTCATTCAACAAGGGCAGGATATCTTACTAGCTACATTGATCAAAATATTTAGATCTAGTTTGCTATATGGCCATGTTTCTCAATTATGGAGGGGGTGTAAAACCCCTAGAGGATCCAAAGCCATACCGTCCAATAAGCCTCTCGTCGTTTATGCTTAAAACAGTAGAGAAATTAGTGGACCAATATATCAGGACGGAGGTACTAACACCTAAACCTCTTCATAAACACCTATTTGCCTATCAGAAAGGCAAATCAACGATATCAACTTTACATGAGATTGTAAAAACCATAGAGGAACACATCAGTCAAGGAAATAGCCTTATCAGTCTTTATGGACATAGAGGGCGCGTTTATAACGCCGTCTATGACTCTATGGCCCAGTCTCTCAGGAAAGAGAGGAATTCACGAATTTATCATTCAATGGATCAACAACATGCTGATGGGTAGAGAGGTAGCCACCAGCATTGGTAGCCTCCAACCATGTGGTAGCCACTACAAGAGGCTGACTGTCGTCGCTAGTAGTAGATGAACGACCTGAGTGAGAGGGATATAACGTTCTTGGTTATGCTGATGACATAACCATAACGGTGAAGGAAACAAGAAAAACATGTTGTTCCTGAGAATCACCACTTTGGTTTTCGGACCTGGTCATCAACACCCTCCTGGATAATTAGGAAAAAATGTACAACACAATTTCAAAAAACAGAATCACATTACACTCTTAATTAATATTATTACATGTGAATACTAGGGTGGGTAAGGGGTTGGCATGTTTAGGTTTTAGTGGTTTTTTCTAAACCTTGAAGTAAATGCTTTGCAAGACGAACCACTCCACAAATGCACACGGTTTCGTCACCACACTGTACAGATTTATACTGATATTCTGGGGTACCATACATAACACTTACATCACAATACAATATTTAAAATGTACCATACGATTAAATAAATAAATAAAACGGTGAGAGGTAAGCATGACTCCATTATTGGGGAGAGAATGCAAAATGCCACTAACCTAACACGCAATTGGTGTCTAAAAGAGGGCATGAACATAAACCCAAATAATTGTAGCTTTTACTAAACGAAGGAATTTAAATATTCCAAGTATTCAATTAAGTGGAATCACCATTCCCCTCTCTAAGGAAATAAAATAGTTAAGGGTGACACTAGACCAAAAATTAACGTGGGAGAGTCACCTGACAAAAATTACCAACAAGGCCATAAAAACTTTATGGTCATGCCGCCAAATGGTTGGCAAAACGTGAGGTTTGAACCCCAGGGCAACTAACTGGATCTACAAGCAGGTAGTCAGACCTGGAGTCCTTTATGCATCCGCAGTTTAATGGAGGAAAGTAGACCAAAGTACCGCGCAAGAAAAGCTGGCAAAGGTGGAAAGACTTGCATGTCTGTTCATCATAGGTGCCATGAAATCCACACCTACAGCCGCGATGGAGACCCTTCTCAGTCTGGATCCTCTACCGGTGGCAATTAAGGAAGAAGCTATGAAGCAGATCCTCAAATTACATGAGGTATACCATTTTAAAAAAGACAACCTCAAAGGTCATTGAGGAATCGTTAGAACCACTCCTTTACTAGATATGGTTACAGTAAGCGACGAGACGAACCCTAAAATGATCTTTGATCATAAATACAATGTCCGATTCCCCACTAGGGAAGACTGGACTGGAGACACGGACTGCGTGCCGGGATTTTTCCAAAAATGGTTTACAGACGAAACTAAAATGGGAAATGGTGTGGGGGCAAGAGTGGTAGGACCAAGGTTTAAAAGACACGAGTCCCTCAGTGCTGACGCTACCATTTTTCAAGCAGAAGTACACGCCATCCACATGGTGGCAGAACATCTCCTCACCAAAAACCGATGCAAACAGCACATAAGCATCATGTCGGACAGTCAAGCGGCATTAAAAGCACTACAAAGTAA
Source organism: Abscondita cerata (assembly GCA_030710515.1). Classification (NCBI taxonomy): domain Eukaryota; kingdom Metazoa; phylum Arthropoda; class Insecta; order Coleoptera; family Lampyridae; genus Abscondita; species Abscondita cerata. The sequence goes on along the minus strand of JALBCR010002603.1, from coordinate 274,511 downwards.
TAGATTGAGATCATACATGCTACACAAGTGCCATCAGGCCTAAATCAACTGGCGTACAAGAACAAAGTTGAACTTGTCTGGGTGCCAGGGCATGAGGGAATAGGAGGCAATGAAGAAGCAGATCAGCAAGCAAAGCTAAGGGACAGCAAAACCTTTTATAGGGCCATCTCCTATGTACGGCTTTAGCCAGAGACTTAAAAACTACTCTGTGGTATACTAACAGGACACATCCATTGCAGGTATCACTTGAAAAGATGGGACTGGTGGATGATGATACATGCAGGTACTGTAGTGAAGAGGTGGAGCGCATAGACCACATCATTATGAGGTGCCCTGTGCCTAAAGAGATACAAACACTTAGAACTCATCTTCATTTTGGAAGAAGATCTACTAAAACTCCCGACTAAGGATCTGATTGAATTTGTCAAAGACATAGATCTTTCCTAAGTCCAACTAGAGGGGGCACAAAAATCTAATCTGGTCGCAGTGCAGGAGGTTCTTTCTATGACACTCACCCCATTCCTAATAATAATAAATCTGTGCACGACCAAAATCTTTCCAACTTAATACCTTATTAGAGTATTTAAAAACCCAAAATAGTAAACTTTTCATAAATGAATCAACCTGTTAAGTTGTCTATAACTCCTTTGAAGAAAAATCCCTCACGGTTTCAAGCTATTATCAGTAGAAAGACTGGGACTGGTTGGCACCTGGGGTAGGTAGACGATTGCTTGTAAATTCCACGCCTAACATAAGAGAGTGCTGGATGTTGGTTTATAACTAAACTCATCCGAACCGCGCATGCCTATGATCTTAGTGAGAGTAATTTTTGCATCTCATTTGTTCGTTCGTTTTGTGTCGTAAGTGTTTAACCACACAAACTTTAGCTAAATTTTATTTTTGATTAATGGTTGGTTAGCGCAGTTACAATGGGGCAGGTTGGCAACTAGTGCCAACTAACCAATCCCATGCATTATAATTCATGGTGGATGATTAAGTCACAAATATTTTCAGTTACAGTGAAGCATTACGAAAGAAAATCTGATAAAGCTCGAACTCCTAAAGATGTTATGCAATCAATTCACAAGGTTATCGATTTAAGGATCGAAAAGCCAAAGAAGCGGCAAGTTACCAGAAAATCGAGGGTTGCAAGTGCAGCTGAATATTGGCTATAAAAAAATAGACAGAAAGGAACACATTATAGAATATTTAAGAAAGGCGTCTCACCATATATTACAGGCCGACTCCAAAAGAGGTCTGAAAAATTGCTTTTCGATATGGAAAAGCTGTCGATCTAAAAATGCCAACAAACTGGATAGAAAACCAAATAGCTGGTGAAGACTGGTTTTCTGATTTTTGAAAAGACAGTGAAGTTTATCAATTAGAACATCTGAAGCTACAAGTCAAGTAAGAGCATCCAGTTTGAATAAGACAAATGTTCAATTGTTTTTTGACAACTTGACGACTGTATTGAAATTGGAAGTTGTAATATATGGAACGTGGATGAAACAAGCATTACGACTGTCCAATGACCCGATAGAGTTGTCGCTAGGAGAGGTTTTAAACAAATAGGAAGAATTACGTCTGCAGGTTTGTCGGTTAGACTTGCTGTAGCTGTTACTGCAGGAGGCATATCTCTTCCACCTTTCTTCGTTTTCCAAGAGTGCACTGTAGAGAACACTTTATTCGTGATGCTCCTTAAGGAAGTGATGGTGCTACTAATCCATCGAGGTGGATGAATGAACAACAATTTATAGAATTCTCTATAAACACTTCATAAAAGTATGTTAGATGCTAAAAGAAAGACCATGTCTTCTGCTGCTCGATAACCACGACTCTCCTTTATCGGTTAAAGCGTTAGATATTTTCAATGCATATGTGTGTGACTGTTCTCTCATTCCCACCTCTACTGCAGCCATAAGTTTTGACCTCTAGACCAAAGCGTAAAAAGTACGTAAAATACTCACATTGATTCCTGGATGACAACAAATCCAGGAAAACATTCGGGATATACGATATTTCTGGAATTGTTATTTCCGCTTTGGTAGCACACACTCCTTTAAATATTCAGGCCGATTTCAGTCTAGCTGGAATATCACTATTGAATCCACTAATTTTCCCATCGGAAGAATTTTTACCAAGTTATGGAACAGATAATTCCAATCCCTTAGAGGAAACTAACAATTTTACGGATGACCCAGTTCCTAATCTGTCATTGGCCCTGTATGTGAGACTTCAGCTACACCGTTCTCTTATACTAATTTAGAGGCTCAAAATGGAATTTCCCTTGAAGACATCATACCCAAAGCTCCAGCAAAATTAAATGCAAGAAATCTAAGAAGAATAGAACAACGGTGATTTTAACAGATACTCCTATAAAAAATGCGTTAATTGAACAAAAGAAACTCAAACAAGCTGAACGAAAGCAAGCAAGAGAAAAGAAAGAGAGAAAAAAAGATTAAATGAAGAAGACAGCAAGTGGAAAGAAAAAACAGCATTTATTTTGTTTTAATATTTTTGTGTGATATTCAGTTACCGTGTTTAAGTAAAAGACTATTATTTAAATTTTTTAATGATCAAATAAAGTCTTCTTTTCTAATAAATATATTGTAACTGCTAACCAAACCCAAGAACTGTGTCAACCATCTCCGGAACCGGGGTTGATTGTCAAAAAATTCGTGGATGTTTAAATCGTAGCAAAAATTTTATTTCACAATATTGAAACTTCCATAGAATTTGATATGATAGTACTAACTGAAACGTGGATGGACTCATCAATACATACGCCTGAAATATTTTCTCAAAACTATGTAGTGTACAGATGTGATCGTGATTTTGTCAATATCTACCATGTTGTTATACATTTTTGAAAAGAAGAATGCATTAATAATTCAACATGACGTCTATAAGAGTAATTAAAGCTATCGTCATTATTTTGAAATCTGAAATTATTTTATTTTTTATTGTAGAGTTCCTAAAAAAATACTCACAGAATGTTTAAACCAAAATATCGCATTTTCTATAATAACCAGGCTACGCTACGGGGTTATGTCAAAAATACAACAATTTGGTTTGCCGCCATTTCTTCAAAAACCAAAAGCAATTGATAAAATATAATAGCACTTCTGGAATAGCAATAGAATCATGTGAACCATTATCCATTTAACCGATCTGTAGCTCTTGTAATAGCAGAGATAGCCGTACATGCAGCACCAATTTTTGACGCTGTATAGCTCTGTATTTGAAACTATTACTAATGCAGAATTTGACTATAATAATACAGTTCCAATTACTTGATTGCGCGTTTGTCGAATAGCTAACGCTTTGTTCGACTTTTTGAATTATTTGAATCTCAAGCAATATAACAGTGTGATCAACAGCATTGGTAGAATTTTGGATACAGTTTTCTTGTTTAATTACCAAGGCTAATGACTCATTGATTACTTAGGACCCACACCATCTTTCATTGCTAATTGAACTACCAGTCTTTAAGAAAACATAAACAATAGAATTTACTAGTAAAACTGCTGAATTTTAAATTCATTAAAGCGGTAAACAACCTGCGATCGCGTTTTAAACATCAATTTTGACGACTTTAGATTCCCGGAGAAGCCTAAGAAGGAACAATCGCCAGGGATAGTGAATCCTCATTTCAATTAGGGTAGGTCATAATAAGTAGCATCAATACGGACTTTGCTAAAATACCGAAAGTCTGCCGATAACTGGCAGTCGACTTTAATTTTTTTTTAATTTGTTTGAGAACTGTTTGATTTCATTTTAGCCCGCTTATTATTATTTAGTTTCCAATATAGCAATACTGCCAGGGCCAATTTTGGACACACTGTATGTCATTTATCGTCTTACCCAGTCTTCTACATTTTTTGCAAAAGTCAAGAGCCACCGAATTATTTTTCTATTGAGATTAGTACCGAAAAACTCCGTTATATAGAAAATGACATATAATAAGTGAATTGCATGTCTTGCGACATCTCATGTATAGACAACACATACAAATAGTATAAACTAAGAAATACCAACCGTTAACTGTAACGACTGTGAATGTTTTATGATAAGGATAATCGATGGGTGCATTCAGCGGACGTAACAGATGCGGAACTGTTGTGAAAACGTCTAATTTTGGTGCCGCTACTTCCACAACAGGTTGCGGAGAGGTCGCCATTTTGGTAGCGCATTTTGTTTACGCTACTTTAGGTGAACATACGGTGAGCGGTTCTGTTCTAAGCAGTTTGTCAGACGGCGTCGCAACTGCTTCAGTAGCGTATCGGGAGCGTAGCGGTATCCGCTAACGTTGTCTTAATGCACCCATTGCTTGCATTCAGAGGACGGAACAGTTGCGGAACTGTTGTGAATACGTCTAATTTTGGTACCGCTACTTCCACAACATGTTGCGGAGAGGTCGCCATTTTTGGTAGCGCATTTTGTTTACGCTACTTGAGGTGAACACACAGTGAATGGTTCGATTCTAAGCAGTGTGTCAGTCGTTCACCTGTTCACGTCAAATAGCGTAAACAAATGGCGACTGTTCCGCAATATGTTGTCGAAGTAGCGGTACCAAAATTAGACGTTTTCACAACAGTTCCGCAACTGTTACGTCCGCTGAATGCACGCAATGCGACAATGCACAACTCACAGTCGTTACAGTTAACTGTTGGCATTTCTTACGACATATAATCTTTTGATAAATTGTATAAAGCTCTGGCATTATTACATCGACGTCTTTAAAGATAAATATTAGTTTTTACAAGTAGGTATATTCCCATAAATCTCTCCAAACACTACTTCAAAGTCTTCAAAACAACTTCATTTTAAATATTTCCATTTGAAAAGTTATAATTTTAAAATATATAATTGCTAAGCAGAAAACACTCACGTCCTTTTCTTTTTTACTTTTTAAAAAACTGTTTTTTTTTAAAAAATAATTATAATAAAATACAAAACCAATCTCGTAGTTTTTTTTTAGTGTTTAAAATTTCTGAACCCAAATCTAATAATGCGTAATTTAAAACCTTTTTTATGCTACACAATCGGTTTTAGCTCTTATTAATACGATTGATGGCATTTTATTGTACAAAAAGACGTCTTGAATTCACTAGAAATACATAGTAGATAATTTTCGCCCACCACCATCGAATACAATTGTTGGAGTCTGACTTAGTGTGTATATCAATTACTTCGGAAAACAGTGTTCCACTAACCAAGTTATTAGATCTGCGCCTGTCTTCCTTTACTCATCATTTTCTTCTTAGAAGATGCTTAAAGACAATTAGATTATCGCAGTTGATTTAATTTAAGTTACATACTCGATAGTGTCCGTTTCCATGAGTGTCCATATTGGAACTTAATTTTTTTCTCGGATTACTTGACCCTGGTGCTTCTCGATCAATCATTGGAGATCCTTGTTGGAATATTCTTCCTTTTAATGGCTTACGTATGTACTGTTCTACGGTCTCTCATTGTGTTCTTGTGGATGTAGTAAGTAAAATGTATTACTCTGGAAAATCAGAACTTGGTATTGGGAATTTGAATTGTCCCGAATTCGCTTTCATTTCTGACATTGTACCTGATTTACCTGTAATGGAAGTAGCTTCTCATCTCCATGACTTTGCGGAATTAAACGCTAGCCAACAAATATCTGCTTTGGTCGAGCATCCAATTCTGACAAATTGCTGAATAAAGAGTTAAAAGAGATGCTACAGTAGGGAGTTGTAGAAGTGTCTTCAAGTCCTTGGAGCAGTCCTATCGCGATAACTCGAAAGAAAGATAGATCTTATCGCTTCTTCGTAGTCAGAAAGTAACGCGGTCACCCACTGCAATGGCGATTCCTCATTCCTTTCAAGGCTTAAAGTACTTATCCAGTTTGGATATTTGATTTGCATAATGCACCAGTAACATTCCAGCGAGTAATTGAGTTCTTGGTCCAGAACTAGCATCTACTGTTTCGCTTTCCTGGATGACATTATTATTCTTTCGTTTGGCTGATTTAAAATTGAGAAAAGACAAATGTCATTTTTGTTTTCTGATCGATCCCTATATTCTCCAACTACTGAAGCTAATGACACCATAAACTCAACTTACTCAAAAGAATGTACGTTTCTGTTGGAACAAAAACTGGTACGCTTAGGGGGCTGTGTTTTCTTGGAGTACCTTGTTAATCGTTGTTTAAAAACAGAAAAACAATGCTTGGCCTTAATTTTCGTAGTAGAAAAATGTTGTCTTTATATTAAAGAAAAAACAAAAATATTTTTACTACCAAATATCATGCCTAATCGAATTCAGCCTAAACTAAAAGAATAGAAAAACTTGGTATAATAATTTTGACACGTCTTGAGAAGGCGAGACATAAAAATTGCCAATATCTATAATTTGCGTCGTCTCACAGTGGGGTCGATTACCGAAAAGCTGGTCAAAAGTCGAAAACGTAGTTCATTCTGTTTGAAATGTAGTATATAAGGGTTTTCAGAGTCGCTGATAACGAATTTGAAGTCAAAATTGTAAAAAACAAAATGGCGGATCAAATACAGCGGACAAAATGTACGAAATCGGTCGGATTCGATTGAAACTTGTTATTCGGGGTTTTTGGGATCGCTGATTACGAAATTACAAAAATGTAAAAAAACAAAATGGCGGATCCAATATGGTTGACAAAATGTGCGGAATCGTCTGAATTCGCTTGAAACTTGTTATTCAGAGTTTTGGGGTCCCTGATTACGAATATGGCGAACAAAATTTGCAAAATCAGCCGGATTCGCTTGAAACTTGTCATTCGGGGTCGCTGATTAATATGAATTTGTGATTTGTTAAATTCAAATATGCACTAAACGCGTAGTGGCATCTAGTAGCAGCTGATTGATAATAATTTCGATACATACAATATAAACTTTATTTTAAAACTTGTTTTGTTACGGAACACTGCGGAGCAATTAACTGTTTCTCTATTTTTCTACAATAATTCACATAATTTTTTCTACTTTAGACATTATTTAGGTCTTGCCTTGACAAACCCGATGTTACAGACTTATCTCCGATTTAGACTATTTTCTTTATTAAGGTATGTTCTACTTTGCTTGAACCTTAAATTATTCTTTCATAAGATTATAGTTGTAGTATAGCTATGACCGCTGATTGATTCGATACCATTTACTCGTTAAGTTAGTATTTAGTTTTTTCTTTGACATGCAGGATAGGCACACGTTATGTCACTTTCATTCACAGTGCCAGACTGAACATCCAGCAGAGGAACTCGTTCCTGCTTTTCTCGTGGGTCCTTTTCTTTTAATTTCATGTTAAGGCGGTGGACAGGGAATATATTGGACTGGAATACTGGCTGCAGATTTATTTACAATTCTCTCATTTCCAGTAATCAGTAGCTTTCCTTTCCTAATTTATTTTTTTATGATGTTTCTTATATTAGATTAGATGTGAACAAGAGTTAACTATTACTTTCTTAGTTAGTTAGTCAAGTTATTCCTTTGGAGTACCTCTCCATTTCGTGAGATTAATTTATTCAGAATTATTTTAAATGTCTTCTAATTTCCAAAATAATAATAAATACAATACGACTTTGCTAAATCTTACCCCAAACTTTTCTAATTTTATTGCGATTTTACTGGATATTATGGGAAACTTAAGATTTTTTTTTTTTGAGCTTATTTGACTTATCTACCGCACAAATTTTAGTATAATCAAAACAGTTTTTCTATGTTTGTGCTTTGCAGTTTTGTTACTGGAAACTCCTCATGGCTTAATCCTTTGTTACATGTGGTAGGCTTCTCGGCTATGATTTAAATTAGACTCAGCGGGGTACGTGCAAGTTACGCTTGTACTTTACCAGGTTTGCCGACCTTCGATTTTGACTTTCTTTCAAACTTTCTTATTGGCAGACTTAGTTCGCTCCACGCTCTTAACAATCGATGGAGTTTGACTTGCGGACGTATACAAAAATGCCCAATCGAACTGTAGCCTTTCCTTCCTTGTCCTAGGAATGCTCACACAGAAACCTTCATGCTTTTTGTTAATTTTTTGGTTGACTATGTCAACTTTTTCATCTTCAACTTGTATAGTCTCGAACTTGTGGGGGTTGGTTACTGTAGGTCAAAACCATAATGCGGGGTTTTACCATAAGTTGGGTTGGCTTCTTTTAAGTTTTCAACTTCTTTATTCGACCCCTTTGGATTGTTAGTCAGGAGAAAATCTGTTATTTGTGTTGGACGGTTAGATCTCGTAACGTTGTTAGGTTCTTCGTGAAGCTTTACCTTGCTTTTGTAGTCTTAATATTTTCACAACCACTTTTTCCTTCGTTATAATTTATTTGTTCTGGTCCTAGTTGTATTCATTTTCTTGGAATGACCAATCGCTTTTTGCGGTCATAGGTGGTTTTCGGGGAGCGGAACGGAAAAAACTAGGTTTCCTTGTCTAAACTTCTGCAGTTCATCAATCGGTTTCAAAATATATATCTCAGCAAAAACATTTTGTTTGCATTATTACTGTTTCTGTTACTACTATTTGCATTTGTAAAAAAATAACAATAAAATTCTTTGAACGTTCGAGTTTAATAAGTTTAATTAACGTATATGTTTTTTATGGCACATTTCGAACACAATATAACAACATATTATGTTGGATAAATAAAATAGAACAAACTGATGTGATAGTAATGAGTATTTAAAGCGTATTTTACTAAAAAAGTCATTTTAAATGAATTTTTATTTATTAACCATATGAATTTTCGTGGACGAATTGGTTAGTCGTTGCCTAGTAGTGTTTTGCGCTCTCAACCAGAGTTCGATTCCGATTGCAGCATTTTCTTTTTATTAACTTAACCCCCCCCCCCCCCCCCCCCCCCCCCCCCCTCCCCCCCCCCCCCCCCCCCCCCCCCCCCCCCCCCCCCCCCCCCCCCCCCCCCCCCCCCCCCCCCCCCCCCCCCCCCCCCCCCCCCCCCCCCCCCCCCCCCCCCCCCCCCCCCCCCCCCCCCCCCCCCCCCCCCCCCCCCCCCCCCCCCCCCCCCCCCCCCCCCCCCCCCCCCCCCCCCCCCCCCCCCCCCCCCCCCCCCCCCCCCCCCCCCCCCCCCCCCCCCCCCCCCCCCCCCCCCCCCCCCCCCCCCCCCCCCCCCCCCCCCCCCCCCCCCCCCCCCCCCCCCCCCCCCCCCCCCCCCCCCCCCCCCCCCCCCCCCCCCCCCCCCCCCCTCCCCCCCCCCCTCCCCCCCCCCCCCCCCCCCCCCCCCCCCCCCCCCCCCCCCCCCCCCCCCCCCCCCCCCCCCCCCCCCCCCCCCCCCCCCCCCCCCCCCCCCCCCCCCCCCCCCCCCCCCCCCCCCCCCCCCCTCCCCCCCCCCCCCCCCCCCCCCCCCCCCCCCCCCCCCCCTCCCCCCCCCCCCCCTCCCCCCCCCCCCCCCCCCCCCCCCCCCCCCCCCCCCCCCCCCCCCCCCCCCCCCCCCCCCCCCCCCCCCCCCCCCCCCCCCCCCCCCCCCTCCCCCCCCCCCCCCCCCCCCCCCCCCCCCCCCCCCCCCCCCCCCCCCCCCCCCCCCCCCCCCCCCCCCCCCCCCCCCCCCCCCCCCCCCCCCCCCCCCCCCCCTCCCCCCCCCCCCCCCCCCCCCCCCCCCCCCCCCCCCCCCCCCCCCCCCCCCCCCCCCCCCCCCCCCCCCCCCCCCCCCCCCCCCCCCCCCCCCCCCCCCCCCCCCCCCCCCTCCCCCCCCCCCCCCCCCCCCCCCCCCCCCCCCCCCCCCCCCCCCCCCCCCCCCCCCCCCCCCCCCCCCCCCCCCCCCCCCCCCCCCCCCCCCCCCCCCCCCCCCCCCCCCCCCCCCCCCCCCCCCCCCCCCCCCCCCCCCCCCCCCCCCCCCCCCCCCCCCCTCCCCCCCCCCCCCCCCCCCCCCCCCCCCCCCCCCCCCCCCCCCCCCCCCCCCCCCCCCCCCCCCCCCCCCCCCCCCCCCCCCCTCCCCCCCCCCCCCCCCCCCCCCCCCCCCCCCCCCCCCCCCCCCCCCCCCCCCCCCCCCCCCCCCCCCCCCCCCCCCCCCCCCCCCCCCCCCCCCCCCCCCCCCCCCCCCCCCCCCTCCCCCCCCCCCCCCCCCCCCCCCCCCCCCCCCCCCCCTCCCCCCCCCCCCCCCCCCCCCCCCCCCCCCCCCCCCCCCCCCCCCCCCCCCCCCCCCCCCCCCCCCCCCCCCCCCCCCCCCCCTCCCCCCCCCCCCCCCCCCCCCCCCCCCCCCCCCCTCCCCCCCCCCCTCCCCCCCCCCCCCCCCCCCTCCCCCCCCCCCCCCCCCCCCCCCCCCCCCCCCCCCCCCCCCCCCCCCCCCCCCCCCCCCCCCCCCCCCCCCCCCCTCTCCCCCCCCCCCCCCCCCCCCCCCCTCCCCCCCCCCCCCCCCTCCCCCCCCCCCCCCCCCCCCCCCCCCCCCTTATCGATGTCGTTATAATACAATTTTGTAAAATGAATTTAATATTTTGAATTATGATTAAACTCATTTTATAAAAATTGTAATTATAATAGCATCGATAATAATTATTATTAATAAAAAAAATTACGACGATCGGAATCAAACCCAGATTTTGTTTTATAAACATTTTATCGTCCTTTTATTAAAATATGCTTAAAACACTTACATTACCAGATAAATATATTCCCATTTATCTATCTAATCAAATATGTAGCTATTATAGCGTGCTCAAATTGTGCCAGAAAAAAATACACGTTAATTTTGAATTTAACATAGAAAACGCTTATGTCAACTTTTTCGCAGGACACACGGTAGGTATAATAATACAATTTTATTATTTTTATTGAGCGCATTCAGCAAAATGAAGTTTTCGAACATAAAACACAATGTTTTTATTACATATTAGACTAATCCATATAATGATGAATAGCAGTAAATATTAGCAAGAGTATGTACGGTTACGGTCATATATTAAGTTAGAATCCATACATCAACAAGCGTTTCCATTCAGCTCTCTATATATTAACAATTCTGGCATGTAGAATACATTAGTGGCAACTTAATTTGTATACATATCTGAATCGTGTCTTAAGCAAAGAACGGTTTGATGCATTACTTCCTCCTGGGTCAGTTAGCAGTGTTGATACCATTGACCGGACGTGTAAAAGCGTTGTTTAACATTACCCTGTCGTATATATTTGTTATAGAAATTAGTATAGTGCTGTTGCTATTATATAAACTTATGTTGTCATATCCTGAAAAAGCGATACTCTACATACTTAACTAATATGTGCGGTATTGCGTCTTCCGAATTAATTTTTACATTAACTAAATTTTGAATCTTAAGTTTCTAAATAAAAACAACTAGCAGTTTCTTTAATGGATTGTTTGCGGTTTTCCTAATTATCTACCTAACACTTTGAGTGATATTATTAAAAGAGTAAATGCTCTTACTTGAAGTAGAAGCTTTTACTTTTCTGTAGTTTAAACTACATAAAGTAAATACTTCGTTGGAAAGCTTGAATTTCGTACAGAAGCATTTACTGTAGTTAACTACTTTCCGTTCGAAGTTTGTAGCCAGAATCCCACAAATCTTGTAACATTGTGTAGTACGAATATTGCCAATATACTGATAAATATTCATTCAGTTTTTATTCGCAGAATATAATGAAGCATTGAGAAACGTCCAAAACAGCATTAATTTTAACGCAGTTCTTAGGAGCTGACGTCAAAGAATCAATAACCAAGAAGCTGTTCGATATCCTTCATCACCCCAGATAGCACGTTGAATTATTCAAATTTTCGTTAAATTTTGTTGTCATGATTTCTTCCTGATCGTCATGACGGATCTTCAGATGTAATTTTATAATGTAGTTTGTCTGATTCATGCTACAAAATCCTTTTCGATTAAAAATTCTGGTCCATGCTCTGGCAGTGGGGTTTTATTGCTCTGAGTATATTCCATCGTGCCCGATTTTAGGGAAAGAAATTTAAAATCTTTCTTCAATATAATTTTTTCTGAAGCTTATTTAATAGTTTTCGACACAGTAGTTTGATGTCCATCCACATCAATACCAACACCTTCTTGAAAGCCAAGATCCCGAGAGTATTTTAGTCTAGGTTACAAAGTGTTCATCTATTCTCAATAGATTTCCTGGGATCATATACCTAATTCATATATATTTTTATGTTCTACTATAATTCATAAAATAGCTATTTCATACAATTTTAAAGTGATGAAAAACGTCGGTAAAACTACAGTCAACTCTTCACTATTAAGGAAATGAAGTAAGTACGGTAGTACTGCCTGTTATATACAAAAGTATATAAAGTAAAGCATGAAGCAATTGCTTTTAGTATTTGTTTTAGTCTTACCTCAAGCATATTGTGGAGTAAATGCTATAGTATTCACTATTTACTTGAAGTAAAAGCTACAATGTTAAATACTCTTTTAATTTGTTACGATAAAAATTCACGTTTACTAGCTTCTACTTGTCTAACTTTAGAATTTTTCTGAATACTTGTTACTTTGCTTATTACGGCCTTGTCTAATTTTACTGCGAGTTTAATAGGACAAGGTTAACTTCTAAATCCAATAACGCTCGTTTTACGTTCTTTCTTTTTGTGTTGAACTGGCAACGAGGACAGTTGTGTTTTGTAAATAAAAGAACTGCAAAAGGAAATTCTAAACACAGTGATGGATTAATCCGAAGTTGTTATAACCATCCGCCTGTTGTGAAACGTAAATTACACCGAATATGTAATGAGAAATAAACCGGAATGTTGTTTAGTGTCGTCAGCTTACTGACCTATATTTCACCACGTGGCGAATAGTCGCGGCATAGGTTTCTTTAATGATTACAGTTTCTTTGTTCGTTCGTATTTTTTGGGATTACTTTGCTTGATGTCTGCTGAGATTTGATTACGTTCAGAAATTGTGGGTTGTTTTCTGGAACCGTTACTGCCTTATGCTGTTGTAATTGTAAGGATTAACCTCTCGACCTTTACTTGTAGTCGAGGAAGTGATATGCGAAAATAAACCTATGCTGTTAGGAGGTGCCGAGTAGAGTTCTGTCACGCAAGATAGCGGGGACCAGCGACTTTGGGGGTGTCTCACCTTAACATCGGAAAGGGCTTTCCTTCAATACTGTGCCGTCGACCTAAATTGCCATCAGTGCTTTGCTTTGCAGCTACTCCAATTTTAGCGTGTGTATCCGAACAATCCAATTACCAATACCAAACCATTTCTTAACTATAACTGGGAACTATTGATGTTGAACGCTCCAAAAGGACGCCTTAATGAACGATACACGTGTGTGGTCCTAGTTAAGTAACTTATCTCCAGGTAACTATATGTTTAACGTCGAAGAACTTTGTGTCGCTAGACCAATTACTTGTACTCGACGGTTTCTTATCATGTTTGTTCGTGTTACTACCAAACTAATCTTGACTGCTTTGATGAAGTACAGGGTCCAGCAAAAAGATCCCCCGTGTTTCAAATGGCAGTTGCAAATAAAAAAACAAAAATACAGTCAAAATTCTTTTATTTTTTAATAACAAATACTATGCCATTTTTACATTAAATAAAATTATCATTTGGTTTTAAACATTATGTCCGTTAAATGGCGTCCATCGTTATTTATACATTGACAAAGCCTTTTTCGGAAGTTGTCCATAGCACTTCGTGTCATCTCTGGTCTAATGACAGCCACTTCCTAAGTGATGGGCCTCCTTGCAGAGATGTGGGACGATGATTGTAAACTTGTGCTTTTAAATGTCCCCAAAGAAAAAAATCACAAGGTGATAAATCAGGTGACCTTGGAGGCCAGGTGACGTCTACTCGCATCAATCGATTTGTTTGTAGCGGCCAAGGGTAAACAAGATATGTACATCATGACTTCTGTATCTTCTTCTAAAAAACACAGTGGGGTCAATGTGGCAACAGTGGCTCACTTTTTTTTTTCGACTTATATAACTGCCAAACTATCTCATACACGTGCAAAAATTGGCACACGTGTAATATAAATAGATTTGATCAATAATTATCCATAAGATATTTTGAAGTAGGATAAGTACAAAAATAGATAAAAATTATTTAAAAAAAAATACAAGTTAATCCACTGTGTACAAGATGGTGTATACAGTGGCTCAAGTATTAGTACTAGTATTAGTATTAGTACACTGTTAATAACTTTTAACTACAACTAACGAATGTTTGTGTGAGCAAATTCGTAAGGAAATATATAATTTGACTTTTGTCTTGTAGTGGTGCCACTTATGTTAGGTGCTAATAATATCATTTTCTTGTATAAGAAAAACATCAGCAATGTTTGGCATGTGAAACTGATTGTATGTGTAGGTTTTCAAACTTTATTAAATATTCATTATCTTAATTTTTGTCTTTTACGATTTCGCCCACATAATAAATACTTTGCTTCTTTATAGCAAATTGCACTAAAACAAAGTCATGTTCTATTGGAAACCTTTCTAACTGATCTTGTAGACTTTCTTCAGTAATAACTGGGACGTCAGATTCTGCTTCTTTGTTTCCTGCCCAGTCAACATCATCTTCAGAATTGTCGGACAGAACAATATCTAGCGAATCTTCAGAATCACTGCCAATAACCTTTTTTTGGAAGTTTTCCAAGCTTCATTTTCTTTAATTTCTGCTTTCTTTTAATAGCAGCTTTTTCCAATTCAATTAATTGTTTTTCTGGTGTGTTAGTGGCAATCAAGCTGCGACCAACTTTCTTAGGTTTTTTGTTTTTCGTGGTCCAGCCTTAATGGGATCTCTAAATTCAAATGGAGAAACAATAGTAGTCAAATTTGTCCCGATGGATACATTCTTTTCTGAAGTTGACGACTCTATTACATTTAAATCTGGTTTTCCTTCACGTGATGGTCCAGGTTGTAAATTAATACAATCTAATTTAGGTGTGTTTTCGCGTGATGGCCCGGGTTGTGCATCTGTGATCTGAATATCGTTTGGTGTAGCATGCACTGCATTAAAAAAATAGGAACTTTCTTGTAAAACTCCACATCTATCTGTACAATCATTACAAGGTCTATCTGTGACAGAACTAGGCAAGAAGTCGGCTTCAGTAAAAATATTTCTGTCGAACTGAAATATTCCTGTTTTTTTTTAATAGTAATATTTACTGGAGTTATAGATTTTAAAAAAGCAGATCCAAAAACTTCACTAATGTCATAAATGGTAACTGGTCTACCAGCATTTTGGAACATCCACAAATCTATGGCTGCATAATAATAACTTTTGAATGGTCCAAAAACTCCTACATCTAATGGTTGTAGTTTGTTGGATGTATGTGGATGTAGAGTCAAAATGTGAACTCCCGAAGATTTTGCCAAATCCAGTGCTTCTAACGATAAGTGTTATTCGTAGTTGTCCAATATCAGAATGCTTAGATTTTCGGTAGAGCTGTTAGAATGCTTCACACCTCGGGGAGCAATTCAGAGTTCATCCAACTTGTAGGTGTAGCGTGCCTGTCGGTGCTCTCTTAATCACATGTTTTTTAAAAGTCTTCCTGGGAAAAACCATAACGGGAGGTAGCGCTTGACCACTGGCGCTTATAATGCAACAGGTTGTAACAAGTGTGCCCATTTCTCCACTAGTTACTTTGCCTAAACTTTTGAAATCTTTTGGTGCAATTAGTTTTTGTGGCCTTTGTACTGTTGTGGTCGAAGTTTCGTCAAGGTTGAAAACCCGGGTGCCATCAGAAAAGATCGGATTCTTGCTCAAAAGTTTTTCTAAACTAACGAAAAATGTGTCTACATTATTCTTGTTAAAAGCAGTGGCTCTTGCTAAACTGCATGGTTCTGGTTTACGAAGACTTAACTGTAAATGTCTCTTTCTGAATTACTTCAGCCAGTCAATACCCGCTATCTTGTTGGGTTCCCATGATTTTGACATTGTAAGCTCATTAATTTTGGCGATTTCGTATGCAACTTTTCGGCATTCTTTAGTTGTTAACCCATAAAACATAAGGGAACAGTTTTCAAAATAAGTTTTCAAAATATCTTCCTGATCTTTTATAAAAACTTTGTTTACAGAATAATTTCGCAATAAAGTTGTATTCTCGATACTTTCCACCTTTCGCATTTTTACACAAAATCGACTGAAAGAAACAGCTTTAACGGTTGCAGCCTTTCGAATACTAGTACCATTATTTATTAATTGCAAAGCTTCCTTCATTTGATTTTCGGAGCGATTCCCAATTTTTCTAGTTTTATATTGCGAGGCATTCTGAAAATTCTGAAAAATATTTACTAGTGTGTCTAATTTTAAACAAAATATGACAAGTAGGTACACAGTGGATCATTATTCACTGTTTACTTAGGTCTGATGATCCACTGTGTACATACTCGCCATTTTGTAAAAACTATGCAAAGTACCACATTATTACTGACTAGTTAAAGAGATAACCCAAACAAAAAGATATAACACCCAACTAAACAACATTTACTGCTGATGACTCTTAAAGTAGTAAAAAGCAATGCACACTTACCTCGAAAAAAATAATTTACACGTAAAACTACAAAAATTACCATTAGCCGACCACACTCTCTCGCTTACAGATATCAATTGAAGCAACCGTTCGCTAGTGAGATAGCCTTCTCTGGGCACGATTGGTACAACAGCGTCCCCTACCATATTTTTTAAATCGGTTATGATTCACTGTGTACCTCTGAGGCTACTGTTACCACATTGACCCTACCTCCTATGTTTGTATTTCCCAGAAAAAATCATGAGCCACCTATCTAATCAATACCTTGTTTTGCTAGTACTAGATAACCACTTCTCAAATTTAAAGAAAACGACCGTCCAGATCCAGAATCTATAGAACTGAAAGTAAATCTTCTTTAAGATGTAATGAATATCACTGAACCTGCCCAATCTACCTCCAGCAGCTAACGTGAACCCGAACCCAGTACAAACAACAAAGAAAACGATCAGTTCGATCCATCGCAGGAATTTTCCCGATCGAAAAAACCAAAAAAACTAATTGCAATAGGAACAAAATAAAACCATTGAAAAAGTTAAGAAGAAAAAAAGAAGTTTGATAAGAAAAGAAAGAAAAGTGTTTCTAAAAAATACTTCAGTCAAGAGAGGAAAGCAGCGAAGATGAGTGTCCATGCCTGGTTGCGCGAAGCCTACTCTGATAGTTTACCTGGGGAAAAATTGATCTAGAGCCAAGTTTTCAACGAGTAAGCACATACAAAATGTGTTGGTCTCACTTTAGTTTGAATTAACTGCAACAGTGGTAACGATGATTGAGATCATAATATCTTTTTTTTACTTAAGTTTTACTGATCACCACATTATGATCGTTTCACTATTACTTATGTCACTAAAGATTATAAATAAACTAACATTACTTTTAATTGTCAGATAACATCGGAATTTCCTCCTTAACCATAGAAAAATTAATACACTGAAAATATCTTTATAAATTATAAAAACACGATTTTCTATAGCCACGTGTTTTTTGTCTATTTCCCCAACACAATGATTAATCAATATGTCTACAAACATTTTATTGTATTTCTCCATTCGGCTTCTGTCAAAACATTTTAAAAAAATAATTTTCTATTACAGGTTTTTGCAGAATCCTAACCGAGTGAAGAATCTCATAGTCAAAGCACCAATCAATCTGTATTCGAGCTAAGTCAACCATCCAGCAGTAAATCACATTGATCAAATAAACCAAGCCAACCGGAAGAAGAATTTAGAACGTCAAAAACAATAATAATGATTTTACAAAAAAAAGAAAGAAGAGACAGACTAGTGGGAAATCATAGAATAGAGCATTGGTTTTCAATTTATTATACACAGCAGCATATTATTGCTCAAAAACTTAAAAAATAACAGAAGAAAAGTTAATAATTTGGAGAAATACGTTCGGTCAATACCACACTAGAAACATTGATTCTCCTTTGCCGGACATGTTGCAACTTGAACGCATTTTAGTTGTCTATCAGAATTTCAAGTAATATACTGGGTGGTTCATTTGAAAAAATAAAGGTTGACTTTTTTGTTTGTCATTTTTGTAAATCATTAATTTTAAACCGCCCTGTATAAAATAAAATAAATTTATTTAGGTAGCTTTTGTAAACTGCATCTAAAATTTCAGCCTTATATGGGTTCAAATAGCAGCTAAATTTAAATTTTGATGAGATCATATTTTGAAAGAAAATAACCTACAATAATTATTATCTTAAAACCGGTGTAGATAGGTATAGGAAACTATTCAGAAAAAATTATCAGTAAGAAATTGTGATTCTAAAAATTAAATAATATATAGGGTGTTTCGTTTAAAATTAACAAGTTGTTACTACTTTCGAGTAGAAGCGGCAACACCGCCAAAATAAAAATATTTTAGAAAGATAGATCGTGTCTATTTATGGAAGTAACCAAATTTTCAGAATACCACTATGTCCCGTTTTCCATGAACGTCTAACCTACCATCGACTATCAATGATCCTGTATATAAACGTAACAGCGTCGCAACTACACGTAAAAAACCTGATGCATTGTAGAAAAAATAAAATCAACCTTTAAGATAGACTAACTACTAACTGACAAATTCTTAAAGAATTCCTCAAAGATTTAATATTTGTTGCTGGTCAAAGTGATTGTAGTAAAATAGTTCAAGCAAAAGTTATAGATATAAAATTCAACAACTTTTCTATCATAACCTTTTTTATATAACTCATGTTGATGGGGATATTGTTATAACAATTAGTGACACGTAATTGTCATATTTCAGTAATTACTTATCGCTTAACAAAAGTTGTGTATAAATAAATAACAAAAACATTCTATTTAAAAAAAATGTGTAAAATGAATATTTTTCCATTTTTTTTCCGGACGTACAGCCACCCGCAGCCGGTCACCAAACAATTTTTTTTGCTTCATTATAACATATTAACTGGGAAAAAGTGAAGAAAAATGTGTTCAAATTATTGATTTGAAAACCATCGCATAACTTCCCATCTTATTTATAAGACGTGGAGTAATAATATATGCGGCTTATATAAATTCAATCGGGATTCAAAATATGTCCCCTTGGAAAAAATATATTTAAAACACTAAATACTGTTAGGATCAAAAATTTTAACAGAAATTCTTATTGCAGAATTGAAAAGTTCAATTTCTCATGTATTTGAGGCCTTCAATAATAGTGTGCCGCAGGATTCTAAATAACATCATAATGCGACGTTTTGGTTGTTGATTTGTGTAACCTTTTTCAAGGAATCTATTTAATTCATAAAAATATACAATTATAAATATGTGACTATTAAGATAAGTATACATAAACTTTTTTTTAGAATCATACAATAAATAAAATAAACATGGAAAACATAAATGAATAGGCGCATCAATTAATAATAGTTATTTAACAAACGAGTGAATTAATAAGATAAGAATTAATTCAAGAGTTAGTTACAAACTTTTCCGTCGATCGAACTTTGTAATTTTAATAAAATTAAAATTAAATAATTTTAGAGAAGATACGCTATTGTGAACGCACTTTTAGAAAGTACCGTTTTGTGAACTCCCAACAGTTTTTGAATTATATTACATAACCTAACTTCATTGTTTCTACTTTTTTGTGAGCTTTGCCTTTGATCATTCTTTACCTTTTCGTCTTTGCCAACAGTATTTTAATTAAGGTCACTAAGTTGATGGAGAATTGAGATACTCAATTCCAATTGTTGCATCGTATTACAATCTCTACGTTGTCTGTAAACAACTAACCCTCGATAATGACTGCGCGAAACAATTGTTTATAAAAAGTTTTTGTGAACAAATTGAAGATTTATTACAACTGTAGATTAATGTCAATTTGTTATTCTTAAAATTTACTTTGCTTCAAATTATGACAGATTATTTATTTATATGTATGCTTAGTTGCCTATACTAAAAGCGTTCATTAATAGGTGTCATTAACCATCAATTTTGTTTACATTAATGTAAGTCATAATACACGGTTGACGGAAAATGTATATTAAATTTACTACCATTCCTACGTCGGGACAAAACGAGGTACCGCGCGCTAACGTTTCTTTTAAGTTGGAAATGAAAGAAAAAAAAGTGCGTTTTAGAAAATAATAGTTCAAACAAAAGTTATAGACAATCAAATTTCCACAACTTTTTTCTCATAACTTATTTTTGTAAAATTGATATTGGTAGAGATAATGTTGTTGTTAATGTTGTTAAAACAATTACTGTCAGGTGATAATTGTATCCTAGTAATTACTTTTTCGAATATTGTCTTTCAGTAATTTTTTTAAAGATTCTCCTTCAGCAGCCTAAAACTGTATATTTAGGAATTTTATTTATAGTTGTAGCAGTTCTAGTCCTTTCGGATAAACAACACAATTAACACAATATCACGAAGTTGTTTTCACTAACGAAGGTGTACGAATCGATGTTCGTTTCAACGGGAATTATTTGTCAAAAATCTGCCTGTTTGAATTTTAGTTTCCGTTGTGATACACACGTCGAAAAATATTATTTAAGGTGAAGTATTTCTTTGGTTGAAACACATTTGCATTGTTTAATTTCTCGTAGATTATTGAATTGCAACCGTATTGAACTAACCTAAAAGATAATGCATCGAAATATTACATTGAAAGTTCGCAAAATTCTTCAGAAACAGTGAGTAATTCAATGCCCGTGTTCCACCTGACCCGAATATCTCTAATTAATATCTGTGGAAAAATTACTGAATATACTGGTTGAATGGATATTGTCTCTTCCTTTTCTTCTCCTCTTCTTTTCTTCTCTGCTTGTGAAGTTGGAGCACTCTTAACAATCTACACAAAGAAATCGTGATAATCAACGACCATCACTTCCGACAACGGCAACAAGTGTGTAAACCTTACTAAATTAAATACTAAATCATATCAAATTAAGGTGTCTGGCTACTGCCAGAGGCGTACGACAGGGGCAAAATCTACGCCATCCTCCGATACTACATTTAAAAAAAAAGATACTATTTCTTCGTAACGATAACGTTGTTACTTCTCGAGATATTTAAAGTAAAAATTACAATGTTTCATTTAAATGTACAGTGCATTTCAGATAAAATTGAAGAACTAGAGATCTGCTTAGATGAAAATGGAGTCGACATAATGTGTGGCTCAGAACACCGGTTGCGTCAAGAAGAGATGGAAGCAATGCATCTTAAAGGATATGAACTATTAATTACGTTCTGCAGAAAAATATTTAAAAATGGTGGAGTTGGTATTCTCATTAAGGAGGGTAATTTAAAATGGCCCTGTAAAGAACTATTGTGGATACAAAATTTTAGTAGTGAAAAATATAGCAAAATTGTTGGTGCAGAATTACAGTTTAATTCCCATTACCATTAATATCTTAGCGTTTTACAGATCTTTATATGAAGATATTGACAAGTTTTTAGAAAATTTTGTCCAAACCCTGAATCCGTTGTTGAAACATAACAATAAAAAGTTAATTGTCTGCGGTGATTTATATATTAACTTGCTTGTAGATTCCAAAGAAGCACATGAATTAAAATTACTGTAGAAATCGTATGATATAAGTAACCTAATAAAAAGTCTAACTAGGGTTACCTCAAATTCATCAACATTAATTGATTACATTTGTACTAATATCCATCATGATTGTATAACCTGTAAAGTGAAACCACAATTTCAGATCATTTTGGGCAAATTCTGAGCTATCAAAGCTTGCAAAATATTTACAAACAGCTTAAATATTATGTAAACATATGCCAAGAAAAACTTCTAAACCATGGTTTACAAAAGGTTTACGGATATCATCAAAGAAACTAAAAGAACACTACCAACAGTTGATTCTATATTTGCATATGAGCTTCCCGAAGTTGCCGATAGGTGGCGATACGTGTTACATTATTATAATATTTTCACACCTAACACACAATTTAAAATTTAAGATTAATTCAAACAAACTGAATAGTATATACTAGTAATATTTATACAAATGAAATATTACATTATTGCGTTGTTTCGTCGTGTGGTAACATTATTTCCGGTATTACACCATGCAGCCATCTTTGAAAAAATATAATCGATTCTGAATCGATATCTATCACGACACTATAATCCCGATATTCAATCAATGACGAAACCGGAAAACCAACGCATAACGCCATCTATCGGTGACTGACGGAAACACTAACACGTATTGAGAATCTACTGCTTGTATCTATGGGACGTTCTACATTCCGAGGGAGATGATATATTTCTGCTACTACTGAAGAAAGCTATGGTAATAATATATTACATCCATATATTTACAATAATCTTCAAGTAAAACCAAAAGCACATGGATCATAATTAATGAAAACAGCAACATAAAAAAGCAATCATCTAGAATAACAAAAATAAGTTATGAAACATTATAAAAACAGATAAAACACGTATTACCAATATATTTAACAACTATTTTATCAATGTGGTAAATTATTATTGCTCTGCTTTTGAAGACTCAAACAATATAAGACGTTTTTTAAATCAAAATTATTTCTAATTTTATTTTGTAAACATTTCCTAAACAAAATTTTGATTCGATAATTAATCGAGCTATGGTGTTTAATTAGCGATACCTTCAAATATATTCTTTAAAGAAAAAATTAATTAAGCAACGTAAATTACCTATTTTCTAAAACGTGCTTAGTGTAATGATTCATTCTACAGTCCTTCTATAAGATAACCCCTGCTGAGACTACCTGCTGTTAGAATTGTAAATGATACCCTTAAGCCCGCTTCACAATGTACAAACTTTTGTTTACAGAAATTGTGGTGTCCAAGTTTTAAATTTCATGAGTGTACATTTTTTTAATCTTTATTATTTATTATTTCACAAGAGTGATGATTTTATCGGATTTTAGGTTAACTAACTTGCATCCCCATTGCTAATAAAATTGACATGTTTTTGGGTTTTTGCTCATTTAATTTGGTCCGTAACCAATAGTTTGGATAAGTATTTAAAAAATAAAGGTTTCTTGTAATTTTCTTTGACATTATTTGGTAATTTTTTTAACAAAGTAGTCAGCTGATACAAAGTTTAAGTTAGAATTCATGGGTATATAGAAAAACATTCATTGCTGTTTTTAGGTTATATGTATATCACGCTTTAATCCAGAGTTCCATGCCACCACGCGTTATTTCGCTGTACCTTTGTTTACAGTTTTTTGTTTACATACTCGTTGCGTTCAATTCAAGAAAAAGTACAATTTTGCACCTGAGAAGTGCAGTACAAACAAGCAAAGAAGAAAGACTAAAGACATAAAAATCGATTTGAAAATTATTTAGAAAGTACTACTATTAAAAATTAAAAGGTGTAGTTAAACCGTAACTGTATAATGCATAAACTTTCAATTTAACTTTTTTTAACAACAAACTTTTAACATTGAAGAATGTAGAATTATGAAACTTTTAAAATCCGCTTAAAAAAGGAAGGGTTTTTTAAAAAATAATTTATGACGTAATTACTTTGGAAACAAATGATTAAAGCGTTTTTGTTGTCCAGAAAAAATTGATTGTTTCAGAATTGTTTCGAAAATCTTCCATACCTATAACAGTATGTGTATGTATTTAGTTTTTAATTTATGTTTAAATAAAACCACAACTTAACTGTTATTGAAACCGAATTATTAATAAGATTAGGGAGTAGATATATATTTCAATAAAAATATATTAATAATTAATCAATTGTGATTATATCGGCTTAGCAGCTAATGATAGGATTTGGGAATTTTAAGAGGCAAACGAGTACAAACATTTAGTGTATTAACAATTTTAAATCAAAAATATTATTTCAAAGTGTAATATAAATAAACCTGGAAAAAAATGGGAGAGAGGGTTGTAACGATCAAAAGAAAGTTAATATTTGGTGCTATCTAACTAGTGTAGATAGCCACTGACAAAATAATCTAAATCAGATCAAGCACAAGCCCCCACAATAATCATGTATCCATTTACATCATACATAAGGGTAACAGAAGTGAGTTACGACATGGGGTGGACCAGTAGAATACGATCAGTTTAGTAGTTCGCACAGCCGTTGGCAGTGCGTGGCGCGTCAGTCAATTGTCACCGCGCCGGATGTTGCATTGTGCATTTCGCTGCCGGAAACGAGCGCCATGCAACTCGAATCCAAAATATTCTCTCTCACATCTCTGTAGCAGAAAAAGTTTTACATAAAGCCAAATCTATAGTCAACCCCCTACTTGCATTTTTAAAGGATCATAACTTCGAGAGATCAATGACGCTCACGTTCTAACAGAGTACAGAGAGATCGTTTAAAAAAGAATAGTAAATGTTAACTACTCGAAACTAAGTTCTGTATCTTTTAACATTAAAAACTCATTTAAAGTTGGAGTCGCTGACAATTTTAAGTATTGGAGTTAGAAGGACTTGGCGTTAATTAGGTAGAAGGTTATTGCAGTTAACGACAATCCAGATAATTTCTGCAAGTTTTTCGCGCGAATCGTACCATTAGAGGCGAAAAAAGAAACTCTTAATCGGTTAATTTCGAGACTATGAAAAACTGTAATGTAACCTACTTTTCTTGTCATGATTGATAACGACAATATTTTCAACTGTATCTACGTGCCATATGTTTTTTAAATCATTTTATTCCTTTTTTGTGCTACTTAATCGAAAACGTCTGTTTATACAATAATAAGATACAGCGTACAACCGTACCTAATAAGTATTGACATTAAAATATACCACTTATCCATAAATTGAAAGAGGGGAGCTACTTTTTAAATACAAATCCTGTTTCGTATTGCAATTTTTATTCGAGGTCACAAACGCTATGACTATAGCGCTATAACTGATGGTGGTGTCACAATTATTTCTGTTTCTTTTTCTATACGCATCTTTAGAAGAAAATTTTAAATAATTCAATAAGAAAAGATATAAAGAGTTTACAAATCAGAATGAAAACGAACCAGGTTGTGATTTAATCCTTAAGGGTGGGCATAAAGTATCTTTGGTTGCCTATTTATAATAGACTTTTATAAGGGTTACGTATTAAGAGCTATTAACAATTGTAAAAGTTTTTATATCAAAATTTTAGTTAACCAAGTCAATATTTAAGGTTGTGACAATAAGGTGAATTGACAGTGACCTACTTCGGAAAATTTGATCCCACTAGACCCAAATAGAACGATACTTCAAGGTTTAATTTTACGACAATAAGAGAATATTTCCAATAATCACATTGTAGTTACATCCATGGGCTTTATCACTAAAACGCCTAATTCGCGATTAGTACATCTTTCTTAAGTTGTAGGTCTAAATACTGTCGACTAAAATTTCTGTCGAATCGTCCATCAATTTGCAGTCGTTTTGTGGTGGTTCATGCAATAACTAAATTTTTAATTTGTCTACTATCTGTCGGAGGGCACTGGTTAATGAAAAAAATTTCTGCAACTTCGTTTATTTGCATCAACGGTATTACAATACAAATTAGTGCAAACATCATCAAGGACAAGGGTAGCATTTTGTACTTACCGTTGTTCATTGACCGCAAGTTGTAAAGTAAATGTTATAATTTGTATTTTGTTAATAACGCAGTTTTGGTTACCGTTTTATGAATTAAAAATTTTGTATATACGAAAACTTAGTTTTGTGTTTATGTATTTATAGTAGTACATACAGCGAATTTCACCTGATACAATAAGGGAAGTAAATGCTACAATAAATGTAATTGCATTATTGGAAATCCACTGTTTTTTATTTCATGTTACTCTTAGACAGTAAGGTAGACTCAGTTTTAATTTTTTATAAAGCACGTGCGACTTTTTCAAGGTACACTCATGAAATTTAAAACTTGGACACCACAATTTCTGTAAACGAATATATTTGCACATTGTGAAGCAGGCTTAAACACCATATCATTTACAATTCTAACAAAATTTAGTTTCAGCAAAGTTATCTTATAGAAGGACTGTAGAATGAATCATTACACTAAGCACGTTTTTTAAAAAATCAGGAAATTTACAATTGGGTTGACTGATTATTACTTATTTTTTTAAATAAATCTAACCTACTAATTATTGTAAGTTATTAAAAAAATCATTAAACTCTCTATTCATAATATTTAGTCTTTACAAAATGTATATTTTATGACGTTTCATTTTTTCTGTAGTTAATATAAAAGTGAAAATAAAAACTAAGGCAATTCTTATTGTCAACGTATATATTTAGTTTTTGACAAGAATTTATTACATAATTATAATTAAGATACCAAGTTATAGTTTAAAATTAAATGAAAACTTTTTTAAATAAAGGTATTACTATATAAATAAATATAAGAAATCAATAATGGGTGTGACCTCCATTATTATTGATACATTCTTGGAGGCGTCTGCTCATTGACGCTATCAAGGTATCAATATAATTAATATTAATCGTTTCCCATGCGGTATCAATGGCTGCAATTAGTGCATTACGGTTTACTGGTATAAAATTTGGCCCTTGTTGTCTTCGGATAACAGCAAGTATTCGAGCCCAAACATTTTCGATAATGTTAAAATCTGGGCTTTTTGCTGGCCAGGGTAACAGCTCCAAGTTATTTGCTTGTATCCAGTTGCGCACAACCTGCGAAGTATAGGGTCATCATATCCCGATAGTTAATTATCGAATGTTCCAAGAAAATATGTGTAAATAGTAAATGGAATCTACTAACGTAACGTTAAGTCGTTAATTATAGTTACATAACTCTCCTTTCATAAGATATAGTTCATATTAATATGCTTATTGTAAAGCTTCGTACACACCTGAACAACAAACCGAGGAACAAACAGAACAACGAACCGAACGGCAATCGGAACATTAATTTGGACGGTGCTACGTACGAATTTTAGAACAGATTCGCAAGTCCTGATTGTTCCACGAACGGTTTGCGGCGTTCCCGCAACTTGTCGGTTTTTTCTCCGACATCAAAGAAAATGCGCGCGAATGCGTTTGCAGGTTTGGACGAATCTAAACAAAACGGCGAACAAACTTATGCGGGAGAATTAAATTATTTATTTTTGTCCTCCCTTTTGTGGGTTTGTTGTGTTTTAGGTAATATTATGGAGTTGACAGAAGAAAAATGTTTTAAATTAATCAGTGTTTAAGAATGCAAGAAAAAATGATGTCCCTATTAGCATCATTTGGGCGGGAAATTTCCAAAATAAAAAAAAGCGAAGTAAATTATAATTTTTACTCTTCTTTGTGCGTAAAAATTTGGTTGGCACTATCTTCTTGTTTTCCGCAATTTTCTCTTCTCAATAATAAATATATATGAACTGAAAACTACTGAAAATAATTATGGGAACAGCACAAACGTTCCGTTTGTTGTTCGGATTGTGGAAATCATAAAAGATCGTTTGTCGTTCTGTTTGACTTTCGGTTCGTTGTTATGTTTGTTGCTCGGTTTGTTGTTCAGGTGTGTACGAAGCTTTACAACTTAAGCAACAATTTTTGGCGAATAAAGATTAGTTTGTGATGTAATATTAGAAACACAAATTTATATCATATCAAATTTATGACAACTTAAAACCAAGAACGTGTATGTTATTGCTAAGAAATTATTAAGGAAAAAGCGCAATTGCAGTGTAAATATTTATAATTAGATATTTTCGAAAGTTTATAAGTCCTCTATTGTAATCTTAATACTTAAAAGAAAATCCTGTCCATTAGCATTATAAGGAAATGGCTTTTACTTTATGAATAAGTTTCAATAACAATAGAATATCCTTGCTTGTTTAATTTACTTCCTTTGAGTCATATTGCTCTAAGGGTTGTTACATTGGTCATTAGAAGTATGTAATAAATAAACAATTACCTACTGTTTGAGAAGGGTAGTGTGAACCAATAAATAAAGTAAGAAATGTAAATTCCATTTTAGTTTAAAATTTCAAGTGTTGTGAAAATGCCACCTCATCTCGGTGCTGATTTGAAAGCGCGGATTGTTTCGGAATTAGCGGCGGGCCGTAGCGTGCGTGAAATTTCACGTATGTTAGATATACCAAAAAGCACCGTAGGGCATTACCGAGTAAAATGGAATCTTGAACACACTTTGGAAAGAGCCATCGGAAGTGGTAGACCTAAAGTATCTACACGTGCTCAAGATCTCGAGTTGTTTCATTACGTAACAGAACAACCATTTGCTACATACTCCAGGGCTATAGCAGATACACATTTTCCCGGATGCCGTATAACTGCACAAAAAGATTAAAGGAGATGGGAATAAAGAAGTATAATGCTGCTGCGAAAGAAGTTCTCAGTGACGAAAATATGAGACGTCGTCTGAAATTTGCAAGGCGATATGTGAACGAACCTTTGGAATTTTGGAATCGAGTGATTTTTAGCGACGAAAAACGTTCAATAGCCGCAACGATGGACCACTAAAAGTTTTTAGAATGGAAGGAACTCGTTACGAAAATAATCACATATGTCCTAAAAACGAAGTGGTTATTTTTCTGTGAATGTGTGGGGTTGGGTTAGCGCGCGGGGTCCAGGAGTTTGTTGGGCTATCGATGGACGTCTTGATTCTGCTGCGTATTTAGATATTTTGGAAACTATTATGAAACCTTCAGTCGAAGTGTTTTATCCAGACGAAGATTATATTTTCCAACAAGTAAGTATTCTTATTTCACTATACTTTCTCCAAAAATAGTTCGGGATCTGTTGAATTAACATTTTCATAATGTATTTTTGTTGTTAAAGGACAACGCCCCTATTCATACTTCGCGGGTTGTGCGCAATTGGATACGAGAAAATAACTTGGAGCTGTTACCCTGGCCAGCAAAAGCCCAGATTTTAACATTATCGAAAATGTTTGGGCTCGAATACTTGCTGTTATCCGAAGACAACAAGGGCCAAATTTTATACCAGTAAACCGTAATGCACTAATTGCAGCCATTGATACCGCATGGGAAACGATTAATATTAATTATATTGATACCTTGATAGCGTCAATGAGCAGACGCCTCCAAGAATGTATCAATAATAATGGAGGTCACACCCATTATTGATTTCTTATATTTATTTATATAGTAATACCTTTATTTAAAAAAAAGTTTTCATTTAATTTTAAACTATAACTTGGTATCTTAATTATAATTATGTAATAAATTCTTGTCAAAAACTAAATATATACGTTGACAATAAGAATTGCCTTAGTTTTTATTTTCACTTTTTATATTAACTACAGAAAAAATGAAACGTCATAAAATATACATTTTGTAAGGACTAAATATTATGAATAGAGAGTTTAATGTTTTTTTAATAACTTACAATAATTAGTAGGTTAGATTTATTTAAAAATAAGTAATAATCAGTCAACCCAAATAACCATGTTTAGTTTTTGATTTAATTTAAAAGTTATTGCTTGTAGACGTTTTTTAAATCAAAATTATTTCTAATTTTATTTTGTAAACATTTCCTAAACAAAATTTTGATTCGATAATTAATCGAGCTATGGTGTTTAATTAGCGATACCTTCAAATATATTCTTTAAAGAAAAAATTAAGTAAGCAACGTAAATTACCTATTTTCTAAAACGTGCTTAGTGTAATGATTCATTCTACAGTCCTTCTATAAGATAACCCCTGCTGAGACTACCTGCTGTTAGAATTGTAAATGATACCCTTAAGCCCGCTTCACAATGTGCAAACTTTTGTTTACAGAAATTGTGGTGTCCAAGTTTTAAATTTCATGAGTGTACATTATCGTTGTTATAAATCAAATAATCAAAATTTATAGAAGCACTTCTAGAAAATTAAATTATACATATCGTTCATTTTCTTACTAGATCATTATGATTTCCATTCAATTGTGATTATTATTATTTCGCTGCATTCGTGAGATGCTATAGGTGATATGAGGAAACGTAAATCGAAATTTCATTTACAATCCAGCTGCTCTCGAAAAAAAAAAAACAGATCTAGAATGATGCGAGTGAATTGAAAAAGAAAAGTTAAACTAAGTTGTAAGATAACGTTATATGTATTTATTTAGTTATAATCATAATTTCTTTACAGAATAATTGAAACATTGGAAACAAGTTGCAATTTGTTGAAAATTAGAAAAATATGGCTCGAACCGTAATAGCCGTTTTCCAGAAATTTCAATCGAGAAGATTCTTATCACAACTCAATGAAAATCTGATAAAAAGAATTAATTATCATACTTGATTTTTGATTTATTTCTAAACCCTATCTCGAATCAAGAATGATTTAACTACAAAAATTTAATAATTTTTTAAAAAGTTTTGTAAATTAATTATGACTTCAATTATTGACTACTTTTCATGTAATAATTTATTATTATCCTGATGAAGCTAATATGTCATTGGCGAAATTTTGAAAATAAACATTTTACTAATTACCCAATTGCCACGGTCTAATCCCAAACAACTTGACTTTATTTCTAAAGTTATCACAAATCTGCTCGACAGTGAAGTGAAGATGTGAAGTTTTTTAACATGGGTAAACTACTATTTACGTAATAAGCAACTATTACTGCAAATTACTACTACATCGTAGTCGTAGTCGCCAAAACAGTTTCTGGTCACGTGATACACACGATTTTTAGACCGACAAATGGTCAAATTTGTTGAAACTTAAATTTTCAAGTATCACTATATGCCTAAACATTTTCGGTTGATAATGCCATTTAGTAGCTGTCAACACGGTGTCATTTTGGCATATATTAAAATACGTGTTTGCGTTTAAAACACCTATAACATCCTTCAAAATAAGATGTAAAAGAGTACTGCATCTTACGAGGATGTATTCATATCTAGTTAGCCTAGACCAGTTCCTTGCATAAAGAAAATATTGCGTTACCATAGCAACGAACAATAACTTATTAGAAGTGTCAGTGTAAAGTTTGACGTCAAAAAGTAAACCAGAGTCACGCAATAAATTAAATGAAAAAAGATGTCCACCGAAATTGTGAAAATCGAAAAATTGGAGTATCGAGCCATCATCAAGTACCTGTATTTAAAAGGGTTAAGAGGTAAGCAGATTTACGAAGATATGCTTAATACTCTTGGTGATCAATGTCCTTCGTATGCGACCGTCAAAAATTGGAATGCAAGCTTCAAAAGAGGTAAATTTTCCATTGAAGATGATGACCGATCGGGAAGGCCAGTTTCTGTGTCAGTCCCCGAAAATATCGATGCAGTTCATGACATGATTTTATCAGACCGTCGAATTGGGCTAAAATGGATATCTGAAGCACTGAATATTTCATACGAACGCGTTCATCATATGGTTCACGTCAATTTGGACATGAGAAAAATTGCTGCAAAATGGATCCCCAAATGTTTGAATGTTGACCAAAAGCGTGCAAGGGTAGAAGCATCGCGTTCGATCTGTGCTCGATTTGAAAACGATGTAGATTTCTTAAACCGAATTGTTACTATGGATGAGACTTGGGTACATTTCTACGATCCAGAAACAAAGCAACAATCGATGGAATGGCGACACTCTGGTTCTCCAAGACCTAAGAAGTTTCGTGTCCAAAAATCTGCTGGAAAAGTTCTTGCTTCAGTTTTTTGGGATTGCCATGGAGTAATCATGATTGATTTTTTGGATAAGTGTAGAACAATAACTGGAGATTACTATTCGACATTACTGACTACTCTACGGGAAAATATTAAAGGAAAAAGACGTGGAAAGCTATCCAAAGGTGTTTTGTTTTTGCAGGACA
Source organism: Abscondita cerata (assembly GCA_030710515.1). Lineage (NCBI taxonomy): Eukaryota > Metazoa > Arthropoda > Insecta > Coleoptera > Lampyridae > Abscondita > Abscondita cerata. The sequence goes on along the minus strand of JALBCR010002603.1, from coordinate 242,818 downwards.
ACGCCCCTGCACACAAATCTCATGTTGCCATGCAAAAAATTCGTGATTTAGGGTTTGAATTATTAGAACACCCCCTTATTCACCCGATTTGGCTCCGTCTGACTATCACCTCTTTCCTCAACTGAAAAAAAGTTTAAAAAGTCGTACATTTTCTTCAAACAAGGAGGTAATAGAAGCTGTGGAAGTCTGGTTTGCAGAGCAAGAAGAAAAATTTTTTTTGAAAGGTCTAGAGACGTTGCAGGTTCGCTGTAATAAATGTATCCAATTAAGAGGAGAATATGTTGAGTAATAAAATATTTTGACATTGAAATTTTGTTTGGTTCTATAGTAGGCTAAGAATTTTTCAATATATCCTCGTATTATTTACGTATATCAGCATGAGGATTATTCTACTGATTTCAGTGTCATGAGTATAATGTGATATTGCCAACATTTAGTAACTTTTTTGCCGGTCGAGACCAAGGAAGGGAGTGTTTCTGGCCGCTTTTGAGTAATGCAAAATCAGTTTTCCATTTAATTTGTATTTAAGAGAGCTTACAGAGCATTCTTACAAAATTTCATAGTGTTCGATGACATTAATTTTTTTATATTTTCGACTTCTATGTCCTATAAAATTTTTATTTTTAAAGTTATTAAAAATCTGTTCAACAGTTATGTTTAAAATACTTTAAAGTACACTTCTGTATAGTTAAAACATACCACAGTTTTGAATTTTTGACACTTTGAGATGCCCGTTTAGCGTAACTATTGGTATAACATAAAAGTTTTACTAAAAAAGTAGATTTTTTTATTGTCCTCTATAACCCCTTTAAGCCTGGAACACATATTTTGTGGCACCGTGTATATCTTTTTTTTTTTTTTATTAATTTTGTTTCATTTGACAATTCATCGTCACTTTTACCACTGGAAACAAACTATAAGTATTTAGTGAAATATAATCATTAAAATAATTCAATCAATACATTTTCTCTACATGTAATAGTAGAGAGTGAAAAAAATTAACCAAAAAATTAACGGGCAAGATCCGCATTATTAAATTTTACTTTTCTTATGTCAAATTCAGTAGAATTTGGTTCTCACATTTTCCATACTCGATTACTTCTAGCGCCCTGTCTATTACCCCTACAGACTTTTTTGTAAAACTTCATATTCACTATGTAAGCGAAGTTTACCTGTGTTTACATGAAAGTACAAATTAAGTATTTTTTCACTTATAATTGCACAAGAGGTTTGTATTTTGCCGAGTAAATTTTGGTTGTTTAATGAAAATCTGTTGTCTAGCAATTTGACGAGAAAAATTGTCAATTCTTAAAAACGCGACACCGAATGGCACATGGTTGAGGTAAAAAATTATCTCGAGTGCCATTTGGTAGAGCGTTTTTAGGTTGACAGTTTTTGGAATCAAATTGCTGAAGAAAACAGATTTGAATTTAAACAACACAAATTTACTAGCTAAAATACAAATCTCGAGTGTAATTCGGCAGAACAATTTAATGAATACAAAAATTTGAACACTCCAAGCTATTTATTTTGGATACATATAAATTTTAATTTGAATAAACTGTCAGATTGGCAACTTTAAATATCAGTGGAGACCGCCATAATTGATTAAAAAATTCTAAGTGAAAAAAATCGCTAATGTATTTTTTCTATTTCGCAATATCTATAGCTTTGTTTCCGTATTGTACACGATACGGAAATAGAAACTCTTTCCGTACTGTTTTAGGGACGTAAGAAAATTTAGTGAGGTTTTGTTTGGTTAGTTCTCATTAAGTAGATTTTAATATTCAAAGAAAATTTAATGTTAATTTGTGAAACAAAACTTAACAAACAATATTCTTCCATCGACCGCGCATTTATGACTTACATTAATGTAAACAAAATTGATTTTAGTATAGGCAACTATACATACATATTGGCGTTTTATCTTCAATCAACTACAACATGAAAGTATAAATAAAAATCTGTCGTAACTTGTAGCAAAGCACATTTTAATAATAACAAATCGACATTAATCTACAATTGTAATAAATCTTGAATTTGTTCAGTGATTTTTAAGACATTTTTGTACTGTATGCAACATTCCAATGATAACGTTTAATAACATGTTAAGGGTGTTCATGTCATCTATTTTACAAACTATTCTCTCACGTAGTTCTTCAATATTATTCACTCATTGTTCAAAAGTTAGATTCTTTAAGTAAGGCTGTAAGAAAAAATCAAAACTATAAAAGTAAACATTCCAACTTCTGAAAAGATCTTTTGGAGGTGAAGCGGAACCACTTTAACAAAATGTGTTTTTGTAAACTCTACATGCACGTGTTTGTGAAATTATAGAACGGTAAATGTAAACCAAACTTCATCGATAAGGAGTCTTAAGCAAATATGTCTCTGATAAAAGTGTTGCAAAGCCATTGACAGTATTGAATATGTGCAGGATAATTGTCTCAATAAGTTGGTAAACTGCTTGCACACAGTAAGGATATAAATATCTTTCTTCGGTATGATGCGACAAGTCATTATATAAAGTTCAACTTGTTCGAGAAGTGCTTAAGTTACATCCATGATATATCAAACATTGTGAAACGCTTTTGGTCTTGTCTTTGTAGGTGGACCATTATATTGATTAAGCACCAATCCGTTCCCACAAAAAAATTTTTGTACTGTTTTACTGTGATGAAAACAATTTTATTTCGACAAAACAATCGAAATTGAGTAATTTAATTCTCCATCAACTTGGTGAGCTTATATTAAAATACTGTTGGCAATAAAAGACGAAGCTCTCACAAAAAAGTGTAAACGATGAAGTTAGGTTATAAATTTGTGGTTGTAGTGCGTTCACAATAGCATTTCTTCTCTAGAATTATTAGAGTATATAATTTTATTAAAATTACAAAGTACGGTCGACGGAAAAGTTTTGCAACTAACTCGTGAATTAAATGGTGATTAAAAATTTCAACACATTATTTTGAAGATAGCAAACTTTCAACAGCATTTGTTGCTAACTTTATTAGGATATCAACTACTCTACCAACATAGCTTTAAACCAAAACAAAAATACTAGATCAAATATTAACATTTATTTCTTGAAGTAAATTTTTTGCGAAATAGAAAAAATACTATGAAAATATACTATTTTTGTTGGAAAAGTTGCAGGTAAATTTTGCCGATGTTAAAGTGACAATTACACTGTGCCATATACGATTTTTTATACATGAATTCAATTGTTCTATTAAATATTAACGAACTAATAAATAAAATATTATCAGTAGTAATACTCTAAGTACTTCAAAATAATCAGCTAATACTTCGATAACTTGTTGCGGTCGGATTATAACTGCCAAACTGACACTCTTTGTAATTATACAGGAAGTTTGAGATGTATAACCGTACTTATTTTGAAGTACAGAATTGTATTTGATACAATTATTTTTTGAGTAAATTTAGTTAACAGAAAAATAGTATATTATACACCAAGGTTGTGAAGTCTGTCATTATTGCCTTAGCACCAGCCCCTCGCGAAATAAGGTGCGTAGGCAATAATGGACTTCACAACCATGGTGTATATACTATTTTTTCCACTACTAGCCAAATTTAAGCCAAAAATAAAAAATAAACATTTTTCTTGTAAAAATCAAGTAGCACAGGAATGCAAATAAATCAAAAAGCATTAAAAGCTACATACGTTGATAAACCAACTGCAACTGATTCACTAAACACTTGTGTGGTATATTTCACCTTCATTTTCTGAAAATTATTCGGAGTGATATGTAAATTAGTTGATTTAGGAGCCAATCGCAGCGGTTTAGATTTGTCTGACATGTAGAAATTTTTAATATCTTTCCAAGATGCTTCTTTGTTATTAAAGATTATATCGTATTTAATAAAGTTATTTTGCACCGACTTCAATAAATAGGGGACATCGAAGAAATAATAGATTTTCTTATCGTTTACGAGAAGGTATGGTTTTCCGGTGGTACATCTATTCTTTTAATTAGGTTTCGAAAATTTCACTACTGCCCTAACATTGGCACCGCATTGTAGTTGTAGCTTTTCTATGCAGTTTAATATTATCGACTTCAATTTGTCACCTTTGCATATCGTATTTGTAAAGATGTAGCACAAGGGTTGTTTAACTTTTTATATATAACTTTAACCATGATCACGTAGCAGTTTGAGCTGGCAAAAAATTTAAAACCTACTTTAAAATTAACATTTTGGGGCTCGTAAAATATAATTTATTGCTTCGCCAATATACCTTGCATCATTTGAATATTGGGTTTCAGAAATTGACACTTGTAATTCATTTAGGAATGGCAAGGGTTCGCCACATACTCTTTAAGTTTTTAGACTCGACATTTTTATGCAACAGATCGGACCTTCCAGATTCTGTTAACCATTCAAAACACCTACAACAAAATGTTTGTAATTTACTTAAAATTCTTGATGTAACTTAACTCTCCTGGTTAAATCTCCTTTGGGAAACTTGAAAAAACTGATTCTACCATCATATTTAATAAATAAATAAATTCAGGTTATGTATTTGCGGTTATGGGATGGGGGCGCGAATTTTAAACTAATGGCATTTTTATTCAAATAATTTTATCGTGTTAGGTAATTTTAAGCAGCAAATACGTTAGAGATAATCTCCTGGATATACAAAATTATGTTTCACTCGTTTTTGTTAAACAATTATTCTTAGATTCTCAAAAAATTTGAATTTGTCCATTATTAACCTAGGTCAACAATAGAAAAAATTATTAACCACTAATAGAGAAATTCAACTTCTCAGTTGGCTAGGAGACGCAATAATTGTCCACTTCACAGCTAGTAGTGGAAAAAAATTATTAATTTAAGTACATGTTTGAACAATAAAAATTACAATTATTATGAAAGAAGTTAATATGGTTACTATGGAAACGAGAATATTGCAAAAATTTCGATTGGTGGAGTTACTCTATGTATAATCAAATATTATCGAAATTATACGAGGTAACTTAACTAAATTGAACGTTCTGATTGGTAGAAAATAACACGAAAAAAATAATCAATGAATAGTATAGTAGTATTTTTATTTCTCTGTTGTAGTTGTTTATCCTAGAATTATAAAATCGTAGTTATATACTCATTAAAATAAATCTTCTTCTTCTTTGGTGCCGATTTAACGTTGAATATTGGTGATCATCATTGCTATCTGAAAATTATTGACTGCAGCCCGGAAAAGACCCTTTGTGCTCTTGTTGAACCATCCCCTCAGGTTGGCCAGCCACGACGTCCTTCTTCTGCTAGGCGCCCGCCTTCCCTCTATGCAGCCTTGGATGATAAGGTGTAGGAGCTGGTACTTTTCATTGCGCATGACGTGTCCGAAATATTGTAGTTTTCTCTTTTTGATGCTGTACATGAGACTTGTTTCTGTATTCATTTTTCTGAGAACTTCTTAATTTGTAACGTGATCTCTCCAGGATATCATAAGAATTCGGCGGTATATCCACATCTCAAAAGCAGTTATTCTTTCTTCGAGTCTCTTGGTAAGCGTCCACGCCTCCATGCCATATAACACAATAGGAAATATGTAGCACCTCACCATACGCAGTTTCAGTTCCAGTGGTAAATTTCGGCTGACAAACACTTTTCTACTCGTTCGACGTCTTGTCCATTTAAATAGAGTCTGACTGGCACACGTTCTCTTTTAAAAAACACCATAAATTTTGTCTTTCTCGCATTGATTGTTAGCCCGAATTTCATACTGGCTTGGTTCACTTTATTCAGAAGTCCTTGAAGTTCCTCGACAGTAGAGGCGATGAGCACTGTGTCGTTTGCATATCTGATGTTGTTTATCATTTTCATATTAATGGATATTCCTTCTTGAGCATTCTCTAGTGCTTCCGCCATTATTTTCTCAGAATATAAGTTGAAGAGGGTTGGAGAGAGACAACAACCCTGCCTCACGCCGCGTTTAATTTAGATTTCCTGGGATAGGTCGTTGTCCACTATCACTGATACAACCTGCTGCCAATATAGACTCTCTATCGCACGTACATTGCTGTCATCTATTCCGATGTTGCTGAGACACTGTAGCATTTTTGTATGTTGCACTTTATCAAATGCTTTTTCAAAGTCTATAAAACATGTATATACGTCTCTGTTCATATCAAGACATCGCTGACCAAGCACTTGCAGTCCAAATAAGGCATCTCTTGTACCAAAACCGTTTCGGAATCCAAATTGCTCTGCTGACATGTTCTTATCGCATTGCAGGTAAATACGTTTTAGGATTATTTTAAGGTATACCTTTAGGACATGACTCACCAGGCTTATTGTACAAAAATCGGCCCACCTTTTGGCATTACTTTTCTTTGGTATTGTTATGAAGTACGAGTTTAATCACTCCGCTGGCAGCTCCCCTCTTGCATAAACTTTATTAAATAGTTTCGTCGGCATCTTTATCCCATTATCTTCCAGCAGCTTTAGGACCTCTCCGTATACATTGTCCGGTCCAGCCGATTTTCCATTGTTCAGCTGTTTAATTGCGTGCCAGACTTCATCCGGGAGAATTTCCAGCCCAGGTTCACAATTTTCGTATCCATGAGCATCATTTCGGACGTCACTGAATAATTCCTCGATGTAGTTCTCCCATAGTCTCTTCTTCTCATCAATATCTGTTGCATGAACGCCATTTTCCTCATAAAGCGTGGAAACTGATTTCCCTCTAGTGTTTGATATCTTCTCCCTTATTTTCTTGTGCATGTTGAACGTATCATAATGGCTGTCCAACGCTTCGATTTCTCGACACATCTCTTCTTCTTTTTCTCTTTTGGCTTGTCTCACTTTCCTCTGGATTTGTTATGGATATCTGGTTTGGTCCTTACTTTTCCATATTCTTGTTTCATCCATCAGTTGCAAGATCTCTTCTGTCATCCATGCTTTGTGCTGCCTCTTTTCTGCTTTTAAATGTTTACACTTGCTTCCATGATGGCACCCTTGACCTTGCTCCACATTTCTTCAACATTTCCATCTTCATTTACTGTTTCCAACATTCTCGACATGTCATCCACCATTCTTTCCATAATTCTTTCATCCCTTGTCTTGCTAGGGCCAATAGCTACTCTCCTCCTCTTCTTTTGAACTTTCTTCAGCCTGATTTTTACTTTGCTCACAACAAAAACTGAAAACTATGAGATATTTGTAATTACGCCACCTGTTAGGTAATAGTTGTTTCTCAGTTCAGCTTAGAAACTTGAACACGAATTTGATTATAGTTGAAGCAATGTCTGCTATTATACAAATCGATAAAAATTTTATGCGCAGCCTTAAGTTCGGAGGTGCGATGTTGGAAGCATAAACTCGGATGTGCCGTCTGTCAGACTACTATCCAGCATAAAACCTCAAAGGTTTCAAATATATTTTGTACCTGGTATTTCTAGGTAATCTTTTAAGTATTAGGAAGTTCTTTAATGAATAATTACTTAAAATAAGCAATTTTGTGATGACAAATCCATCTCTTTTCGGCATACTTCAAATCGAGAGCATAGTGTTTCGCTTTAATATCAATAAAAGTGCACTGCTATAATTTTAATGCATTTACTATAAATACTGATAAAGGATCTGCTTATATTCCGATTCTTTGAGATTTGGTTTACAAAATAGGCACTTTTATCACTATATTATGTTTAGGAGTACAAGACAATCGACGCACTTCGATTTCACTCCATGCATTTCTATTTCATCTTCACTTTCATCATTACTATCTGCTGATTGTTTTAAGGTCCTATAATAATCGGAATTCTCACAATCCTCCTCTGGAATATTGTCAATATCACTTGCATCACAATCTGCTTCATGATACAACTTGTGGAATATCTGCAATAATTTGTCTAACTGAATGTTTCAGATACTATGTATTAATTCCAATAGTAAATATCAGGTACAATTTTCTGACTGAAAGACTGATTTAATCACAAATTTGGTCTTCTGTGCCAAACACATAACGAATCACGACAAAGTTCATGTAAGCATTGACTTGTCAGTAAACCAAGGACAGGGTTATCTGTTTAGTAGTCTTCTATTCCCCTATCACGTTCTCCATAACCTCCAATATACAGTCACTACATCCAGTGTAGAGCTCATTTAAATCCATTCAGTAGGTACGTTACCTAACTTTTTGAACCAAACCGACCATGGTTTATTTAGCATGAGATCTGTAACATGAACAATCGAATGATCAGATATTTTTGAACCATCAAGGACTTAAATGCATCAACCATAACTAGATGAATCATACTGTTAGTCTTCAATGTTACCTAATGCCTTGACTAACTATCTCATCCCAGCCATGTCCAAATTCCTTCAAGCCTCCTGGAATAGCTAAACTCTAAATTAAAATCAACAGCCACTATACATGTACCATTACTTATTTCTTATATAGATTCAATCGATTTGGCAAATCTATCAACAAACAATGCTTTAGTATATCTGGGAGAGCTATAACAGCATGTAATGACAGCCATCTCTTTTACTTTTAGTAATCTGACAGATATGGGCCACAGTTCTTATGGTGTGCCTCCATACCACCAGTATTTCTGAAACTTGACATAGAATTAGCCACATCATATCCGTCCACTGTATATAAAGCTTCATCGTCTTCTGGTGTAATGTGTGCTTTGCACATCAATCAAAATGCCGGGCTAAACAGATTCATCAATAAGTTCACTTGAGCTATTTTACTTATTAAACCATGAATATTATCAAACAGAATCTTTCATTACTGCCTCTACTCACCTATTGATTTTTCAATTAACTAATTTTCAGCATAACTGAACCTATCAACTGATCTTCTTACTTTTTCTAAATAGTTGGGACAGTTTTTAACAAACACTCAGTGGCCAACATTTACCTGCATATTATATATTTTATTAGCATCGAAACAGCAGCAGCACACTGTTTACATTTGTCACTTTACAATAAACATTTCTATGGTTAAAACTATAACATTTAAAACATCTAGGTATATAAACATAATATTTTCACCGCCATGAGTCTTTCATCACAAAAAAAAAATTTTGCTCAACTTTGCTTTATCAGATAGATAGATACAATCTGGGGTGTATACCACGGAATCAGTGCTGATTATTCTGCTCTCCCTTTCTCAACTTACAGCACCTCCATTAGGTTAAGTTTCCTGAGGAATCTCATGGCTGACTTTGTATTGCGACACATAGAAAAATCTGCCTGTCGAGTTAGTTGTCACACACCAATCTTGGCAGGTTGTCTGCCACGTTGGCAGTGTACCGTCAAGAAGCCCCTGAAAATTCTTAGATGGTTCCTGCTGACTGCTAAGTAATATTTGTGCTCTTTATTAGTGAAGTCACCTAATAGAGTTTTGAACTGCCTCAGTACTGGTAGCGTGATCTAGTGTTCTGAATTTTCCTTTCGTTTCTCAACCCGGAGTACTTCACGTATTATGTGCTTACCAATGTCACAGAAGGGCTCTTTTCCAGGCTTCCCGTTCAATGACAAGATAGAGGGGGGTCAGCCCCAAAACACGTTTTATACCTGCTCTGGGCAGATGCGCATTGCGCCCGTGATGCATATGCAGGCCGGTCTCTGTACTCTCACGAGTCCCTTTCTGGTGGTAAGCTTCAAGAGTTTACGCCAACAGACGACCGTCGTTCATTGATTCTTGTCAAAAATCCTATGTCAATTCTGTTCCGTTATAACAACTTTTTTTTATTCCTCCATTGATTGTTTCAAATTCGTTTCAAGTTAGGTTTTACTTTCTAATTTAACAAAACTTCCATTTCTCATGCCTTCATATTACTTATTTGCATCAACTTTTAAAGAAAAAATGTGTATTTTTCTTTTATATTCTCTCTAGTCTTTTTAACCTTCTGATCTTCATTAATAGTTGTACAATAGTTTTCTGTTTTGTTTATTCTATGCACCCTGAATTACTTGTGTATAAGACGGACTACTATTTAAACAAATATTTTGAAAGTTGCTTGATTATAAAACGTTATTTTGTTTCTGCAGAGGTCTAGTGTAAATAGCTTAGTATCTCAAACCGGAATTTACATATTTTGCAAAAATTTCGTAGTATAACCCTACTAAAAATCTATACCGATGAGAGGTACCTCAAATGCTCTGCAAGATTTTACCAAAATATTATACAGAGGAATTAAACGCCACAAAAAAAAAAAAATTGTTTACATTTTTTTTCGGTTCTTGCTAAAATTTTATCATTTTGAGAAAAACTATCACTATAATGTGTTTGTAGCCATATTGTCCGGGAACAAAATTTATTTGTTTTTTATTTCATTTATTTTTTCTACAATGAGAATTTTCATTCATTTTTTTTTTATTCATTTCCAACATCGTTTTCATAACCTCGCTCATTTCTTCTTTGTTTGCTTTCTCTTTGTTTTTTCCTTTCATTTGCTGTTAAGGTTTTTAATAAACTTTTGAAACAATAAGTTTTGCGACATCTAGTGTCGACTCGTATTAACGATCACGTTAAACTTATGCGTTTCTTTAACTCCTTTTTTCATTGCCCCACGTTGGGAACCAAAACGCAATGATCTTCACAATTCAACTTTTTCTATAAAACTTGTATCTACCTGCAGATACCACTTTGTACAACTCTATTGTTCTCCTATAGGACAATTTATTTTAATCCGTCTAAATCAGGTTTCTATTGTACGGTTTAACTGATTTTTCTCAAAATTTTTAAAGATATGCCTATCAGGCTCTCAGTTATTACATCCAACAATGTGATTAATTCAAATAAGTCGACAAAATATTTTATTTCATATTCTTTTACGTAAAAAAAAACATATCTCGAAAATCAGCTTCAAATATCAATATATGTATTCAGAAATATTCCAGGATATTTTAAATATTCTATAATCCTAAAAACCGTCAAATTTTACCTGCTGCACCTGCAAACTAATCTAAATCCTTTTTTAACGCTAAGAACATTTTATTTGCGTTACTAAAAATACACTATTTACAATGAGAACAGCGGCGTGTTAAGACAATACAGCACCCGGGATGTGAATTTCAATTTCAGTACAAACTCGTGTTCTTAAAATCCCAACTCTTATGTACGACTTAATTTTGAACAGCCGTTGACAAGACCATTGGCGGAATAAAAAGCCGTTGAAAAAAAGGCCGGGAAATAAAAAAACCGAGAAAAAAAGCCGGTGGAAAAAAAGCTGACGGAAAAAAACAGCTGACGGAAAAAAATCCGAAAAAAGCCGGAAGAAAATAACGCATCAAGTGATCAGTTGTGTTAAAAAACTTTCGCTGTAGTTTCTCAAGATTATCATTATAAAGATTATGTATTGCCACCAGATTGTACAACAATAAGGAATTCTTCAATGTATTAATTAATGATGGTGAACCGTAAACGATATTTTATAAACTCAATGCGTTGATCGCTATTTTGTGTCAAAAGATTTTTTGTTTTGTTCACATTTGTAATTGACTTTTCGTCATACAAAATAAAATATTTTAATTTAAAATGTATATCATAACAACTATCATACATGTAATATGGACACGTATGAATAATTTAAACTTTGAAAGTGCCAAGTTGCCAATTCTTAGTTTAAAAATGTTACTTTTACCATAACAACTATTATACAATTTAGTTTAGAATATAAATAATTTAATTTTTAAAGTGCATTTCCAAATCCATATTCTATGAAAAGTGTATTTTGTTATAAAATATGACTAGAATGACTAGTTTCATAGAAAAATTTGTCGTCTATTGCAATAAATTGTATTTACAATCACTAATCCTCTTCCTAAAATAATTCATAGTTCTAATGGCACAAGAAAATATAAATAAGGTAAGAACGGTAAAAGATTCATTCACCGGTTTTCTTTTTTCGTAGATTTTTTTATCGCAGCTTTTTACACACCAGCTTTTATATCACGGCTTTTTTTGGCAGCTTTTTTATATCAGGTTTTTCCGGAGGCTTTTTTTCCGCGGCTTTTTTTCGGGGCTTTTATACCCGGTTTTAATTCCCAGCTTTTAATTTCCCAGATTTTTTTCCTAGATTCGACAAACAAGTCCTGGTTTGTGTTACTTTGTCCTGCAGTCCTTTCTATTGATATGGCAAGGAATTCTAGTGTTAGTAATAGAATTTATCGGCATAAATACAAAAGAAATTATCCCAAAAAAATGAGGTTCATCAACATTGTCAACGAGATAAAATTTTTGTAAGTACAGTGTACACTAACGTTATAAGTTTTCTACTTATCATTTATGTGCACATTTATTTTTCCTTCATGCTGGACATTATCGCGTTATATTATATCAAGTTCGAGAATTACAAAGTTTTAGTTACTTTTTAATAGATTTGTTTTTGTGAAATGTCCAAATTAATATTCCTCGGCAATACAAATTTTTCCTCTCATAATTATATTTACAGATTAAACCCATCGAATCTACGGTTAATGAAAGCGAGGACATTCAAGAAAACAATAGCAGATTCCATGAGCCCAGGTGTCGGGATAGAGGGATGATATAAAACAATACTTGAAATATTGGATTCAAGAAGGCTGTTCAAACATCCATTACTCTGATGATGATGGACTACTGAATAAAATGCGATACCACAAATTGACGGAAAAAAGACCCGGAAATGTAATAAGAATTATTTTCATCCGTAGAAATCAATTAGGTGAACCTATCAAAAGAAGCTGGCTGTGTTTTTCCCTCATACAAGGCGCGTTTATTGTCTTTTTTTTTGTAAGTTGCTGTTTGGCTGTGAAGATAATAATTCGTTTTTGCGAGCCGGATTCTGCGATTGGAAACACGTGCAAGAAAGATTAATGGGACATGAGACTTCTATGCTACACCTTCAAGCTATGGTTGAGTTTAAAAATTTGGCAAAATCTGGCAGCTCTATTGATATAAAACTGCAAAATCAGATCAACAAAGAAACAGAATATTAGAAAAAGGTTTTAAAGCGAGTTTATGACACAATCGTATTTTTGAGTAAACGGTCGTTATCATTTAGAGGTGACAACGAAGATATAGGATCTTGTAGAAACGAAAATTTTCTTGGTATTATAGAATTACTAACAAAATATGATTTTTTTATGTGGACCCACCTAGAACGGTTTGGAAATTGTGGAAGTGGTAAGGTGAACTTCGACGATATACGAAGAACTGCTTGAAGAAATAGGACAAGAAATATTCCAGGAAGTAATTAGGAGAATTTAAAAATCTAAATTCTTCTCAATCTCAGTCGATGGTACAGTTGACGCTGGCCATGTAGATCAGCTTACGATAGTATTTAGGTATTAGAGTAATAGAGAATTGAAGTTTCTTCCAAATCAAGGACACAGAGCACGTGATATGTATGAAGGCATAATTAATTTCTTACAGGAGAATAATTTGTAGATCCAGGACTGCCGCGGTCAGTCTTATGATAACGCTTCTACTATGAGTTGTAAGTTTAATGGGTTACAAGCTCTGATAGCTCAAGATAATAAATTAGCGATTTGGGTTTCGTGTTTTGGTCATTCATTAAATTTGACTGGTGAGAAAGCGTAAGATGCGTCAGCATACTCTATTCGATTTTTTTACCTTACTGCAGGGAATAGGTATATGTATTTTTGTCTGCATCCGATATTCGTTGGGAGATGCTTGTCAAGGCTTTAAAATCAAAAGAGAGGGATCGACAAAGTATTCTAGTACTTTCAGAGGTGGAGTCAACCCGATGGTCTAGTTATGGAGATAAGACTAGAAAACAAAGATTAAGTGCTTTCAGCGAGACTCTTGATAAAATTTCAGAAGATCGTAATCAAAATCCAAAAACTCGATGTGAGTGTCAGGGTTTCGAGATCAAATGAACGAACTTGAGATGGGGATTATGGCGTCATTCTGGTCAGATGTAGTTCAAAATGTACATAAGACGAGTAAAACATTAGAAACTCCGACATTAGATTTTAATACTGCGGTTGTGTGTCTGAAATCTCTAAGAGAATTCATTTTTGCAAAACGAGATCATTTCAAACACCACGAAAATCAAGGTGTAGAATTGGTGGGACGTACGAATTTTAAAGAAACTCGTGTGCGAAATTGCAATGTCAGGCTCGACCCACTAGATTATGGGAGATCAACAGAAGTAGATTTATCTAATTCTGATAGGGTTAGAATCAACCATTTTATATCCATAGTGGACACATTCGTTGCTGCATTAGATCAGAGGATATCAGCGTATGAAGAAGTATATTTAAGATTTGGATTTCTTTCAAAATTACATACGCTTTCTCAAGAAGAAATCGATACTAAAGCCCAAAATTTGATCAGTATATACCGAAACGATATTGATATTAGTTTATCTACTGAGTTGGTTCAATTCAAAGAATTTTCTAAACCCTAATGGTAGCTGACTTCTTTTATGTATATTAAGACATCGGAAATAAAGGTATATGGCACTAAAATGCCAAGTCAATTTTTAATTACCTATCTGCAAAGATTTTCTGGGCCTTGAATGGGCCTCACATTAATGGTGCCCAGGGCCCCATCAGAGGTATATCCGGCGCTGAACTAACAATGAGAATAGATGTTTGGTCGGTTTGATCTATGAAGGTTGGTTGCTTCAATTTCCAATTACGAGAATATTTAAATTAAACTGTTATATGTTAATAAAATAAGTTTGCACATGATTATCACATATTGTGATATTTTCATTACAATATTGTAAGCAGGCGGTTTTTCATCATTGGCGTTCGTACGGAATTTGACTTGCCTATTTTAGAAGACATTGATGGTACACCACTGATTTCTCATACAAAAAAAAAAATGTTTGAAATCCCCAATCATTCTAAGCAAATTCGATCCCTTGATTTTTTCAATCCGATGTACAGGGTGTCCTGTTTTCGACACTTTTGCAGGGTATCTCCGTTATTATTGCAGTTCGAGTTTTGGGGTTTTCGCGAACCTGTGTCACTTTTTTGTAAAACAAACGATGGCGCAGACAGATTTATTATGGGCCTCTTCGTTTTTGAAATACAGAGTGAAATTGAAAAGTGTGCATTTTCAGACACCCTCTGTAATTCAGGTATCTGATAAGTTATCGACTAGGTAAAAACGGAATCTTACACATTTTTTTATGCAGAATCCAGTGACGTGCTTAGTTTTTTTTCTAGGTGTCTCCATTTTTGAGAAAGTTACCAAAGTTAGGATTATTTAAATGGGACACCCCGTATGTTTATTTGTATTTACATTCCACTCATTAGAGCTTTCCAGAAATGTATAATAGTCGGCACTTTGTTCCCAATCAAAGGTTAGAATCTCCTTTTTTTTAAATAAGCCTAGAAACTAAAAGCCAAACAGATTTATTTTTATTAAACTTATAGTACAAACCAATAACCAATAACACGTATATATATTTATAGGTGTTGTTCAAAATGGTTGCCATTTTCCCTAATGCAAAATTGGCACTTTTGCGAAATTTTGTTCAAGGCATTTAAAATTATTATGGGGTGACCTATAAATATACATACGCGTTATTGGTTATTGGTTTTTACTATAAGTTTAATAAAAATAAATTTGTTTGGCTTTTAGTTTCTAGGCTTATTTAAAAAAAAAGGAGATTCTAACCTTCGATTGGGGAACAAGTGCCGACTATTATACCTTTCTGGAAAGCTCTTAATGAGTGGAATGTAAATACAAATTGACATACAGGGTGTCCCATTTAAAAAATCCTAACTTTGGTAACTTTCAAAATGGGGACACCTAGAAAAAAATAAGCACGTCACTGGATACTGCATAAAAAATGTGTAAGATTCCGTTTTTACCTAGTCGATAACTTATCAGATACCTGAATTACAGAGGGTGTCTGAAAATGCACACTTTTCAACTTCACTCTGTATTTGAAAAACGAAGAGAGCGTGATAAATCTGTCTGCGCCATCGTTTGTTTTACAAAAAAGTGACACAGGTTCGAGAAAACCCCAAAACTTGAACTGCAATAATAACGGAGATACCCTGCAAAAGTGTCGAAAACAGGACACCCTGTACAGTTTTCATCTAAAAAAATGAAATCTATTTCTCCGCACTTTGGTATTGTCATATTAACGATATTGTTATGAACATGTAGAAAAGAGATAAAATTTGTTTAGAAATGATTGGGGATTTCAAAAATAATTCTTATTTTAAGATAAATCAGGGGCGTATCATCAATATCGGCCAAAATAGACAGTCAAAATACGTACAAACTCCACTGGTGGAAATAAAAAAGTATATTAAACAATGCTTCTTGATACTTAGAACATGTATGCCAAATTTCATTAAAATATCTAAACGGAACCATTTGATCTGTCTATTTTGCGAGACCTTGATGGTACGTCACTGATTCAACTTAAAATAAAATTTATTTTTAAAATCTCCAATCATTTCTAAGCAAATTTGATCCCTTAATTTTTTCAATCCGATGTACGGTTTAAACCTAAAAAAATCACATCTATTTCTCTGCATGGTAATATTGTCATATTAACGATATTGTTACGATTATGTAGAGAAACGGTTCATATGAAGTTTTCTTCTTAAACTGTATCCAAAAACGCTCCCTTACATATTGACAATGAATTAGAAAACACCCTGTATAGGTAAGTACGTGGATAGATAATTTAAACATACATAAATAAAAATTACTATAGTACGTATCCGACTTAAACAAATTTTAATATGATTTATAAAATATATTGTAGTAAATAAAGACGCGTTATTTGCATATTATACAATTGCAATTTCTAATTATGTAAATTTTTAAATGGACCCTTTAGTACATACTTAAATTGATGTTTCCTGTTATTAGCACATAAAACGTCATTTGCAAGTTCCTAATTCGATTGAAATTAATAGTAATTTAAACAACCTTTAAAAAATGTTGACAAATCTTTTTTTTAAATATTAAGTATTATTTTCCTTACAAAATCTTCAAAAATATTATTGCACTTAGAAAAGTAATAAACACCATTTACACTTAAATCCCTTAGTTTTAAGAAAAGTTGCGTAACGATCGTTACTAAACTTGGCATTTTTTACTGATTCGCTTAATTTCAATGTAAGTTGTAACAATATACGTAGGTAGTATAATCTTGTAGACAGTGACCGTTTTTAATCACACTTACATAGCAATCCTATAGAGTCTCTTGTTCATTACCTATAAGTTGATCGTTACTGAATTTAATTTTCGCTGATTCAGTAAGAAAGTAATTCGTCTTACACCATTGTACGGTTAGGAAATTATTTGTCTGTTGAATAAAGTAAAGCAACGTTGACGTTATCGCAACGTATCGATCACGTTAGTAAAACCCAACTCTACGACGTGAACAATATCACTGTCATTAAGACGTCGACTATACATTTACGTTATTTAGCCGTTCGATGAACAGGTGGTCACAATTACTTTTTGAAAGTTGTACCGCATTGGGGTTTAAAATTAAGAAATTATCTTAAATCAAAAAGTTTCTTAAGCGTGTTACACCAACGTCCGCTATTTTATTCAGTTTAACTTTGTAAGCCTTCGATAATGTCGGATATTTTCGCTTAATTTATCCGAAGTATCGAGTAAAAGTAACGCTTGACGTAACATATTGTAGCTGCTAATGATGAGCAACATGAACGAGGTTGTGAGTTTAATTTAGTGGAAGAAACTCTCTGATCCATGACATTTAAAATGTACTCCGATTGATGAAGGCAGAGATCGAAACTGTTGAGATATGTTAACATTTGTGATTGTTTTTCGGGCTAAACAAAAAAAAAACAATGATCGATTTTGACTGTGGGAACTGCACAGATACACGCCGCACGAACGAATATAAAACGTGTTGTAATTCGTTCCGAAGTCATCAAAATGCAGCATCCCTAATCGTGATCCACCCTAGCTATCAACAAAATATTCATGACCAACAAATCAACTGGTGATGTCGATACTGAAGTAGAACGTTAATGCGGAGTGTCATGATTTGATTCTCCTCTACAAAAGTTATTATATAAGTAGGGTATCGAATTGCTGCGATTATTTTAATACGTAATTTATAAAACATGCATGATTCACTATCTTATTGTGTTTGCTTCTAATTATACACAGCAAAGTATTCACTATTCGTATTGTATATTAATTTCTTGGTTAATTGATACTTTCTTACAAATTGTGTTTCCTATAATTACCAATAATGTTTCATAATTTTTTTGATAATTAGTAATATAATATTGTATAATGAAAGTTAAAGATCACGGAATTACGTATAGAAACCAATTTCATTAAAAAAAAAATCTAAAATTGATTTAAAATTAGTTTACTTTTAGCTCGAAAAAGAAAAAGCTATGCTTTGTAGACAAAAATAGGCGAAATACAAGTTGTACAAAATGTAATTAGGCACAAAATTTTATTTCAAAATATTATAAAAACACTTATCAAACACGTCCTTCCGTAAGAGTTCTCAAACAATCATTAAAACCCGAAAATTTTATACAGTGTGTAACACGGACTACCAGACATAGGGAAATTAACATTGAAAAATCATCAAAGGATCAACTATTGCTTTTACTGCATTTAAAACTGAAGCAATAGGCGGTTGAATGTACAATTGACATTAAAACTTATTCATCATAACTAGTTTGTATTATATTTATTAAAAATCCTTAATTTATTTTAAAAAAATAAAAATAATGATTTTGTTGCCTCCAAATAGTGGAAATATAGTTTAATTGGAAATAAGTTGAGTAATAAGTATGTCTAAGTACGCATTCACATTTAGAAGCAATTTATTATTACTGCACCATTCATTTAATTTGTATAAACCATCTTGTAATGCATTCACATCTTCATTGGATTGAATCACTCTATATATTTTAAGGTAGTCAGCATACATCAGGCAAGACGAATCAAATATATTAGGCAAATCATTTGAAAAAATAACGTAAAAAATTGGTCCCAACTTAGATCCTTGCTGAATACCTGATAAAGGAGTTATACATTTGGAACCATGATTTAGAAAGCGAACACTAAAGGTGCGATTTTGAACATAAGAATAAAATAAAGACAAGGTTAATTTATCCGCACCTAATTTAAATAATTTGCCTAAAAGTATATCATGATCCACCACGTCAAAGGCTTTTGAAAAATCTGTATATATATAACATCTAATCTGCCACCCATATTCAACGTTTTGTGTACATGAATAGAAAAAACTAAGAGATTAGTCTCAGTACTTCTATTTGGAAGAAAACCATATTCAAGTGAGCTGAGTACATTTTTAACACTACTCAATAATAACTTATATATTATATTTTCAAAAACATTTGCCGGGCTATTCAGAATAGATACAGGTCGATAATTTGTTATATTTGATTCATCCCCAGATTTATATACAGAAACAATTTTGCAGCTTTCCAGCCACTTGGGAAAATGCCATTACACAAACTTAGGTTAGTAATATGTTGCAAAGGCAAATTCAAAACATCTTTCAGTTCATTAAAACCAACCAAAACAGTGTCAGCAGAAACATAGTCAAAATTAAAGCTATTATTATTATTTAGATTATCATTATCACTCATTATTTTATCAATGTTATACTCTGGTTTTACACTGCTTTGGACGGAATTAAAATAATCTGCAAATGCATTACTAATATCACTACCACTATATTTAATATCATTATAAAACATTTGGTCTAAAATTCTTGTTTTTGACTTTGTGAAAGACCAAAACTTGTTTACATCATTGCCTATTGACATTTCAACCTCTTTAATAAAAATTTAGCAGGCCTCATTAATTTTGATTTTTAAAATTTTTCTCAAGTCTCTGAACCTATCCCTAAAATATATAGAGTATTTACTTTTTTTTTGACAATTTCTTTTTCTTTTTTATCAGTTCTAGTATTTCTCTATTAAACCAAACTGGGTATTTACTATCAGATTTAATTTTTTGCCTTAGGTATACAGATATCAAAACCTTTATACAGTGACCGGCAAAGACAAAAAAAGGACTTAAATATGTAAAAAGTGAGGTTAGATGACAAGATATTTAAAAATGCCTAAGAGAAAAGTTGTTCAGAATTAGATTATACGTCTAATTGCAAATTTTCAAAAGAAAATAACGACTTTTCAAAATATCAGTTTTCCGGTATTTTTTCCGAAAATATTCAAAAACAAAATTTTTGCGTTTGATTTGCATAAAACACAATAAAACCAACAAATAAACCTCACAATCCAGTTATTTTTATTTATTAGTCTACCAATGGACGGTAAAGCACAAAAAACATTGTTTTTTTAGGACGGACTTTGTTGCAATGGCCTACAGAAAACAAAAGGTTCAAATTACAAATTTAGAATTATTTTAAAATAGTCCTAAAATGATCAATTCTTCCATTCTAAACCCAATTTAAACAATTTTTTACAATATTGCTTGAATAATAAGCTCATACAAAAACATACAAAAAATTTCCAGAAGACATGCCGGAAAACTGATATTTTTGAAAAGTCGTTATTTTCTTTTGAAAATTTGCGCATAGACGTATAATCTAATTCTGAACAACTTTTTTCTTAAGCTTTTTCTCAAAATCTTGTCATCTAACCTCACTTTTTACATATTTAAGGAATATTTTTTAAATTTGCCGCCATGTGCTTTTTTTTGTCATGCGATATTTTGTTTTTTTTCCAAAAAAAATTTTTGGTTTTTTTAATTTTAAAAATTTTCAAAAAATATCAAACATTCATATAATATACCGTGTGTCCCAGGAAATCTGAAGCATTGGGTTTAACATGGGGAATTTGAAAAGTCCGATTTATATGTCCCCAAAGTGTTTTTAGGATATTTCCAGTATTAGAACACATTAGAATATGTATCAGAAAACGTTTTTTGTACAAAATTTATTAAATTCAACAAAACATTTTCAAAATATTTAAAAAATGTATCGCGTGATAAAAAGCTTTATTTAAATAAACAGGTAAGAGCTGCGTTGTTGATGTTCGGCGTGGCTCAGTTGTCTTAACGCATTACCATTCATTTATCACCGGTTCTAACAAAGTGCTTTAGTCGCTTGGTAACGGTTACCAAGACAAGTCGAAATTCAAATCGCTCTTGAATTAATATTTAATAATTTATTAATTAATTAGTTTTAATAAGTTTATTTGGTTTAATTTTGTTTAAAAAGGTTAGTTTACACTGTTCATTAGTTGTCCGTAAAATACCCCTTCATTAATACGGGTAATGGTGAAGAAAGTCAACTGACAGGTAGCTGCGGTCTATCTGTCAGTAATTTTATAAAAATTACCGATAAAAGAAAAAGAGAAAATGAAGTATTAGTAGAACAACCCATAATGAAGAAATCCTTAACCAGAGCAAATTTTGAAAGCTACAATAAGTTCAGTGTTTTGCAAGATTGCGGATGTAAACGAACCCCAAAGTGTTACACCAGCAAAGACACAAGATGTAAACAGAAAATCATTGAAACCTCCGCCAATAATTTTGCATGCGGTAGTAAAAAGTCATAAAGAATTAGTGGAAAGCATTAAAAATGAAACGTCTGGAAATTTTTACATAAAATATGGAAAGGAAAGAATTACTATTCAAACAGAAAAAATGGAAGATTACAAAATTATTTTGAATTGTCTAAATGAAGAAGAAACTCAATATCATACATATTCAGATAAAAACCAAAAAATTATTCGTATGTATTAAGAGGAATTCAAGGAAAAGACATTACTCCTGAAGAAATTGTTCAAGATTTAAAAATCAAAATTTAATTATTGAAAAATGCAATCGGATGAAAACTAATTTTGCTCCGTTATTTTTGGTTTCCATAGAAAAATCTGTCAAATTGAACTTACTAAATCAAAATTTTAAATATATTTGTAATACAAAGGTTTCATGGGAAAATTATAAAAATAATAAAAGAATAACCCAGTGCCACCGCTGTCAAGAATGGGGACATTCCACAAGTCACTGCAGAGTAAACCCTAAATGTTTAAAGTGTGCAGAAGATCATTTGACAAATGAGTGTAGGAAGGAGAAATCAATACCGGCAAAATGCGCAAACTGTGATGGTGATCATCCCGCCAATGCAACTATATGTGTAGCATATCAGAACAGAGTGCAATATTTGGAAAGTAAAAAGAATGGTAACAAAATTCCTAGTAAACCCGTTCCCGCAATCAACCAACAAAATTACCCTATGCTTAAGCCTGCACCCCCACCAAAAAATCCAGCTTGGCAAACTACTAACAATAATCTTCAGGTAAATAATCAAAAAACCGAAAATTTTACAAATTCTTTTTCAGTAAATAACGATTTTAATGATTTAGCAAATGAAATTAAAAACCTTAACAATTTAATTGACATTAAAAAAATGATTTCATTAGTAAAAATTTTAAACGTTAAATTGCAAAGCGCCAAGTCAGGTATAGAAAAATTTGAAATATTTTTTAATTTCTGTCAAGAACTTGATGGCTAAGTTAAATATAGGTAGTTGGAACGCTAATGGAATCCTTCCTAAACAAGGTGAGGTAATTGAATTTTTGACAAGAATGAACTTACACATATTCATAATTTCGGAAACTCATTTAAACGAAAATGACAAAATTAAATTTAGAAACTACGACGTTTTACGAATCGATAGGGGTGGACAAAGATGGGGAGGTGTACTCATTCTTGTCAAGAATGGAATACCTTTTGTCAAAATCTCTAGTAATCAAAATTGTAGTATTGAAAATATTGGACTCAGACTGACAGACGGGACTTGTATTATTGGAATTTATAACAAACCAGCAAATCATTTCACTGATCGAGACTTGACTCTTTTAGAAAATACCGGTAATAAAGTATTAGTTATTGGCGATTTTAATGCTAGACATAATTCTTGGAATTGTCATAGAAATAATCAGAATGGCAATACTTTATTTCGAAATATGTCAAATTCAAATGTCATAATTACATTCCCAAATCAAAGCACTCATCATCCGTCAAATAATGCTACAGCTACGACAATAGATTTAATTTTAAATAAAAATGTTACTACATTGTCAGACATTAATGCCGTACATGAATTAAGTTCAGATCATTGCCCAATTCTTTTCTCATTAGAAGGTCAAGTGATAGAAGATTGCTCTAAATTTGTTTACGATTACTCTAATGTTAATTGGAAAAATTTTAGAAGAAAATTAGATGAAAATATTACATTACTGAGACAAATACCGGACTTAAACTCTTTAGATTACCATGTAGAAACTTTTGCTAAAAACATACAGACAACAATTAAACAATTAATTCCCAAAAAAGAAATAACAACAAAACAATAAATTTACCTGACGAAATTTTACAAATAATTAAAGATAGAAATCGGACACGCACGCTTTGGCAACACACTCGACTAGATGAACACAGACAAAGAATGAACGAACTTACTCGACAAATTAGATTAGAAATTAACAACTTTAAGAACAATAAATGGAATAAAAAATTAAAATCTCTAAATCCAAACGACAATTCTTTATGGAAAATGACCAAACGACTTAAAAAGAAATTTGAATCAATACCATCACTATCAAAAAATGGTATTACAGCTACTACTGACAAAGACAAATCTAATTTAATGGCAGAACAATATCATTCAGTTTACGATATAGGATTAGATAATCTTTCAGCTGAACAAAACGAAATTATACGAACAGTAAAAGAATTTTTTGACACCGTACCCAACAATATCGACACTAATTGGCATAAACATATCACATCCCCTAAACAAATCTATGAAATAATTAAAACTTTTGGAAATTTAAAAGCACCGGGACCAGATGACATACAAAACATCATACTTAAAAATTTATCAAGAAAAGCTTTAGTTCAATTAAATTATATAATTAATGGGATTATAAAACATTCATACTTTCCGAAATCTTGGAAAGTTGCTAATGTAATTCCAATATTGAAACCAGGTAAAGATAAATCAATGGCAATCAGTTATAGACCGATCAGTTTACTTAATACTATGAGTAAAGTAACAGAAAAAATAATTCTTCAAATAATGCAAAACATATTCGACGTAATAAAATTATTCGCGACTTTCAATTTGGTTTTAGAGAAAAACATAATACGGTACAACAAGTTACGAGAATTGTGAATGATGTAAAATAAACTATAACAAACAAAAGATAACAGTAATGGCGCTTTTAGACATTCAAAAAGCTTTTGATACGGTTTGGATTGATGGACTACTTTATAAATTAATTAAACAAAATTTCCTTTCAATATTATTAAACTTATAAACTCTTATATAACAGATCGCTACTTTTATGTAACAGTAAATTATTCTCAATCGTTACCAATGGAAATTCGGGCAGGTGTACCTCAAGGTTCAGTACTAGGTCCTCAGCTTTTTAATCTTTTTATGAATGACTTACCCACATTTCCAAAACAAACCTGGCATTATTTGCTGATGACACAGCCGTATATGCACATTCGTTTAGTGCGATTGTAGCAGCAAAACAAGTTCAAATACACTTAAATATCTTGAAGAAATACTATGAACTTTGGAAAATTAAATTAAATGCCGATAAATCTGAAGCAATAATTTTTTCTAAAAATTTACAAATAACAAAATATTTACGCCTCTTAAAATAAATAATGAAGAAATAAAAATAAAAAATGATGTCACATATTTAGGCGTTGTTCTAGATTCAAAATTAACATTTCAGAAGCACGTTAAAACTGCTACAAACAAAGCTTATGGCAGTTTGAAACAGATTTATTCGTTAATGTCACAAAAAGTGTTTTGAATATGACAAATAAATTGCTTTTGTATAAAACAATACTAAGACCAGTATTAATCTACGCCTTTCCAGTATGGTGTAGTACCTCGATGACAAACTTTAAAAAAATGCAAGTATTTCAAAATAAATGCCTAAGACTAATACTTAACAAAGACAGATACACTAGAATTGCAGACATGCACAATCAAACTGACCTACAACTTATACGTGACTATGTTCTTAACCTATCCCAAAAATTTTACGTTACCCAAATATATACGAATCCTTTATTGACCAATATTACAAACATCAGAAGTCATAATACTCCTTTTGTAATTAAGCATAAATTACCGTACCAAGCACTACCTATATTTGATGAGTAAGTTATTACCATAACAATTTTTCCATTTTCTTCTTTCTTCTTTTTTATCTAGCCTAATGGCAACTGCAACCAGGTCCAGGTTTTTGATTATTTTTCCTGAAGTAAATAGTTTAATAATTAATCTCACTTCCAATTTTTATAATATTACTTAAGTAAATAATAACCTTCAATTTAAAAAAAAGCAAATCTAAAATTAGTTAGAAACATATACTTATTAAGTAGGAATTTCAATTTTCATCATTTTATAAACGTTGATTAATTATAATTGCATTTATGTTATAATTGAATTTTGTAATAAAATTGAGTTGAGTTGAGTTGAGTTGGTTCTAACAAACGTTCAAATCCCCAGTCCGATTCCTTTTATTTAAGTTGGGTTATTATTTTAAATGATCACTATTTAATTTAGGTCAATAACGAGATATTAGTTTAAATTTTTTTAATTGAACTGGCAATAGACTCATAACCTGTTGCGCAAATACAATTGAAACTTAAGCAATGTTTAAAAACTTTAGATACAAATGTTAAAACCATAGCAACGATAGTTTTAAGCATTGTTTAAGTTTAATCGCGTTGATGCAACTGGTCCTTAGTAGAATATGATTCATTATTAAACATTTAGTGCCGTTTGCACCCACACAGCTTAAACTTAAGCGAGACTTAAAAACAATCGTTGCTGTGGTTTTAACAACTGTGTTTAAGTTTTTTAAGCATTGCTTGAATTTAAGCTGTGTTGGTGCATACGGCCTAGTTTAAGCGGTATTGGTGTAAACGGACACGCAATGGAATGATAACTAAGGGTCAGTTGTACAACTGGGCCTAACTAACGAAATTAAAATGATTTTGGTACGTTTTAATTGTAACAATATATGAATTTTGTTGTTGACATACTAACAACAGCGACTAGTGCACAATCATCGTCGTGTTTAAATAAATACTTTAACTAAATATTCATGGTGGTTCTGAAAAGAACCGATTATAATGGTTTGCTTAAAGCAAAAGTTCCAAAAATGCCTCCATTTTGTACTAAACAGTAACCCAGCCTATTATAAAACTCCCGACGCACATTTGATAACTGTCGAGCATTGATTTGCTGACATTCTTCGCGGATTGCGATCTTCAAATCGTCTAACGAATTGGGTCGGTTTTGATAAATCCTGTTTTTAAGATGACCCCACAGGAAAAAATCACAAGGTGCCAGATCAGGAGATCGTGGCGGTCACTGAATTTGTCCCCGTAAACCAATGGAAGGTATTTGCTAAATATTGTCGAACTATCACCGAGTTGTGTGCTGGACAGCCATCCTGTTGAAACCAAACTTCTTGTTGCAGATCTTCCACTGTTTCTCGTAATGCTGGTACTACTCTGTTCTGGAGCAATTCTAAGTAGGACATTCCGTTAAGATTGCCTTCGATAAAAAAAGGACCGAGAATTCTGTCGCGGAACAATCCAGCCCACACATTCACCTTTAAAGGATACTGGGTTCGCACCGCCATGTTAGGGTTTTCACGCGCCCAGATTCTGCAGTTTTGACTGTTAGGTTTATTGTGCAAAGTAAATGTGCTCTCATCAGTGAAAACAACGTTTCTCAAGAAATCCCTGTTGTTGTTGCAGGTCTCCTGCATTACTTCGGAAAACTCTACTCTGGAGTTATCATCGCCAGCTCGCAACTCCTGGCATCTTCGAAGTTTGTAGGGGTTATATCGTTGTTTTCGAAGAATGCGTTGTACCATTGATTTCAAAACCCTTGTTTCTACCTGAATAGTACGCACTGATGTTTTATTTGTAACAGAAACTGCAGCTAGGACAACTTCGGTGTTTCTCAATTCCAACTCCCGCGGTGGTTTGGGAATATCATCCCTACGTATTCTAACAGACCCAGTTGTTATAAACTTATCTATAATTCTTTGAAACGTCGAATAACTCGGTACTTCTAGAAAATTCTGTTGTATTTCACGGCAACTACTTCCACTAAAATGCAAACGAATAACGAATATTCGCTGCTCCAATGTTAAATTCTCTATTATTTATACAAATGTATAACAAACTAATCGCAAAACTCAAACAATTATTTAAGAAACGAACAAGAAAATCTTGACACAAAGTACGAAATGTATTCTGATGTACCATTGTTTTGCGACGCTTGTAGCAGCCGCCTTACGTTTTGTTTTATTGTTCAAATGCTTCATTAATCACGTAAACGTAATTTTTAATTTTTTGTATCTACCTACAAAACAATTACAAACAAACGTTCGTATGCAGTTTTACAATAATGCAGCATTTCGAACATTCATTTAAGGACACTATCCCCATCAGTTCAATAAGTAGGTAACGCGTGATTCAAAAATTTTTTCATTAAAGTGGACCATGAAAAAATTCACGTACGTCTATTCTAAATACATAAAACTGGATGTGTTGGACCTACCAAAGTACTATTGAACTATTGAAGTCATCTGAATTATTAATTAAAAAAAATGTTTAATAATTTGAATAATATGTTAGTAAATTTGTTGCCAATTCAAGTAAAAATTTAAACTTTTAATAACATCTCTTTATTGATAGAAATTAAACGCTGTTCATTTAAAATAATAATACAACTTAAAAAAAAAGAAACAGTCTGGGGGATTTGAACCTTCGTTCATTTAAATAAAGCACCACGCGATACATTTTTTGAAATATTTTTGATATGTTTTGTTACATTTTAAATTTTTTTACAAAAAACGTTTTCTGTAATGTGTTCTGATACTGGAAATATCCTAAAAACACTTTGGGGACATATAAATCGGACTTTTCAAATTCCCCATGTTAAACCCAATGCTTCAGATTTCCTGGGACACACGGTATATTATATGAATGTCTGGATGTTTTTTTTTGAAAATTTTTGTAATTGAGATATCCGAAAATTTCTTTTGGCAAATAAATTCAGCATATCGCATGACAAAAAAAAGCACATGGCGGCAAATTTAAAAAATATTCCTTAAATATGTAAAAAGTGAGGTTAGATGACCAATTTAACTGGGTTAGAATATTTCTCAAATGTTCTAAATTTACTTTATTAAATTGATAATAAAAATTAGAAGCTTGATTTTCAAGCTTAGCAGTTGAATAGTGGTAAAGTTAACATTATATTAAGAGCAGGGTGATAGTTATATTCATTTGTTAAAGGCAAACATTCTTTACTGACTTTTGAGTTTTCAATACTTCTTAATACTAAATCTAAAGTTTTGTTTTGGTAATTAAGTATAATATTCACAGAAAAAGATAGTATAAAGACATAAAATTGTTAAATAATAATAAATAAAAATGTTTTTTACAATTAGGTCTGATATAAACAGAGCATATGACGAAGATACTTCCTTTAAAATTAATACTGCAGATAATACAGTTTAAATCATTAGTAAAGTAGGTACTAAGTAGTCTTAACTCTAAATTTAAATTATGATTTTAGCAAAATCACCTGTTGAAATTGATGACTCATAAAACTTTTATCCAACTGATCCTGTGTTATTCAGGGAATCTGCAGACAGAGTTAGATCCTTAATATTAACTGAACAATGTCAACCTCGGTTAAATGATCAATTCTCAGAAAAACGCATAATTGATATAATTTTATTCCTGGAAAAAAAAATATACCCTTAAGGGGTCATAAAGAAACAAGTGATGGCAAAAATAAAGGCAACTTCATAGAGTTTATGGAATTTTTTAAAAAATATGATGTCATTTAGCGGATCATATGTCCAATGCAAAGAAGAATGCTCTTTACACAAGTCCGCAAATTCAAAATCTATAGTTACTGACATAATCAGAGCAAAGTATTTCACTGTAATTGTTGATTCTACCATAGACATTTCAAAAAAAGATCAAATGTCCTTGTCAATCCGTTATGTAAATGAATATGGTTTTGCAGAAGAAAGATTCCTAAAATTTATCGATTTGCCTTCCGCATCGGCCGATACGTTTTACAAAAGTATTTTAACGGAAATAGCAACACTAAAATTTGATATTTCCTTATGTCGAGCCAAGCAAATGACGGCGCAAGTACTATGTCAGGTCGCATAAAAGGCCTACAGACCAGAATCAAGGAACATGCTCCCCAAGTAATCTATATTCATTGTGTGGCTCATAAATTAAATCTTAGTTTCAGCCTGAGATAAGAGTTTATAGCCAACAAAACTCCGCCTCCTCTTCCAGAGCCCTCACCTGGCCTATCAGCACGGCACAGAGTGTAACTTGAGTCAAACAGCTTGTTATCGAATATGCCATCATACAACTAAGTTTCACTTAGAGCAACAACATCGTAATGGTTTGCAGTAACAGACTTATAGAATTCTCTAGTTTTTGTTCTTAGACCACGAACATTTTGATAATAAATTGTTAAATTATCACCGAATATAAAAAAGAAAGAATATTATATAATTATTGCTTAAAAATTTTGTTTAAATCTTGTTCACATGTTACTATTTCAATTTTGGAATTATCAGTCTGCCTAGCAAAATCTTGCCTCCACTGACCCACACATATTTCCAAGAGTGATCCCTTTTAAATTTTCTTGCTTTAGATAGTAGTATTCGTCTTGCTTGTGTGAGTGAATCATTAATGTAAATTGGTGTACTAGCCATTAATCCAAGATGAGAGTCAAATCTCTTTTAGTTTTCGTCTTTTACATAAATAAAGCTTTGTCAGAACGTCTTATAAATTTAACTACTACCATGCTTCCTTGTTCAGGCTGTTTACTTTTAATTTTGAAAGTATTGTCTAACATTTATTCATTAATATCAAATCCAATAGCTGTAGAAAGTTTTTGCAATGCTTGAAAAATGTGTTCACCTTCCTGAATAGGTAAGCCATGAATCTCAATAGAGTTTAACTTCGATTCTTGATTTACTGAGTCCAATTCATTTATGAATTCAATAACTTGAGATTTAAGAGACTTATTTTTACCCAAAATTGAATCAATTTATATAAAAAATTATACCTATTCTTTTTAGGTAGAAATTTAAAACTTGGACACCACAATTTCTGTAAACAAAAGTTTGCACATTGTGAAGCGGGCTTAAGGATATCATTTACAATTCTAACAGCAGGTAGTCTCAGCAGGGGTTATCTTATAGAAGGACTGTAGAATGAATCATTACACTAAGCACGTTTTAGAAAATAGGTAATTTACGTTGCTTACTTAACTTTTTTCTTTAAAGAATATATTTGAAGGTATCGCTAATTAAACACCATAGCTCGATTAATTATCGAACCAAAATTTTGTTTAGGAAATGTTTACAAAATAAAATTAGAAATAATTTTGATTTAAAAACGTCTACAAGCAATAACTTTTAAATTAAATCAAAAAACTAAACATGGTTATTTGGGTTGACTGATTATTACTTATTTTTAAATACATCTAACCTACTAATTATTGTAAGTTATTAAAAAAATCATTAAACTCTCTATTCATAATATTTAGTCCTTACAAAATGTATATTTTATGACGTTTCATTTTTTTTGTAGTTAATATAAAAAGTGAAAATAAAAACTAAGGCAATTCTTATTGTCAAGGTATATATTTAGTTTTTTGACAAGAATTTATTACATAATTATAATTAAGATACCAAGTTATAGTTTAAAATTAAATGAAAACTTTTTTTTTTTTTAAATAAAGGTATTACTATATAAATAAATATAAGAAATCAATAATGGGTGTGACCTCCATTATTATTGATACATTCTTGGAGGCGTCTGTTCATTGACGCTATCAAGGTATCAATATAATTAATATTAATCGTTTCCCATGAGGTATCAATGGCTGCAATTAGTGCATTACGGTTTACTGGTATAAAATTTGGCCCTTGTTGTCTTCGGATAACAGCAAGTTTTCGAGCCCAAACATTTTCGATAATGTTAAAATCTGGGCTTTTTGCTGGCCAGGGTAACAGCTCCAATTTATTTTCTCGTATCCAATTGCGCACAACCCGCGAAGTATGAATAGGGGCGTTGTCCTTTAACAACAAAGATACATTATGAAAATGTTAATTTAACAGATCCCGAACTATTTTTTGGAGAAAGTATAGTGAAATAGGAATACTTACTTGTTGGAAAATATAATCTTCGTCTGGATAAAACACTTCGACTGAAGGTTTCATAATAGTTTCCAAAATATCTAAATAAGCAGCAGAATCGAGACGTCCATCGATAGCCCAACAAACTCCTCGCTAACCCAACCCCACACATTCACAGAAAAATAATCACTTCGTTCAACAGAATTAAAAAAACAACAGGGGAATCTTGGGTTTAAGGATTTTGCAAACGCCACAAATAACACTCCGACAGCCAGATATGAAGAATAATTGGGTTCAACAAAACTCAGGTAAATAGGTTTTATGAGAATCTGAGAGCTCTGTACGAAAAACGGCAATATCTTCCCAGCCCCATTTATAATATGGATGAGACAATAAATTACCAAAAATACCATCCAGCAAAGAAACAAAACTTGTAGGGAAAGTAGCCAGTGCTAATCGAGGACAACTTGTAACAGCTGTATGTTGTGTTAGTGCTTTACCCCAGCCAATAGGGCAAATAATTAGTAAATTTTTGACAAAAATAATAGTAGAATATCGCATGTGCCATGTAATTGTAAATAGTATAAAGTACCTTAAATTCATGTTTTATACCGAAAATGTTGTCATTATATAGTTAATTAACATTTATATGCAAAGAAATGTGTTTTTTTTCAACTTTTTTTCCTAAGTGAAAAGTAATAAACCAATGTTAATGGTGTAAGAAGGAAAGTTATAGAAGATAAAAATACGAATAAAATGAGCACTAATTGGACTCAATCAGGTAATAACTTTCCAAGAAAAATCAAAAAATTGAAATATTTGGGTTTTTCTTTTTAAATACGTAGGTCTGTCATTTTTGAGATGTAAATCTTTCAGGAAATAGGAGGTAATGATACGTACTTAGTGTGTGCAAAACCCTGCAATTGTTGGGCAATTAGTTTATGCACAATTGCGATTTAAATTTTTTAAAGTAATATATTCAATCGAGGCTGAATGCTCGTGTGATCATCCAATTGTCAAAAATGCAATTGAGAAGGCGCAAAACTTACTTCTAGCACATGGCATATATCCCTTTAATACCAATAAATTTCAGTATTCTGATTTTATACCATACTTGGTAACAGATGTACCAGAGGATATACTTATAGATTCCCATTCATTGGAAATGAATAATGAAAATGATGTAGAAATGGTTGAAGATATATCAAATCTTGATATAGTATGTGAAGATGTGATGAAGTTAGTACCAGTTCCGAAATGATGGATATTCCAAACCGTTCTTTAACAGCTTCGGATATTTTGCCATCACCAAAGATAAAAAAAAAACTAAACCGTCGATATAAATCCCAAAAATCGGAAATATTATCCAGTACCTCATTTAAAGACGAGTTAGAAGAAATGAAAAAGATGAAGAGTAAAAAAAGATAAAAGCTGCTAAGAGAAAGTTAGTGATAGCAGGTACATCCAAAACTTTACGAAATAAGCCTAAATAAAAGAAATAAAAAAGTGGTGATGAGGATGTAACATATCCGGGTTGCGGAGAATTATACACAAAATCCGATGAAGACTGGATTATGTGCAGCCAGTGTAACGAATGTTGGCATGAATGTTGTACCACCTATGTAACTGGAAATTTCATTTGTTTTAGTTTTTAATTAAATTGTTAAGTTTAAAAACATAAACATTTTATGAAACAGGAATTTCCTAGATGTTTTAGATTTACTTTGTTCACTTGTTTTATTTGTTTCAAATTTATGCTTTTGATTCTTTAACTTTTTATTTTGATACTTTGCACTATTTCATCTTCCATGTTCCACCCCACCTCCGCATCCTCTCCCACTTCTTCCACTGAATACCCTACTCTTTCATAGTACCTCACCCTCTCCTCCTGCTCGTACCCTATTCTATTTCTCTTCACCTCTTTCCAACACTCACTTAATATTTCATTTTCACACCTCTCTTTTATTCTTTCTTCATATCTCAACGCTATCTTTCCCGCATATACACTTATTTTTCTATTTTGCTTCTTCCCCAACTATGTAACCCGGTGTCTCTCTGTCTAACCCGATAGTCCACTTCCAATATTTTTCTTGATTTTTTTCCAAATTTTCCCATTCCTTCCATCCCCATCTCAGGCCCATAAACCATTACACTCTTTACCAATTTCTGAAACAACCACCTCCTTTTCTCTATGTCACTTCCAAATACCCTCTCCCCCAGTCCCCAAACCTGTCCAACGACCCTGTTTTCTTTTTTCGCCAATTCTCTAATGTGTCCTACATCCTTGTTGTCGTATCTCAGATTGTACCCTAAATATTTCCACTCATCCACACATTCTACTATGTCTTTCCCCAATTTCCATAACACCTTTCTATTTTTCCCTTTTTTTTGGAATGTCATTATCTTTGTCTTTTTTATATTCACTTTAACTCCTTTTTATCTAAATATTTCTTTATCATTTCCATTGCTCCCTTCATCTCTCTCTCTCTTTATTCGCCACCACTACAACGTCATCCGCGTACGCCAACACCCAAACTTTTTTCTCCCAATTACTACCCCCCTCTTTGATGTTTTCCTCAATTCCTCCTCCAAATCCCATATATATATAAAGAAAACAAACTTGGGCTTAAAGGGCATCCCTGCTTCAACCCTTTACTCGTCCAAAATATCTTTCCCAATTTACCATCCCTTTTGCTTGTATTCCTTGTGTCTTCGTATATCTCTGCTAATGCGTCCACTAGATCCTCGTTTATATTTCTTCCTTTTAACGTCTCCCATAAGAATTCCCTATTTACTGTATCAAACCAGCCTTCAAATCCAAAAAGATTGCGTACACTTTCCTTCTCTTTTTCTAACTCTTTATTTATTAATTGCCTTAGTATATATATATTATCAACTGCCCTCCTTCCTTTCCTAAAGCCCGTTTGCCAATATCCAACCAATTTCTCTTCCTCTATCACTTTGTCCACTCTTCTTCTCAATATTTCTGCGTATATCTTGTACCCTAGTTTTACTCCTTTTTTATCACCTCTTTTGTATACCGGTTATATTACTACTTCTTTACAGGTTTTTGGAATTCCTTCCCCACTCCAAATTCTACTTATTAACCTTCTCACCCTCTCCCTCGTCCTTTCCCCCGTACATTTCCATTGTTCCCCTTGGGTTCCGTCTGATCCTTCTGCCTTCCCTCTCTTTATTTTTTTCATCGCATCCTCCAATTCCTCTATCGTTATCTCCCCTCTCTTGTTTTTCTTCTCATATTCCCTATTTCCTTATCTCTTTGCATTTCTTTTTTCCCTCCTAATAGTTCCATACAATGTGCTAGCCAATTTCTTTCATCTACCTTTTTAACCTTGCTCTTCCCCTTCCTTTTTATGTTCCTCTTTTCTAATTTCACATCTGTCTTTATACCTTTTTCTTAATCTTTTATATTCCTCTATATCTATGTACCCCTTTTCCAACGCCTCTTTCCTCTTCTTACATCTTTTTGGCATCCTCACATTCTTTATTCCACCACTCCCTTTTTGCCTATTTTGAACTTTTTATTTTTTACTTCTACATCCATTTTTTTACTAATCTTTCTAATTCTTCCTCTATGTCATCACTCGCTTCAATTTCTTCCTCCATTCTCGTTCTGTATTTTTCTATAGAGAAACTTTAGACTGTCCATATTTTTTTGAATCTCCATTCCTCCTTTTCTTCTTCCACTACCCTCTGCACTGCCCCCTTATAAACACTTCCAGAGGTTGATGATCTGAATCCACTTCATCCCTATTATCAATTTTCTATATTCTTACACATTCCTCGTTCACTAGCACGTAGTCAATTACCGATTCATCCCTTTCACTCACAAATGTGTAATCTCCTCTTTCGCCTTCTTCCATGTTACCATTTAAAATTGTCCATCCTCTTTCCTCGCACATCTCTATTAGTTTTCTTCCCTGCCCGTTAATTTTCTTATCCATTGATAGCCTTCTTACCTCCTCCCCATTTACCATCATTCCACCTCCCTCTCATATCCTTGCATTAAAATCTCCTCCTATTAAAATCTTTCTTTCTTCTCTTTCTTCCACCATCTCTTCTATTTTTTTCCTTGTTTCTCCCATTTCCTTTCCATATATTGTTATTATCGTATATTCCTCACATTGCCCCATATCCATCCGTCTCTTCATTACGCCATGCAATTGCTTCCCTTTCCTGCCCTTTCACCCATTCTCTCCTCACCCTCGTTATTATCCCACCACTCGCTCTCCCTTTTTTCTTCTTCCTATCCGCAAACTGGACCTTCCATTCATATTCCACTGGCATCTTTTCTCTCCACACGTCCCACTCTTTTTCTTCTATCCATGTTTCAATTAACCCCCACTGTCAAATTTTTTATGTAATTCCAGAATCCCTCATCTTTGTTTTTCAATCCTGCTACATTCCAAAATAGTATCCTCATTTGATTTATTAGTACATCTTCATTATCCTTAGCCATTGCCTTACCGTCATTGTTCTCTCCTTCCCTTCCCTCTTTCTCTAGTTTTTTGAACCCCTTTTCTTAAACTTGTTCTCTCCTTCGTCCCATTTTATTTCCTCTCCATCTACCCATAATTTTGGGATCCTATTTTCACTGTTTTTCCTTCGTATTTTAATTTTCTTGCTTCATCTCTTACCCTCATTTGCGTTTCCCTCTCCTTTTTTGTCATGTCATCGTCTATGTAAATGTTCAATCCTTTGAGCATGTTTCTCTTCTGTAAAATATTTCTTTTGTCACCAAATGAGTTCATTTTTACTAATACTATTCCATCCGCTATTTTTTCTGCATTATCTACTTTCTGCACAATTCCTAGTTTCGATATCAACATTTCCTCAACTTTTTTATTGATTTCTTCTCCTCCTTTTATTGAGAAACCTTTTATTATCAGATTATTTTTTCGCTTTTCTTTTTCCATTCTATCTATTCTATTTTCTAACTTTTCCACTTTTTAATGAAAGAATTTAGAAATGATAAATTTTTAATTTAGTATTAAATAAACGATTTTTAATTTTAGGTTGCTTTAATTTTTGGCATAGCGTGAGCATGTAGAAGTGATGAGCTATACCGAATTGAAAAAGCTCAAATTGAAAATATGGGGAAAATTATTTATAACTCTTCCTAACACGAAGACAAAAAATTACGCTCATTTATTGTAGTGGAACATTTAAACTTCTACAGAAAATATGAAGATTGTAGAACATCAGGTTGGCTTCCTAAATTTTTTTTAAACACAATAATGGTGAGGCATACAAACAACCGCTTGGTATCCATAAATTTGGAAAAATGCCAGAAGAAATTACAAAAAAATTTTAAATTACCAAACCCACAAGAATTTACTGGGCATTGTTTTCGCAGAAGTGTTGTAACATTCTTGGTGAACTCTGGGGCAGATATAACCACGTTAAAAAGACATGGTGGTTGGAGATCATCAACAATAGCCGAAGGTTATATTGAAGACTCTATAGCTGCAAAAACAAATGTTAGTGAAAGACTTTTTTTGGATCCTAAAGGACAAAATACCGTCGGTTGTAGCACTAGTTCACAAATAAATAAAAAAAATTATAGAAGCACATCGGATTATCAAGCTAGTAGAGTAATGTTGGAAAATTGTTCGAAAATTACTATAAATATTCACAATAATCATAAATATGTATTATATGTAGAATTTCATCTACTTACATTTTTGTTATATTCTGTGTTATATTCTGTTTTTAATTTAATTATGACTGTTACAGTTAATGTTATGCTATTCATACGTGTCAATGTTTACACGAGATGTCGCAAGACACACATTTTACTTATTATTTTTAACCGATTCAGAATGTCGCTAATATAGTTAATATATTATATAATGACTAAATTTACTAGAGTAACTTTTTGGTTGGATACTCATGCAGAGCAAGATTTCAAAAAAAAGAAGTAACATTATTTTTTTGATGCCTAGGCATTAAAAATCATTTTTACTGCCTAGGTAGTAAAAGTGTTACTTCTATGATCGATAAATGTCACTAAAACTGACGTTTAATATCAATCGGAGAAAAAAATATTTATGAATATTTGTACGAGGATATATTGAAAAATTCTTAGCCTACTATAGAACCAAACAAAATTTCAATGTCAAAATATTCGAATGAAAACAAAAGTTTGTTTGCCCTACAGACGTCATTTTGGCAAAAGCCTTGAAATGCTTTATACTATTTATACGTGAAAATACGGTTATTCGATAAAAGTATGGCGTTCACTGGGTGTCCGTGTTACACACTGTATATGCGTTAGTAGTGTATGATTTCGTTGCTATGTTGTTGTGTTTTGCTTTTCGTTTGTTAATAGCATATTATTATTTGAGAAAAAAATTGCTCGGGTACTTGTAATATTGATGGACATGGAAAGAAAAAGTTCTCTTGCTGAAAAAATTGCGAGAGATGTGGCTAAACATTTATCTCGCGACTTATTTGCTTTATAAGACACTTATAATGAATACCTATTAATTTACTATTTTCTGAAAATACTTTTACCTTAACCGATTATGTTCTAAATCAAATCAAATTCCTGTTATTATAGAAAAATACTAAGTTCTGTCAGTTTGTAGTAGTTTGCGATTCCTACGTAAGTTTGCTTCAAGGCCAAATTTTTTTTGATTAGTTATAGTCCAATAACCCTGATTCATCGCAAAAAGTGAAATTTGGAATCTGTCGCATTACTCAACTGTTTTATTCTACCGTGCTAAGCAAAAAAGTCGTAACTACATTTTTTTTGTTAAACGAATTTGAACTGTCTATTGATTCCTAGATTTTTTTTTGGTGTCATAAAAGCTTATCATTAGAAAGAACATGAGTTAATCAAGATTTATATTGATGTTTTTCAATAGTCGCTTTGGAGTGGCCTAAAATATTTGTCTTTGAATCCTTACACCTGAAAATAAGATACGTCTTTTTTGCTTACCACGGCAGTATTGTACAGCTACATAAGTTAGTGTAATTCTTCTAAGTTAACAGAAGCTGTAAATATCACCTAATATACTTACATCAACAATGAAACAATAAAATTTGCATGACATATCTACAAACTACTGTAACTTTTGTTGACTACATTAGTGTAATGTTTTTGATATGGTTATTACACAACGTTGTGTAAATGTTTTTTAAAAATGTTATGTTACAAGTTTACTTCTGTAGTACAAATATTAAAAATCTTTAATTAAAGTATTCAGTCAGTAGTCAGTAATGATAAATAATAATTTTTTCAATGTCATCTAGTTTTAAATACTATACCATAATTTTTAAGTTTTGTTTTATTTAAAGTCAATTGGAATGTTTAATGCAGAACCAAATAAAACGTTTTTTACAGTGAAATTTTCATAATTTAAATGTTATATTTCTAGAGTGCTTTAATACTTTTTTTGTTAAATATAATTATTAAAATATAATATTTTTGGAGACCGGTATTTTCTGTTCGCAAGTTTAATCCTTTTTTATGGTGCATCCATATACAGGGTGCCCATAATCTATCTCATAACATGGGTAACTTTCTTAATATGCAAAATAGGTAATAGGTTAAATTAGGAAAGTTGGGCAGAATTACAAGCAAAATGTTAAACTTTTTTCAAATTTGACATATGTCTTCAACTTTTGAAATTTTGTGAAAAAACTGAAAACAGTCGATTTTTTTAATGTTGTCCTGTTCCACTACTACTTACTTTAGAACTGAACTAAAAATGACATCTTATACATATGTTTACGTAGAATTCGATAAAATTACTCAAAATGTCATAACCCTCTTGATTTTCGAGATATAACACAAACTTACATTTTTTTAAATGACAATCATAGTTGGCTGTGATCTTATTAAATAGCTTTTGTTTTTGCGATTTCATTGATATAAGGTTCGATATACTTTACTCTTGTATTTCTATTTAAATGCCCAAAATTGTGTTGTTGATACCATTAAGGAACAAAATGATTTACAAGTTAGTTAAACTTGAAACAAAAATTTATATTGACAATATCATACCACAAGTAGGTACTATTAATGGTTTGTAATTATGTTCTATTTCAATAATGTACAAAAGACATAAAAGTTCATATTAAATGTTCGAAATGGCCCCCGTTAACCAATATGCACATTTGACATCTTCTAACCATCTCTCTATGCACTTTTTCCAAACTGCGAGGACGAATTCTTCTAATAATCAACCTAATTCTATCTTTTAATTCTTCTACATTATTGGGTTTTTCTTTGTACACCCTGTCTTTAACGGTTCCCCACAAGAAAAAATCGAGAGGTGTGATATCAGGTGTTCTTGCCGGCCAATTAATAGGACCTGAATTACCGATCCAGCTCGGAAAACGTTCGGAAAGATATTCAGAAACAGCTCTAAAATTATGAGCAGGAGCACCATCATGTTGGAAATGAGTAAGATTTTGTACCACATTTAATGGCAGTTCATCTAACATGTCTTCCAAGTCATTTTGAAGAAATTCTAAATATCGCCTTCCATTTAAATGGTAATTGTAAAAGAACGGACCAATTATTCTGCTACCGAGGATGCCACACCACACATTTATTGAAAAATATGTTGATCTCGTCTCTCAACAGTAACATGAGGGTTGTTCTCAGACCAATAGTTATTATGTGTCTATTAAATACACCGTTATTGGTAAATTTTGCCTCGTCAGTAAATAAAATTCTGCGCGAGAAATATGGATCGTTGTCAGTTTCTCTTAAAAACCATCGAGCGTAATTTAATCTTCTCTCTGAGTCGGCTGGATACAAGGTGTTGCCGATATGAAATTTATACGGCTTGAATCGATTTTGTTTTAAAATTAAACGAGCTTTTTCTGTAGAAGTACCACACTCACTTGCAATTTCACGGGTAGATGTTTTGGTTTATAATTTACATATGCCAAAACTCTTTCTTCGTCTTCTTGATTAAACTTTTGCTTAGCTTTTGGTTTCATAAATGATCCGTATAGTTTTAAATTATTTTCCAGTTTGGAAAAAGTCTTTTATCTGGTTGTCTTCTTTCCATATATCTTTGCAATTACATTTCACTGGCTTCATTACTATTTCTGTTGCTAGCATAATAACAAAAAGCATGTCGTTTCTCTCTTCATTTGAATACATTGTTTATTTTGAGAATTTTATGTTTTAAAATAAATCACCGTGAATAATACAACTTACTGTAAATCAAATTATTTAGTTGACGACACAGGCTTTTGTTTCAACAGGTTTTTGTTTGAAGCATTTGTTTCCATAGCCTGCCTGTGTATTATTTTGCAGCTTAATTGTATCAATAAACTACTTTTAGCATTTACAAAAAATGTAAGAGTAAAGTATATCGAACCTTATATCAATGAAATCGCAAAAACAAAAGCTATTTAATAAGATCACAGCCAACTATGATTGTCATTTAAAAAATGTAAGTTTGTGTTATATCTCGAAAATCAAGAGGGTTATGACATTTTGAGTAATTTTATCGAATTCTACGTAAAAATATGTATAAGATGTCATTTTTAGTTCAGTTCTAAAGTAAGTAGTAGTGGAACAGGACAACATTAAAAAAATCGACTGTTTTCAGTTTTTCACAAAATTTCAAAAGTTGAAGACATATGTCAAATTTGAAAAAGTTTAACATTTTGCTTGTAATTCTGCCCAACTTTCCTAATTTAACCGATTACCTATTTTGCATATTAAGAAAGTTACCCATGTTATGAGATAGATTATGGGCACCCTGTATAGGACACTACAGTATATACAAGCAATCAAACTATTCTATTTGTAGTAATTAATTTATGAAACATTTTATACTAAAGTTCTTTTGTGCAACGATTATTAATTTATTCGAGAACTACCTCTCTTACAGTAGAAGATACCTGAAGGAAATTATTAATTAGTTAAACTATAAAATTATTATCACTGTGCCTAATATTACCAATACTCTACATTTTGTCAAACTTGAAATACACATAATTAATTCAAGTCTTTTTTTTTCAAAAAATTTATGTTAAACTCACTTGACTGAAAATCCGAAAGAACTTCTGTGTCGATTCGAATATAGTTGCAGACAAAAAACAATGGATCCCCAAGATCCATTTGTGGGAGAAACATGTTTCGTTTAAAAATCAAACGAGAATAAAATTTATATGCCTTATTTTATTTACATAAAATGCGTTACATTAGAACTACAAAATCGCCTTGCACATTTTTACGCAGATGATTTATGTATACCCTTCCTTATTTTTATAAGTAGAGAAAGCGGACAGAGAGTGTATTGGAGATGTTTATGTAGTAGCTTAAAAAAATTTCATCCATATTTTTCTTCTTTATCATAGTAAATTCTAATGCTGTAACGTTTGTATATCCATTTTTTCCCTAAAAAAAATATATAATAGTACATTAAAGAACTAGTTTAAAAAAACGCATTTTATAAGACGAGTACAGCTGCTAAAATACCTTCTGAAACGAATTTTTTATACTATTTTTTTCTGTTTTGGGCTTTTCAGATTGATTTTAAAATACAATTTCGCGAGTTTTTTAAATTTAGGGAATTTAAAAGTATAATTTCTAGGGTGGCAATATTTTGATTAAATTTTGGTTTAAATGCTAGTTTAAGTTTAAATATAACGCTTATCATACGTTTAATTTAAAAAAAATGGGTTGAAATAAAAATAAATAAATAAATACATTTACTGAACATTAATTACGATTTAAATTAACGCACGCCAAACGTAACGTAACGGCAGCTTTGACGTTTAATATCAAATCAGTGTTATCACCATTTGGAATTAAAATTATTCTATTTCTATAAAAAAACTTAATTTTCTGTAATAGAACTCATTTGGGTGCGTTTAGAGCTCTGTAAGCGACCCAAAATAGAAAAAGTTTTTTCCCTCGTTCACATGTACAAAATCATATTCGGACTTCTATAAATAGGTGAGGTTGGAATATTTAAAAAATGCAAATTTCCAGTTTAAATTGATATTGAATTAATTTGATGTCAGTTATTTCATCGTTCCGTTGTAATTATTATCCCTGGTTGTAATTGTGTGTTGTTCGTTGTTTATCGTAAATATTGTTCATTTAATTGTTGACTCAATCAATTATAGAAACCCTGTAGTTAAAGTACATAGTTGCACTGACATCTGCTTGTCCATTTTGCTACTGCCTTCTCTTTTTGTTGACAATTCAAAACTGTGTAATGATAGTACACTCATGAAATTTAAAACTTGGACACCACAATTTCTGTAAACAAAAGTTTGCACATTGTGAAGCGGGCTTAAGGGTATCATTTACAATTCTAACAGCAGGTAGTCTCAGCAGGGGTTATCTTATAGAAGGACTGTAGAATGAATCATTACACTAAGCACGTTTTAGAAAATAGGTAATTTACGTTGCTTACTTAATTTTTTCTTTAAAGAATATATTTGAAGGTATCGCTAATTAAACACCATAGCTCGATTAATTATCGAATCAAAATTTTGTTTAGGAAATGTTTACAAAATAAAATTAGAAATAATTTTGATTTAAAAAACGTCTACAAGCAATAACTTTTAAATTAAATCAAAAACTAAACATGGTTATTTGGGTTGACTGATTATTACTTATTTTTAAATAAATCTAACCTACTAATTATTGTAAGTTATTAAAAAAAATCATTAAACTCTCTATTCATAATATTTAGTCCTTACAAAATGTATATTTTATGACGTTTCATTTTTTCTGTAGTTAATATAAAAAGTGAAAATAAAAACTAAGGCAATTCTTATTGTCAACGTATATATTTAGTTTTTGACAAGAATTTATTACATAATTATAATTAAGATACCAAGTTATAGTTTAAAATTAAATGAAAACGTTTTTTTTAAATAAAGGTATTACTATATAAAGTGTCACGGAAACGCATCGATAGATTATAGAAAAACTGTACATGGGAAAATTTGAAAATTTGGTAGTATACTAACATTGACGGGGGCAGTTCCTCTAAAATATTTTCAAGATGGTGACAGTTCCGGTTATACTTTACTATACTAATGCCTTTATTATTTAATTAAATAGGTTTCCTTGTAGCAGGGGACCTATTTTAGTGGCTATGCATATTTTGATAATAAATTAAGGATTAAAATTAAATTCAAAAACACGTCAAAAGTTTTTTTTTTAAATGCAAGCACCATGTTTTTATAGCTTTATTTTATTTAACGTCAAAAATAAGGTTGACTTTGTACAAGATTGTCTATTCAAAAAATTCATGGTTTTCGAAATATTGGCAATTTAACTTTTTTTGTTCACAAATGCTATTGTATTTCTTTTAATATGAATGGTTATTCTAGTTGGCCATGATGGCGTTAAAAACAACTCTCCAAGTTATTTGCTTGTATCCAGTTGCGCACAACCTGCGAAGTATAGGGTCATCATATCCCGATAGTTAATTATCGAATGTTCCAAGAAAATATGTGTAAATAGTAAATGGAATCTACTAACGTAACGTTAAGTCGTTAATTATAGTTACATAACTCTCCTTTCATAAGATATAGTTCATATTAATATGCTTATTGTAAAGCTTCGTACACACCTGAACAACAAACCGAGGAACAAACAGAACAACGAACCGAACGGCAATCGGAACATTAATTTGGACGGTGCTACGTACGAATTTTAGAACAGATTCGCAAGTCCTGATTGTTCCACGAACGGTTTGCGGCGTTCCCGCAACTTGTCGGTTTTTTCTCCGACATCAAAGAAAATGCGCGCGAATGCGTTTGCAGGTTTGGACGAATCTAAACAAAACGGCGAACAAACTTATGCGGGAGAATTAAATTATTTATTTTTGTCCTCCCTTTTGTGGGTTTGTTGTGTTTTAGGTAATATTATGGAGTTGACAGAAGAAAAATGTTTTAAATTAATCAGTGTTTAAGAATGCAAGAAAAAATGATGTCCCTATTAGCATCATTTGGGCGGGAAATTTCATAAATAAAAAAAGCGAAGTAAATTATAATTTTTACTCTTCTTTGTGCGTAAAAATTTGGTTGGCACTTTGTTTTCCGCAATTTTCTCTTCTCAATAATAAATATATATGAACTGAAAACTACTGAAAATAATTATGGGAACAGCACAAACGTTCCGTTTGTTGTTCGGATTGTGGAAATCATAAAAGAT
This sequence comes from Abscondita cerata, assembly GCA_030710515.1. Lineage (NCBI taxonomy): Eukaryota > Metazoa > Arthropoda > Insecta > Coleoptera > Lampyridae > Abscondita > Abscondita cerata. The sequence goes on along the minus strand of JALBCR010002603.1, from coordinate 198,444 downwards.
CGTTTGTCGTTCTGTTTGACTTTCGGTTCGTTGTTATGTTTGTTGCTCGGTTTGTTGTTCAGGTGTGTACGAAGCTTTACAACTTAAGCAACAATTTTTGGCGAATAAAGATTAGTTTGTGATGTAATATTAGAAACACAAATTTATATCATATCAAATTTATGACAACTTAAAACCAAGAACGTGTATGTTATTGCTAAGAAATTATTAAGGAAAAAGCGCAATTGCAGTGTAAATATTTATAATTAGATATTTTCGAAAGTCCTCTATTGTAATCTTAATACTTAAAAGAAAATCCTGTCCATTAGCATTATAAGGAAATGGCTTTTACTTTATGAATAAGTTTCAATAACAATAGAATATCCTTGCTTGTTTAATTTACTTCCTTTGAGTCATATTGCTCTAAGGGTTGTTACATTGGTCATTAGAAGTATGTAATAAATAAACAATTACCTACTGTTTGAGAAGGGGTAGTGTGAACCAATAAATAAAGTAAGAAATGTAAATTCCATTTTAGTTTAAAATTTCAAGTGTTGTGAAAATGCCACCTCATCTCGGTGCTGATTTGAAAGCGCGGATTGTTTCGGAATTAGCGGCGGGCCGTAGCGTGCGTGAAATTTCACGTATGTTAGATATACCAAAAAGCACCGTAGGGCATTACCGAGTAAAATGGAATCTTGAACACACTTTGGAAAGAGCCATCGGAAGTGGTAGACCTAAAGTATCTACACGTGCTCAAGATCTCGAGTTGTTTCATTACGTAACAGAACAACCATTTGCTACATACTCCAGGGCTATAGCAGATACACATTTTCCCGGATGCCGTATAACTGCACAAAAAGATTAAAGGAGATGGGAATAAAGAAGTATAATGCTGCTGCGAAAGAAGTTCTCAGTGACGAAAATATGAGACGTCGTCTGGAATTTGCAAGGCGATATGTGAAGTTTGTTGGGCTATCGATGGACGTCTTCATTCTGCTGCGTATTTAGATATTTTGGAAACTATTATGAAACCTTCAGTCGAAGTGTTTTATCCAGACGAAGATTATATTTTCCAACAAGTAAGTATTCTTATTTCACTATACTTTCTCCAAAAAATAGTTCGGGATCTGTTGAATTAACATTTTCATAATGTATTTTTGTTGTTAAAGGACAACGCCCCTATTCATACTTCGCGGGTTGTGCGCAATTGGATACGAAAATAACTTGGAGCTGTTACCCTGGCCAGCAAAAGCCCAGATTTTAACATTATCGAAAATGTTTGGGCTCGAATACTTGCTGTTATCCGAAGACAACAAGGGCCAAATTTTATACCAGTAAACCGTAATGCACTAATTGCAGCCATTGATACCGCATGGGAAACGATTAATATTAATTATATTGATACCTTGATAGCGTCAATGAGCAGACGCCTCCAAGAATGTATCAATAATAATGGAGGTCACACCCATTATTGATTTCTTATATTTATTTATATAGTAATACCTTTATTTAAAAAAAACGTTTTCATTTAATTTTAAACTATAACTTGGTATCTTAATTATAATTATGTAATAAATTCTTGTCAAAAAACTAAATATATACGTTGACAATAAGAATTGCCTTAGTTTTTATTTTCACTTTTATATTAACTACAGAAAAAATGAAACGTCATAAAATATACATTTTGTAAGGACTAAATATTATGAATAGAGAGTTTAATGATTTTTTTAATAACTTACAATAATTAGTAGGTTAGATTTATTTAAAAATAAGTAATAATCAGTCAACCCAAATAACCATGTTTAGTTTTTGATTTAATTTAAAAGTTATTGCTTGTAGACGTTTTTTAAATCAAAATTATTTCTAATTTTATTTTGTAAACATTTCCTAAACAAAATTTTGATTCGATAATTAATCGAGCTATGGTGTTTAATTAGCGATACCTTCAAATATATTCTTTAAAGAAAAAATTAAGTAAGCAACGTAAATTACCTATTTTCTAAAACGTGCTTAGTGTAATGATTCATTCTACAGTCCTTCTATAAGATAACCCCTGCTGAGACTACCTGCTGTTAGAATTGTAAATGATACCCTTAAGCCCGCTTCACAATGTGCAAACTTTTGTTTACTGAAATTGTGGTGTCCAAGTTTTAAATTTCATGAGTGTACATGTGATGATGTTTCTACGATAGTGAATATATCTTCACGTCATAAGATAACCCTCCTCTTGACAAACTCTCACACCATTTTCCACCTCCCCGCTACAAGCCCAGGAAATGATGATACAGATTAGCTATAAATTCAGATGTTTTCCTCAGTTTCAACAATTTCAATTTGAAGTTCAAACTTGAAACTTAGGGACTTCTTTGTCTTCGTAAACCGCGTAATTATCCTGACTTGATCTAATAACCTTTGACCACCGCCTGAACCTGAATACTTTTTTGATCTGAAAGAATTACCTTGTATAACCAGCTCTTAATTATAATACTTACTCTTATTCAGCATTAGTACTGCCCGTTGATTAGATTTGCTGCACGGAAAGTATTGAATATCTAAATCCAATTCTCTTCGTTACAACTACTGTATTAAGGAACCGGCGATTCAAGTCTGCTACGTTCCCGATATCTAGTCGTAACCCTAAAGCTAACTTTTTCTGTCGTACGCTGACCGATTCGCATTTGGCAACAGTGTAGGCACCTGTTTATAACTAACATCTTGTTAACCCGTCAAAAACCCGTAGACCACCTACCAGCAGAGAGAAGCTGAGCAACAATGGTTCCAAAGAACACCCGGGGTGCACGTTCTTCAATATAGAATTATTTTGTACATAATTATTTTCAACCTGCCGTTGTTAAACATATTAATGTGTCTACAATTCAATAGACGTCTTAAAACTGGATTACGTTACCTTCTTGACGCTTTCACAGGTCGACGTTTTACAACTGTCAGCAGACAAGACAATTCCGTATACTTCAAGTAATTTCTATCAATCTCTATAGCTAATCATGGAAACTACGATTCTAATGAAATATTGAAGAGTTTCATCCAGATGATAAATTTATAAAATTAATCTGTTGTAGGAAAATTTCTTGTTCAAAAATTGACTCATATTTCAGATCCATTTTATTTGAGACAAAGATAAAAAAACTGGTTCTGCTGATAAGAAACCCAGGGTGTACTTGTACCATGAGCAAATGTTTTTGTTAAAGAAAATCAGAATATGACTCATGTTTATGAAAGCATCAAAAATTATGAAAATGGCAGCAACACTATAACGGCTACTGGTAATTCTTATTCACTAGTATCCAAGTAGATATAACTTGAGGGTCTACTTAAAAAAAGGGAAGTACGTCATGCAACGATGTAAGATAAAGAGGAAATGTGAATCGTCATGGGACATTTGTATTCTGCTCTTGTTACTTTCATTTGACGAAAATGAAACTTTAGAATTTTATATTGTGGACAGATGCAGTATGAATATTCTCAAACCTTGACGATTTTTTTCTTATTTTATTAATTTTTTTGCTTTTATTTATTATGTTATGATTTTCTCTAACGTCCCTCTAGACATATTATTAAACCATTTCTACTATACATGTCAAAACTTGTTATAGTTATTTTCCTACCGAGTGCCAAAAGCTCGTGTCTAGATCTACTCGTGCTCCGCATCGCTCCGCACTCGTGTCTCTATAGACACTCGCACGATATTTGCACTTTGGCACGAGTTAGGAACAATATTTTTTAAACGGTTTGAACAACATAATTGAAACTAATTATTAATTTCCAATTCCATCGGAGACAAATTCCTCTATAATCTGGATACCTTAAACCGTTGCTATGGTCATGTTGTTTATTATTTTAAATTGTTTCTTATTCTCGCTGTGAATTTCTGAATTTCTAAAAAGTGTGTTATCTCCTCTAAACTGTAAACGATAAAATATTGATAGTGATCTGTAAACTGTGAAATATGGATAATGATGAAGATAGTATTTTGGAAGCAGCAAATGAAACCAGCCTCAAGTTGTTGCCCCTTAAATCCCGGCAACGCTATGAGGAAGCTTATAGCAAGTTTATGGAGTGGCGAAAGCAAAACAGGGTAAATCCTTCGTTTTCGTAAAACGTCGTGCTTGCGTATTTTGGAGAGCTGTCGAAAAAAATTGCCCCAAGCACATTATGGACGCAATTTTCTATGATAAGAAGCACGCTTATTGTTTACCAGAATACTAATATTAGGCAATATCCTAAATTGAAAGCCTTTCTGAAAAAAATGTCGCAAAGATACAAACCAAAAAAATCGAGAACTTTAACTGCTGAAGAAGTTAATAAATTCATAAAAGAAGCGCCAGACGGCAAATATTTGTTACAGAACGTAAGTACATCCCTATAAACAAAAACCCTTCATCAATTGAAGTTTCAATTTTAGGTAATTTTGGTGTTCGGAATTAGTGGAGCCATGCGAAGGAACGGGTGGTCCAATTCAAAATTGACGATTTAACTGATGCGGTAATTGTAAAATTAGGTGACACCAAAAATAAAAAGGATCGTGTTTTCACGATAGTTCCCAAAAACGTCTGAACGTCGCTTTTTTTTTTAATTATCAGCAAGCCAAATGCACTAAACAGCCCGTTGGAATCAACAAGATGGGTAGCATCCCAAAATTGATTGCTACCTACCTTGGTTTAGAGGAACCCGCATCTTACACGAGCCACTGTATGAGGCGATCATCTTCCACCATTTTTGTGGATGCTGGTGCTACTGATTGAAGATCTACTTCTTGAATCGTGGGAAAATACGTATAAAGCGGAAACCTTAGATGAAAAATTTATTGCATTTCAAGAAGCTTTTTTGGATCATTACAATAAATGCTTCCCAGTCAAAACTTTTTCTGTAAATGTTAATGCTACCAAAAAAAACTGGACATCAAAAAATATTAGAAAATCTAGTAGAAATCTTAAAGATCTGTATATATTGAAAAATAAATTTCCCATCCTCAATATCATGTACAAAGCTAAAAAAAGCTACATATATTTCTCTCTGTGAAAACAGTAAAAAAGAGTTTTTTAATAATTCCATCTTTAACTCGGATAATCCTCAAAAGAAATCGTGGGATATTATTAATAGTTTAACAAATAAGGCACAATGCTCTTCAAATATAAAGATCAGATCATACAACAACGAGATTATTACAGATCCAATTCATATAGCTAACCAATTCGCAATTTTCTTCGATAATATTCCAAAATCAATAACAGCAAAGATTGATTCAGGTTTTAAAGATATACCTCTTAAATATTCAAACCCCAATAGTATTTACCTAAATAATTTTTCTTCTGACGAATTAAGTAAACTAATGCTTAAAAAACTCAAAAATAAAAATAGCCAAGGTCCGGATGGCATTAACTGCAAAATTATTCGTCAATTTAGAGATATATTAGCTCCGATACTTACTTATTTAATCAATCTGTCATTTAAAGAAGGAATTTTTCCTACAGCTCTAAAATGCTCTGCAGTCAGACCGGTGTATAAAAAAGGTGACAAACTAGATTTAAATAATTACCGACCTATTTCATTAATAAATTCTTTTGCTAAAGTATTTGAATATGCTATACATGATCGGCTTTTGGACTTTCTTGAAAAACATAAAGTGATTAATAATTCTCAGCATGGGTTTAGATCGAATCATTCTACATCAACTGCTCTCTCTAGTTTTTACAAAGAGGTAATTAATAGCCTTGATAATAAATTGTTGTCTATTGGTATTTTCTGTGACTTAAGTAGGGCCTTCGATTGTGTTCAACATTCAAAACTTTTAGATAAGCTATATTGCTACGGGATTCGTGGTAATGCAGCTAATTTAATATTATCCTACCTTTCCAATAGATCTTGCTTCGTAGAACTAAAGCAAAACACTAATTTCGGGACTAAAACTTTTAGATCAGATGCTCTCCCGGTAGTAGTAGGAGTACCTCAAGGCTCCATTTTAGGACCAATATTGTTTTCTTTATATGTTAATGATATTACCCAGTTCTTATCTGAGTCTTTTATTGTAATGTACGCTGATGATACATCTTTATTATGCTCAGCACCTACGATTGCTTCAGCAGAGCAATTATGCAACAACGCTTTAGATAAATTGCATTGGTGGTTTACAGCAAACTGCTTGTATCTAAACCCAACAAAAACAAAAGCTCTTATGTTTCATACCAAACAGAAGCACTTCTCTGTGTCGCCTCTGTTATACTTAGATCAAACCCGTATACATTTGTCAGATAACGTTAATTTTCTTGGAATTCAACTAACCGATACGCTAAATTTTAAAGATCACTGTGATAAATTAATTTCAACTCTGAATTCCACTGGGTATAAATTAAGAATTCTCACGCATTACCTGGATATAAGTATGCTACTAAAAATTTATTACGCTGAAGTTCAATCAAGGTTACTTTATGGCATCATAATATGGGGCACTTCTTCCTACTTAGAAACTGTGTTCATTGTTCAAAAGCGTATTTTAAGATGTATGTTGAAAAAAGCAGATTTGATTCGTGTAAGACTTTATTTAAAACTTTTAAGATACTGACATTGCCTTGCCTTTTAATATTACAGTTAGCCTTATTTGCATATGATAACAAACACATTCTGAACAAAGAGCTGAACATCATTATCTAACGAGAAATTACCATTTATTGTTACCAAATAAAGTGAATTTGTCATTATCTCAAAAGTCTCTACATGTATTGAGCATTACAATTTATAATCACATTCCAGAAAGTTATAAGAACATGTCACGACTTAGTTTTAAAAATAAAGTTGCAGTAATTTTAAAAATCATGTGTTTTATAGTATTTACGAGTTTCTACATTGTAGTTTTTTAAATTTTATCTATTTTAATTATTATGTAATGTTTGACTTGTCTTATACCTATTGAATAGGTCTTTTAGATAAATAAAGTTTATTATTATTATTATTATTATTATTATTATTATTTTAAACGCCACGGTGGATGGGATTCGTCATCAGTGGCGGAAGGTTACATAGCAGAGTCTATTAGGCACAAAATGAAAGTTGCTAAAACAATCACTTTGGCCGTTAAAAATTCGTCCAATTACTGATAACTTGAACAATGAAGCAGAATCATCCATCATGACAACTTCGTCAACAATTGTCAAATCATCAAATTTGGCAAAAAAAATCAAATAAAAAGTAATACATTTCAATAACTGCACATTTAATAATGTTACTTTCTAGTTCTATTAATAAAGATTTCTTTCAAATAACAATTGTGCACAATTATTTAAATCCTAATAATCCGAATTTGTGTATAAACTATAAAACTAGAAAATTGACGATCGGAATAGGACGAATTCATATCATGCACCGTGAATGATATGAATTATTTAAACTGGTCAATGATATTTTGAAGTTTCGATCTCAGGTTGCTACTTTGATATGTGTCACTTTCGTGACAAGCCGTCTAAAAATATAGTTTTTAGTATTTGTGCTTAGTTATGTTCTCCACAGTTATTGGTGCTTACTATTATCTATCCTAGCTACACTACTTCACTTTCTCTCAATCACAATTTTCTCTCAACCTATAATTGTTTACTGGTTTGTCTTAACTTTGGTGTCAGGTGACTTCAGTCTTGTACCCCTTTAATTTTAATTTTCACCAACCTTTTAGTTTTCACTGATGTTGCGTATCACTATACCGGGTGATTCAGCTAACCTCGTTCATTAGAAGTTTATGGACTTCCCGTTAAAATATTTGTTTAAAAATTTGGAATAAGGGATTGCTCAAAAGTTCTATTTAATTATAATACTTCAGCTCTTCTAGCACTTCCGGTTACACCGGAAGTGGCTCTTTTCTTATTTTAAATGGAATGATATATTTTTATATATTTGGATTCTACGCTAAAATCTGAGTTACTTTCATGTAGCACAACCTTATGAAAAATCAATAGTTTTGAGATATTCTCATTTTATTGAGAAATATTGGTTTTTAGTATTGTTTTCAAACGCTTGTCAATGATTGAAAAAGAAAGTTATAGTAACAAAATTTGGGCTATACTTAGGAGGACTTAGGATAAAAATGTGAAAGCTTAACACAAAAAACTGCAAGGTTTTGAACATTGAGAAAAGGATACTAGTAGCAGAGCTGTCTCTGGACATGCTTTTGATACAAGAATCGTATAGGTATGAGTACATTAAAAGAGAAAGTAACCAACATACCAAAAACTACAAGACAAATAACAAACTGAGAAAAACTAAAGACAGAGATTGCCAGCTATATACTAAAGCAATAAGACGTATAGGAAATAGTCATAGGAAACTGGGTACTGGCCATCAGTACTATCTATTTCAAGAAGAGAACATATACAAAAACATGCCTACAATATGCCGACAGATCCATAATAATAACGGCAGATGTCAATGCGAGATCACCTATATGATATACTGAAAGAGAGGAGCATAGGAAAGAATCCGATGGTAGAGTCAAAAAACTAGAACAACAGCGCGATGAAAAGTACACCGAAAACTGGGACGGTACCATTTACGCGAAAACAGATGAGGAATGCAATAAACAAATGCAAAAGATGAAAGGCACATGGTAAAATAATATCACAACAGAGATAATCATATAATTACGAGAGAAAATAGCACAAAAACTGAAGAAACTCCTCAAAGGGTATACTGGGTAGGGTTGATTTCCTAATTTGCTACTCGAAAAAAGAGATAAAAAAGACAAGACCTTAGGGATCCTATTGAAGAATCATTTGTTTTCAGCAGAGTTGAGAACTAGACTAAACCACTAAAGCAATCGAAAAATATACAGAGTGATTCAACTATCCCGTTCATTAGAAGTTTATTTAATTATAATATTTCAGCTCTTCTAGCACTTCGGTTACACCGGAAGTGGCTACCAACTTTCTTATTTTAAACAAAATGATATATTTTTTTGTATATTTGGATTTTACGTTAAAATCTGAGTTACTTTCATGTAGCACAACCTATATGAAAAATCAATAGTTTTTGAGATATTCTCATTTTTTTGAGAAAAATTGGTTTTGTAGTATTGTTTTCAAACGCTTGTCAATGATTGAAAAAGAAAGTTATAGTAGCAAAATTAGGGCTATACTTAGAAGGACTGTTAAGTTTTTAAATGATGTGTAATTTGACATCTCATTATTTACAGGGTGTTCAAAATGTTTGGCTAAATCTGACTAACTTCAACTGCCCAAAAGTCAATTTTTTTAAATGGAACACTCTGTATCTTGTTACTCTATGTGATGGAGAATTAAGTAGTCTTTCAATCTTTATAAGGGCTCCCTATACCTATCTGTTACCATTTTCCTGCTATCGATGTATTTACATTCGACACACAATATTTCTCCATTTTATTTAATAATTTCTGACTAGTGGCCTGTGGAAATTAAAACAATGTGCCTTATTTATCAAACTTGTAAACGTCGACGTGACACATTATACACGATATGGAAATCCACCAAGAATATTCGAATGAAGACATACTAAATTTATTCATGGAGAATGTTACAAAATTATTGAAAGAACTTGCCGTTTGCTTAACGAGAGATATCTACATTTATGGCCTCTAAATAAAATTGCATTGCAAAAAATAGCAGCAAATTAATTTAATTATTAATTTAGCAACTGTTCGATATGCCGTCCGTGGTTTTCTAAGCACAATAAAACTCTTCTGTTAACTTCAACTATTGGGATTTTTGAACCATTTGCACATCTACTTCAGCGGAGGCAGTTCGAACCCGATGTAATAAGTCATCTCTGTTATGGACTGGCCTTGAATAGACTTTAGTCTTGACATACCCCCATAAAAAAAATCCAGGAGTGTTAGGTTAGGTGATCTGGGAGGCCATAGAGATGGACCATTGCGTCCAAACCAACGATCTTCGAACATATGGGATTCTTGATAAACCTCATGGGTTGAATGGGCTGGAGCACCATCCATTTAGTACCAACATGAGTTTTGAAGATTTAGAGGTAAATTTTCCAAAAAATTTGAAACCACTCCTCTAAGCATTTCTAAATATCTGCGAGAATTTAAATTTTTGTCATACACTTCAAAACAAACACGTTATCCATAATGAAACAAAAACATTAAAACTAAATGTGTCTTGAAAGTTACCTTCGCGCACCATCCGAGGATTTTGTTCTGCCCAATAATGTCAATTTTTCCTATTAATGATACCTTCTCTACTAAATTTTGACTCATCGGTCCAAATAATTTTTTCCAAAAAAATTGGGTCTTCCTGCGTTTTGAATAAAATGATTTCACAAAATGCTACCCGACGTATTTCGTCACCTGGGCGGAAAGCTTGTAGTTTGATAATAGAAAAAGCATGCATTTTACGTTGTGCCAAAATTCTCTGTATCGACGAGTAGGACAGTCCCAAATCTTCAGACGCAGCTCTGATCGATGCATGTGGATTTGCATTAAAATATGCCAATACATTTATTTCGTTGTCTTCATCACCGGTTTAAAATTTGCTTCTATTCTCTTAAACGTAGTTTTATTTAGAGGTCCCACGTGTGGATATCTCTCGTTAAGCAAACAGCAAGTTCTTTCAATAATCTTGTAACATTCTCCATGAATAAAAAATAAATTTAGTATGTCTTCATTCGAATATTCTTGGTGGATTTCCATATCGTGTATAATGTGTCACGTCGACGTTTACAAGTTTGATAAATAAGGCACATTTTTTTAATTTCCACAGGCCACTAGTCAGAAATTATTTAATAAAATGGAGAAATATTGTGTGTCGAATGTAAATACAACGATAGCAGGACAATGGTAACAGATAGGTATAGGGAACCCAAGATACAGGGTGTTCCATTAAAAAAATTGACTTTTGGGCAGTTGAAGTTAGTCAGATTTAGCCAAACATTTTGAACACCCTGTAAATAATGAGATGTCAAATTACACATCATTTAAAAACTTAACAGTCCTTCTAAGTATAGCCCTAATTTTGCTACTATAACTTTCTTTTTCTTTTGCATTTGTTTATTGCATTCCTCATCTGTTTTCGTGTAAATGGTACCGTCCCAGTTTTCGGCGTACTTTTCATCGCGCTGTTGTTCTAGTTTTTCGACTCTACCATCGGATTATTTCCTATGCTCCTCTCTTTCAGTATATCATATAGGTAATCTCGCATTGACATCTGCCGTTATTATTACGGATCTGCCGGAATATTGTAGGCATGTTTTTGTATATGTTTCTCTTCTTGAAATAGATAGTACTGGATGGCCAGTACCCAGTTTCCTATGACTACTTTCTATACGTCTTATTGCTCTTAGTATATACAGTAATCTCTGTCTTTAGTTTTTCTCCGTTTGTTATTTGTCTTGTAGTTTTTGGTATGTTTGTTACTTTCTCATTTGATGTACGAGGATGTATTGATATCTAGTTAGCCTAGACCAGTTCCTTGCATAAACAAAATATTGCGTTACCATAGCAACGAACAATAATTTATTAGAAGTGTCAGTGTAAAGTTTGACGTCAAAAAAGTAAACCAGATCACGCAATAAATTAAATGAAAAAGATGTCCACCGAAATTGTGAAAATCGAAAAATTGGAGTATCGAGCCATCATCAAGTACCTGTATTTAAAAGGGTTAAGAGGTAAGCAGATTTACGAAGATATTGGTGATCAATGTCCTTCGTATGCGACCGTCAAAATTGGAATGCAAGCTTCAAAAGAGGTAAATTTTCCATTGAAGATGATGACCGATCGGGAAGGCCAGTTTCTGTGTCAGTCCCCGAAAATATCGATGCAGTTCATGACATGATTTTATCAGACCGTCGAATTGGGCTAAAACGGATATCTGAAGCACTGAATATTTCATACGAACGCGTTCATCATATGGTTCACGTCAATTTGGACATGAGAAAATTGCTGCAAAATGGATCCCCAAATGTTTGAATGTTGACCAAAAGCGTGCAACGATGTAGACTTCTTAAACCGAATTGTTACTATGGATGAGACTTGGGTACATTTCTACGATCCAGAAACAAAGCAACAATCGATGGAATGGCGACACTCTGGTTCTCCAAGACCTAAGAAGTTTCGTGTCCAAAAATCTGCTGGAAAAGTTCTTGCTTCAGTTTTTGGGATTGCCATGGAGTAATCATGATTGATTTTTGGATAAGGGTAGAACAATAACTGGAGATTACTATTCGACATTACTGACCACTCTACGGGAAAATATTAAAGAGAAAAGACGCGGAAAGCTATCCAAAGGTGTTTTGTTTTTGCAGGACAACGCCCCTGCACACAAATCTCATGTTGCCATGCAAAAATTCGTGATTTAGGGTTTGAATTACTAGAACACCCCCTTATTCACTCGATTTGGCTCCGTCCGACTATCACCTCTTTCCTCAACTGAAAAAAGTTTAAAAGGTCGTACATTTTCTTCCAACAAGGAGTTAATAGAAGCTGTGGAGGCCTGGTTTACAAGGTCTAGAGACGTTGCAGGTTCGCTGTAATAAATATATACAATTAAGAGGAGAATATGTTGAGTAATAAAATATTTTGACATTGAAATTTTGTTTGGTTCTATAGTAGGCTAAGAATTTTTCAATATATCCTCGTACTATACGATTCTTGTATCAAAAGCATGTCCAGAGACAGCTCTGCTACTATTATCCTTATCTCAATGTTCAAAACCTTGCGGTTTTTTGTGTTAAGCTTTCACATTTTTATCGTCGTTTACGGGTTTCTAGTTTGGATCACTGGCCCCGCCATCCTTTGTATGGTCATGCACTATCTGTCGAATTGTTTGTATAGATTTTCTACGTAAATATGTTCTTGTCCCCCTGTTGTAAACTTTCTTAATTAGTTCTTTGAGACTTTCTTTGTCTTTGGGCATCCTATCACATTCCCATGGAAATAGAAAAAAACTTTCTTTTTCGTGACTTTCTCCTCAATTCTTGTGTTAGAATATACTGATGATTCATTATTTGTGCTACTTTTAGCGCTTTGTTTTGGAAGTCTATTTGTTTTCTATAAATTTTTTGAAGTCTTTGAAGGTTTTGTAATTGGGTCGAGTTGTGCTCTCAAGCTTTTTAGGTGTTTGTAGTTTTTGTGGGTACTTGTAACTTCTCGAGGTCTATTCAGGAGAGAGATGGAATTGAATCGGGGAGTGTCCAACACCCATTTTCATTCTTTCTGTCATGTTTGGTGTTTCTCTTATTATTTTCTGGTTTCTTCCTCTATCTGAGCAGTTTTTAAACAATTTGTCCGTTTGTTATTGCCCAGCCTTAGTACGCGGAGGTTGGTAGGTGGTGCTATGTACAATCTGACAAAATCTCTCAGAATCCAGTCGACATATGACGAACAAATCCGTTCACCACCATCAGCCACTCAATGTTTAGCCAGTGAAGTTTATTAAATATTCTCAACATTCTGTATTTGGTTTAGATACGACATATTTTTAGTTTCTAAAAAAAAATAAATTCTTGTGTACAAGGTTTCCTGGGAAGTAATTCATCTTCCTATACTTTTGTATTCTAGTGCCAAATCATTTATTATTGTGTTCAAAGTTAAATCAAACTAGTTTAATATTTGTAAAGAAGTTTTAGAAATAAAATTCCACAACAGTTTTTAACGCCCCGAATAATGAGTCAGCTCATTTTGAAAAGGCTCTTAGTTTCAATCATCAAAGACAGAGGCAACATATCAAAGTCTAGTTAAATTAAAGTGTACGTTATCGTTAAACATCATTAGGGTTAAAATCAAGGGGGAGGATTGTGATTTATATTACTAATGACATGTTAAAAGTTACCACACCTGGTTTTGATCGTTTTGTTAGGGCCGCGTTAATACTTTCACCGTTATTAACTTATTGTTGGCTATAATTTTAATGAGACCAAATAATTATTTACATCGGGGAATTTAATAATTGCGCTTTTTTGTTGGATACACTTACGCACGCAACTTTTAGATGTATTGTTAATTAATACAGACTAGTACATTAATAATTCATTTGATATCAGTCTGATAAATCTTTATGGCTGTCGATATTACGTATGCACATATTTAGTGAAATAATGGACACTAACTATTCTATTTCGTGTAGTGCTCTTGTCGCGTATTTATTATTTACTTTTATTGTCAAATATAAACATGGGTATTTAACATAACATATTTCATCAATAAAAAAATTACTGTATGTATAACTTATAATTAAATTCTAATCATTTTTCCACAGTATCTAACTGAAACATCTGTAATGCAGTTATAACACCTGGATACAAAAGCATAATTAATTAAGCAAAACTCCATTGTTTCCTAAATATTATTCAGTTTTGTTAACAGTAATGTGGCATTTCCTTAACCTAAGATTTAATTAGTACATGTTGTTTTGCAGTATGAATTTTTTAAAACGTTACAATTTTTTTGATGATAATATTAAATAAATATTAAACTTTTTAATATGCCACTACCAAAGGTAATTAATATTAAATTTTTACAATTGAAATGCGGTGTATATTTGAAACAGTAAAACACATAAAAAACACTAAAAACCAAACCTATCATCATCAACGAACTGACAATAACAGAAAAATAAAAGTAAGATTTTATGTGATCCACAATAAAGGGTTCTTACCATTCAAGACGAAATTTTACAGGAAAACTAAGAATACACTTACGTATCGGTACATTTTATCAATTTTTCAGGTTAACGGTGATCTCACTGATATAAATACCAATAAAAAGTATTTTACCCATCCTCAACCACTTATATTTTCTATATATTCCACAATTACTGTAAGCATGAAGTCCAAGTCATTTTTAATTATCGCTTTCATTTATTTTTTTACCATACGAATAAATAAATAAATAATTTTTTTCAAATATCTAAAATTAATAACAATTCCCATTTGAGAAAAAACTTATTTCTTTGTTATCTATAAGTAAACGGAGATGACGACGAGATAATATGATAGGGATTGGTTCGATGACAGCGGCATTTTTGAATGTGATCAGTTGCGCAATAAAATTTAGTTGTATAATATTTGATAATAGTTATCTAGGTACTAAGGACGAAACGAGGCTGTTATGGTGAAACACGTAATTTTGAGCCCGATGCGTTAATCGAGGGGTAAACATACGTCGCAAATCATAAAAGCAAGTTACATACATAATACAGACGGATTTAAGTCCAGAGAAGAGATAGCAGCCTTTACGTATCAAACTCACTAATAATAAGAAGCAATCATGTGAGTTCAAAGAATTTTAAACTGACAATGGAGAAATAATAGATCTAGCAAAGAAGAACAAGAAGTACTTAACAATCATTTTTCTAATGTGGAAAAGAAGCTTGTTGATCAGATTCCTATCACTAGTGCTTTGTGTAAATACTCTAAACACCAATAAAAACTACATCATAAACCCTATTTACAAATTGGGAGTGAGAGTGGATGTAAACAACTACAGGCCTATATCTATAGTATTCAAAAACAGTTTGTAAAATTCTTTAAAAAAATTATATTTTGAATGAAAATCAGTTTGGATTCCAAGAACGCCATTGCTTCCTCGACTAGATTGAAGTTTAGATGAAGGTGACAAACACTCGACAGCTTTTATAGACCTTGTCAAATCATTTGATACTGATATGTACCTGACTTGTGATATCCCATAGGAGAAACCATTTGCGAGTTTGCGAAATTCGGTCTTAATTTACCGATTCTTATCATTGTGGCAAAGCAGGCCATCTAAGGAAAGAATGCACTGAAAACAAATATTGTCTCGTCTGTAATAAAGAAGGACACTCTCCTTGGACCTCCGCTTGACCTGACTTTGAAACAAGCTTAAATCAAGCCAGAAAAAATAACTGGGCTGCACGACAAGAGCTTAGCAGGCAAATCACTACAGACTAAACTTAAACTAAATAAATCCTAAATAACAACATTAAACTCAGTCAATTCTTTTACTTTTCTTTCACGTTCAATTTACGCATACAGCAACAAGATATTAGGCGCAGAAGAGCCGCCTAAAACTTAGCAGTTGCTAATTCTCACTTAGTTACAGACACTATATTAGTGGCTTGCGAGCCAAATCTGGCTGGACTACGGATATTAATAAAAACTGCGCGATATATAGCCACTATCACTAGCTATTATGGGGTTTGCTGCTTCGCAGCAATCTGTTGGCGAGGGGCTAGTTTGGTGAAGACACGGCTCGCTTCGCTCGCCAAAATTGTCAAAATCAATCTTGTTCTTACTCAAAAACATTGTTTCAATGTGATAAAGACACGGCTCGGTTCGCTCGCCAGATTTTAAACATCAAAGTGGCGTTGTTTTCCAAATACAACTTTGATAATGACACGGCTCGCTTCGTTCGCCAAATTGTGAAAATCCATCTCGACCCGCTTCGCGGCTACTACACTGGCTTTTCTTACTCAAAAAAATAGCTTCAATACAAATTTGATAAAGACACGGCTCGTCACTAGCTAATAATGTAAGAATATTTCCACACACCAACTTTGTCACTGCCGAAACATCCTTTTACCATATTATCTCTTGCTACTTTTTACCTAATAAAAGTTTTCTAGAATTCAACGCACCTCAAAGACATGTCTTTCGATATAAAACCTTCACATAAGAATTTAATTGTTTGTGGTGACTCAATGCGAAAGTTCGCATCTGGGGTTCCTGCATCAATAGCAACCGGGGAACTGCATTACAGGAATGGGCTTCATCTCATAACTTCATATGTCTTAACGATCCTAAATATGGGCCAACGTTTATCTCTAGTAAAAAAACTTCCTACATAGACTTAACTTTTGTTAGCGTTGATTTTCTTAAATTCTTCAAATCCTGGACAGTTCTCGAAGACGAAATCATATCTTGTCGATATGGTCAAACAATCAGCCTATTCCACCTACGCAACCCGGTCAGAAACGGTGGATTATTAATAAATTAAATGTTGATTTACTTAAAAAATTATTTCATGCTTCCATACAAGCAGACGAAATTAATTCCTCACTAAGCATCCTCGTGGCGGTTCTCAATGCATGCAAGAAAAGCATGCCTTATCGCAATAAAATTAACTTTAAAAAAAAAACAAAATCTGGATGTAATAATAAAGCTACATGAATATGTTAAAGGAAAACCTCTAACGAAGATTAGTATAACTTAGTACTTAATGCCTATATATAGTTAAAACTAAAAACGCCAAGGAAGATGTTTGGAACAAAGTAATCTACGAACTAAACGAAGACCCTTGGGGTCTAGGATATAAAATAGTAATTAACAAGATTGGAAAGGCAGCAGGACCTGCAACCCTCCCGCGCACGAGACAGTCACCATCATGAAGCTATTATTTCCCAGTATGCCTCCTACTATTTGGCCCTGTTATACTACTACCACGTCTTTACCCTTTGACGAAAACTCTGTTCTGACAACAACAGACAAAATTAACAAAAAGTGCGCGCCTGGCCCTGATGGTTTTTCCACCACTGATTATTCATACATTCATACACCCACAATCTTTACTAATTTCTACAATAACTTGTTTCGTACTGGAAGGAAGCGAAAGCGAAAATCATTCTTTTATCCACGAAAAACAAGTGTTTTCGCCCTATCTCTGTGTTGAACTCGATCTCTAAAACGTATGAGCATCTCATTCTTTCAAAATTGGATGCAAACGTTAAAGAAAAAGGTGGCATCTCCAGCTCTCAATTCGGCTTTAAGAAAGGATGTTCTACTACTCATGCTATCCACCACATAGCTACTCTCGTTGCAGAAGCTAAACAAGGAAATTGGCGTACTAGAAAGATTTCTAGTCTAGTCACGATTGATATAGCTAATGCATTTAATGCCTTACCTTGGCCGAGCCTATTAGACAAATTAATTAAACGTAACATAGATAAACATCTAATTAATCTAATTAGTAGTTACCTCTCGAGAGAGAACCGCCACATACGCCGACCCTTAGGCTTTACCATCGATATCAACATATCATGTGGCATCCCACAAGGCTCCGTATTTGGTCCTTACCTCTAGAACATATTTTTTGATGATCTGCTTTACATACCTTTTACCTCAAGGTTGTCTTATCACAGCCTATGCCGATGATATTGCACTGTTTGCTTCTGCAAAAACACTACTCAACTGGTCGATATTATTAATGTATCGCTCAAATCCATCACTAACTGGATTCACAGCAATGGCCTCCATGCTGTGCATAAATCTGAGGCAGTCGCCTTCTCTGGTCGGAGGAAACTGAATCAGTTTCACTTTTCTATATACAATCACCAGATTTTTCCTAGTCCATGTATCAAATACCTTGGAGTGGTTCTCGATAAAGACTTAAGCTTTAAAAGCCACTGCATTGTTGTCGCAGAAAAGGCTGACCGTACGGTCAACGCTCTATACAGAATTATGCCCTACACACGAGGTCCCAGCTACGCTAAACGTAAGGTTCTGGCTGCTGCAGTCATTAATATAATCTTATACGGGGCACCAGTATGGGCTTCTTTCTGCGAAATTGCCAAATACTGCAATATACTAACTAAAACCCAAAGAAAACTGGCATTGCGTGTTAGTTTCGCTAACAGAACCGTATCAACTGAAGCATCGCTATTTTTACAGGACTCACTCCAATCGACCTACTCCTTACTGACAGGAAACAACAGTTTTTTAAACACACACATACCATTTTAGAAAAATTTACCCTGTCAAAATGGCAACGTAGATGGACAAACTACAACCGCGCCAAATGGACACACCAATTAATTTCAAATATCGACGTTTGGATTAACAGGAAGTTTGGTGAAACCGATTTTACAACCCAATTCCTCACAGGTCATGGAACCTTTAATAACCACCTTGCAGGTATAAAAAAAATGTCTTCACCCATATGCGATTACTGTGATCAAATCGACGACGTGTACCACACCTTTTTCGAACGCCACAAATGGCGCAACATGAAACCAGAAGGCTTAACTCTTGCCACCACTCTTCCTTTCATGATGACTAGTTTTATTAAACGGACTACGTGTAGCAAGTGGTTTAAGTCAGTTTTCCAACTAAAAGTCACCAATAAACAAACACTATAACTAAAATTATTATCTTCCGGGTTGAGCCGTGTTCGTCCTTCCTTCACAAACACTATAACTGCCTGTTAACTTACAACTAATTTAACGACAACAACAATTCAATTGGTATAGTTACCAGTAACATCCAGGTTCCGAATATGCTACTCCAGCGAAACCGTTAGTTTGCTCCGTACGATGTAACACCATCTGGATTCTGTATGGGTTGAATCCTGCAGTCAAAGGAGAGTTTTTAGTTGGTCGGCATAGCATTAGCCAACCCGACACTACTGACAAACTGGGGTCAGTGTCTGTTTGCAGATTTTCTCTTCTTTTTTTTTTAAAGGGCCTATATCTATAGTATTCGAAAACAGTTTATGATATTCTTAAAAAAATAATATTAGTGTAAACAAGAGTCCAAGACCTTTTTAATTATCGGCTTCATTTATTTTTTTACCATACGAAAAAATAAATAAATAATTTTTTTTTAATAGCTAAAATTAATAATAATCTCTTTTGAAAGAAACTTGTTTCTTTGTTATCTATAACTTGTTAATCGAAATCGATACCAAAAAATTACTAGTAAAGTAAACAATCAATAAGTAGCAGCAGGTACCATACTCCAATTGAAGATGGGAGGATTATTTCTAATCTGATGAAATACATAATACATAAGTACATCGGAACTGAAGATCTTGAAATAAAACATCTGTGAACTCTGTCGTTTCATAGCGACGAGAGAATATGATAGGGATTGGTTTGATGACAGCGTCATTTTGAACGTGAGCAGTTGCGCAATGAAACCTAGTTGTATAATAGTTGATAATAGTTATATAGGTACTAAGGGCGAAACGAGGCTGTTATGGTGAAACACTCAATTTTGAGCCCGGTGCGTTAATCGAGAGATAAACATACGTCGCAAATCATAAAAGCATAGCAAAGAAGAACAAGAAGTACTTAACAATCATTTTTCTAATGTGGAAAAGGAACTTGCTGATCAGATTCCTATCACTAGTGGTTTGTGTAGATACTCTAAACACCATTAAAAATTACATCATAAACCCTATTTACAAATTGGGAGTCAGAGTGGATGTAAACAACTACAGGCCTATATCTATAATATTCGAAAACAGTTTGTAAAATTCTTTTAAAAAATTATACTTTGAATGAAAATCAGTTTGGATTTCAAGAACGCCATTGCTTTTATAGACCTTGTCAAATCATTTGATACTGATATGTACCTTACTTGTGATATCCCATAGGGTACTGAATTGAGATCGATTAGTTTTATTTTATACCACCAACTAGCCGTCAATGTCAGTTACGTTTCTATCCAAGTTAACGGGTTGCCTGATCCTAATCGAGTGATTGTATCAGTATATTCTGGAAATCTCGCAGAAGATCGGATGCGCAATAGAGGTCGTCGACTACTGTACATGTTATATGAGACTTCCTATCTAGAAGTTTGACAAATGAAAACTTCTGGATCTATATAATTTGAAAATGATTATGTTCAATCTGTGCTACAATACGATGCAGTATTCTTACTATAATATGTTCGCGTCGACCTTAGACCCTGCCCTCGTACAACGTCACTTACGGATCTATAGTTTGAATTCATTGCACGTGTTGTCCATTCGGCGTGCATTATTAAAAGATTGAGGACAGTTGAAGTAGATCCTTGGTTGTCGTTATAATGCCGAAACGTCGTTGTTCAATGGTTGGTTGTAGTCATAGTCGCATTTCTACAAAAATGCTAATTTAACATCAGATTTTTGATGCACAATAAAATCACTCATCCTCACCTAAGTGATTTTACTTACAAAATTAAATCCGATAATGCCTATAATTTACCCTCATAGGTATAACAGTTTTTCTTTTAGTGATCTTATTAAATAGATTTTTTAAAAACAATCAAACATAGAACAAATATATTCATATTCATGTAATTTCAACGGAATGCGAGTAATTGGTCTTACAATTTAAGGTTAATTGAAGTTAGTTTTAGGAAATTAGACCGCTCAAAGTTAAAAAATTGTCTTTATTTTCTATATTTCGGTAACCACATGTGACCTTCATCAGGAAACTAAAAATGTTATAAAACAACTAGCTGTTAATAAGAGATAACATTTTTTTTTATGTAGGTAAGTAATGTTATATTTTTGTGGGGTTGACATCGCAACCCCATTCTTATCAACACAAACTCTACATCCGTGTATTACGCAGGAAACACGAAAATCAAAACATACGATTGCAAGTAAGCAAGTGCGGTCAGCAATTCTTAACGGCCTTGATAACTAACCTACTTCGCACGTATAAAACGAAGTAGGTACGACAACAGAATTCATTTCGAACCTAAGTTTAAAGTACGAGCTCAGTACAGACCAGTACAGTTACAACCGAATAATGAGTGCGGTCGAGAAGCCAACAAGTCAAGAACCAGCCAAGTAGTCACAGCACCAGCACCAGATGAAGACCGGCCGAAGTTCGAATCCATCGGTCCAATTCATTCCGGCCCGCGGTCTTCAGTGCGATATATAAAGCCACGATATCAGGTGACACCGCACCGCGTATAGTACGCCAATTACTATGTGCTGAGCTACAACGTTTCCATTCATAATTATAATTACTATAGCTCGATTACGGTATGTCTAATAATAAACGCTGCTAAACCGATCCGAATGCGAATTCTTTCCCTGGTTCAACCTGGCGTCTAGAGTAATACACCCTAAACGCCACATTTTAAATATAATTGAGTTACGGTACACATTTTTTAAATTTTTTAATCAATTCAGCTCAGCATTTATTTATGCTATACATGATTGTGTTACATGTTTATAATAATTGGCTTTTAGTAGCATGCAGAAGATGATAGAATCCCTCATAATTAATTTAATTATAAAAGATATAACAAATAATCAGCTAGTTCATGTCAACCAGATCTTGCGGAAGTTGTCTTTTTAACCTATTATGAATGTACCTTCACATTGTTTGATATTTTTAAAGAATTTAGCACACTGTTGATTTATAAATTCAATTATAGTTAACAATTTCAGATCTGTGTTCATTACGCACGAACTACGGGGCGAACTAGACCACAAGCATGGACAACATCAGCTAATACAGAAACCATCTTAAGTATCCTCCAACAGAACCAAAGGATAGAACAATATATTAACAAAGAGACTTCCAATAAATCATAATAGAAATGGATTACCAACCTAAAGAACTCTACGATTGTAACAAAGATAATAGAGCTAATTATTCCTCATCTAGATAAAATAATACCATTGCTAACAACTCTTCTATCATTATTAAGTAATCATGGATCCAAATAAGCAGCACATAATCAATAATATAACAATCCTTAATTGGAATGCTAATGGTGCAAAGAGACAGCGTGCTATTCTTCTAGAATTTATGAAAAGACATAATGTGGATATTTGCGTGTATGTCTGAGACTCATTTAGCTGAAAACGAACTATTTAAAGCTTTGGGATTTAGAGTTTACAGAAAAGATGAGCAGCCGAAATAGCTTCAGGAGGGGTAGCAATATTAATTAAACGCCAACTAGCACTACGCTCTAGTTGATATCAATCTACAAAATCTGCAATCCGCTAGACACCAATACGAAACCAGGTGGCATATAAACAACCAAATAAAAGGTTTCATGTGCGTAAGCAGGATCCATAATTTATTTATAAACCAAATAGATGGATTCTGGAAGAGGATATTACCAAAATATTTAGCAATAAAGAACCCATCATGCTAATAGGAGACTTAAACGTCAAGCTCACTGACTGGGGCTTCAGAGCTAGCAACCCAAGTGGTTTCAGACTAAACAATTACTTAACTGACCATGCCATACAAATCTCAGACTCTAAGGATTGGACCTACTATCCATATAACCCAGAACACAAGCCTGATATACCAAATGTCGTCTAGCATAAAAATTATAGTAAGAATATGAAAAACTCCGGAAGAATTTCAACAACCGAAAATATAGATGATGAACAATTTACAGAAGGGTAAAAGCTGGTATTCCACCAACAGTCACACCCTGGAAGCGAACTGACACATAGGGTAAAAGAGAAACTAGATAAATATAAATTTTCTTACAACAAATACATAGAGGAATTTCAACCGCGAGATGCCTCTATGTGGTAAGCTACGAAAGGATTAATTAAACAATCGTACATTATACATCTCCTGGCAGATGATTCTGACAACACATGTGTAACCGATCAACGAAAAGGCAATACATTAGCCTCACATCTTGAGTTACTGTTTGCCCTTAACGACATAACATGCACTGAAGACCATCTTCAAGAACTGCGAGAAATTAATAATATCTGTAAAGCTCAGAAACCGATAGAAATTGAATCATCCTCGCCAACAGAAATTAAACAATGCACCATATATTTAAATAACAAAAAGTCTCCGGGTCCATATTTGATTTCTAATATATTACTGAAACATCTTACTACAAAATTCTTGGCATACTTAGCTACGATTTTTAATGGCTGCCTTAGATTAGGATACTTCCCGAAAAAATGGAAGCAAGAGCACATACTTCCATTTCACAAAAGTGGTAAAAATAAAAATAAATCAGAAAGCTACCGCCCCATAAGTTGACTTTTCACGATATCTAAACTGTTAGAAAAAGTAATATACACACGACTTCAAAAAATACTAACTGAACGAAATATAATACCTAAATACCAATTTGACTTTAAGAAAAAGCACTCGTCAACTCTTGAGAATAACGAAAATAATTGAAAAAGGCTTTGAAAACAAAGAATACACAATTGTAGCCCTTTCCGACTTCGAAAATGCATTTAATAAAATATGGATAGCTGGACTAAGATATTAGTTCATTTCTTAGCAACAGAACATTTGCAGTACGAGTAAATGCAACCTTATCTATCACGAACGACATTAAAGCTGGAGTCCCCCAAGGAAGCACAGTGGGACCGATCTAATTCAGCTTGTACGTTCACGACGTACAAACTGAAAATAACATAACCCTGGCAATGTTTGCTGACGATACCGCGGTAATAACCCAAGACTAAAATCTTTTAGCTACTACAGAATATCTCCAAAAATGACTGAATGATATCGGTCAATGGTATGATAACTGGCAAACAAAAAAAAACATACCCAAAAGTCAAGTTAAAGTATTTAGCCTTAAGCAAATTAAAAATCTTCCCAATTTATACTTAGGACCAACAGTACTAGAATGGAACAACAAAGATCTAAAAAGGTTATCAAATAAACAAAGAACTTAATGAATGATTTACCAGAGAAGCAATTTTGTGCCCTCTTACTGATCTTGCTGATATATAAATCTATACTAAAACCTATTTTAACATAAGCGTATCCAGTGTGGAGTAATGCTTCAAAAACGCACCTGAATAAAACCCGAGTTGTCCAAAATAAAATTGCCCGCATTCCATTACTATTATTATTTAATGGAAGCCTCTTTCTTAAAATTTTGTTCTATCCTTTGGTTATGTTAGAAGTTATTTAAGATGGTTTCTGTATTAGCTGATGTTGTCCATGCTTATGATCTAGTTTGTCTATTTTCCTTGATCTGAGGGCTAATTCTTTTGTAATAAGAGCAGCCTCTGCAGTTATCAGGGAGCTGTTAACATATTGAAGTGGTTCTTCCCGTTTTTTGGGCAGTTAGTGTACTTATGGCTTCCTGTGCACTTAATGCATCTGGGTTCCAATTGGCAATAGTTAAGAGTGTGTCGGTATCTCTGGTATCTTTTGTAATGAGGGATGTCTTTAATTTTGGTTCTAGGTTCTACTTCTATAAAACTTTGGCACTATCAGTTTTTTTCAAGTTCCACGGCACACAGTGGTATTGGCTTTTTATTTTTGTTATATGGTCTTGCTATTTTTATCACAGAATATTTTAGGGTTTGTAGCTCTTCTCGCATCTTCTCCTCCGTGATATAGATACTGGGATATTTCGAATGATAAGTAATAAATTCTTAATTTGTAAGTCTTTAAAGGTATGGTAACCTCTAAAATTTTGTCATTATTTTGTAGTCTTCAATGGTTCTTAGATTGATTCGTGTCTTGTTTTTTTGTACGGTCTGAAATTCTCCCTTGGTATGTACTTTGAGATCTTTTACTATTTCCTGGTATTTCAGTGATGAAGCATAATGGAGGTATTTTCTTTTGTTAAACCAGAAGTTGTATGGTTAGACAGTTCACTTGTTTCCATATGGCCAACTGCCGCGGCATGTTTTCCTTGAGAGATCATGTACTGTACAATTTGATTGCTGTGATTAGGTTATCTGGTTTAAAACAATATTTTTTGTTTTTGATATATGGTGGTGAAAGTTAGTTTCCCTTTCTCTTTAAGGTCATTGTTGTTTAATGAGAGATGTCCCTAACGGATCCACGTAAATAAACGTTAGATTACCATCAATCACATATAAATTATCTGTCAGATCTAAAATTTACTATTGAGAGAAGCTGTTTTTTAATGTCTATCAACTTTATGTAGTTTTTATTTGTGATTTATTTAAGACTGACACATTCTCAATTATTAGTTTAGGTTAGTTTGGGTTGGGTTTGGTTTTGAAATTTGATTTTATTCATAATAATAATTACAATTAATTAATGTTAATTTAAATAAAAGTATGAAATTAAAGTAACAAAAATATATACAAATTTGCAAATAATGTTGCCCTCTCAACTTCTGTTTTAGCCCAAGAGCCGTCTGCTTTCCGTAGATAAATTGTGAACATAGTAAATAAAATTGGTATAGTTTAACAAAGAATATAAAATTTAAGAAATTATAACAAAAATTTAAAATAATTAGTTAAATTATAAACATGATTTTAATATTAAAACTTAAAAATAAAAATAATAATATATCAATTATAATATTAAATTATAATTGAATAATAATAATAATTATTGTTGAAGAATTATTAAAATTATTTTCAATAAAATACAATTAAATCAAATGAATTAAGTATTACAGAATAGATATTCATCATTATTAATTAGTAGATTTTAATAATTTTATATATCAATATAATATAATCAATAAATGTTAAAAATTGTGACGGTTGTAGTTTACAAAATAACAAAAGAAAGCGACGGCTCTAGCGGTACAACCTAGAAAGAAAACTAAAGGGAATTTGGCTCGATGTAGCTAGCGTACTAAATTAGTGGAGGATAAAATACTTATAGTAGTTAGAGCAGCAGCGTCCGGCTTTGTCGGGGAGTTGCGTGGGTTCTAAATAACTATAAGAAATTTGACTGCTGGTCTAACAAGGTGCCACCTGCTGGATAAAGAAAGAAATAAAACCGACCAACAGGAGATCAACAGGTTTTACTTAAAATCTAATATGCCAAATCGAACACAAGCTAGAGAGAGAGAGAGACAAACAATACAGTATAACAAACACATCTTAAAATATATAATAATAACACCAATATCATTGTTATTAACGTAATTTAAAACGAATGATTTTTAAAGCGCAGCAATCATTCAACTTCACGTTTGAAAATTTACGAATGAAAGTCGTTATCACTGTAACGCACGCAAACATTAAAAGTGATAAGACGTAAAATAAATTTGAATTGTAAGTAAGAAATAATTTTCAATTAATAAGTAGGTACAAACTTTATCAAATATATAATAACAGTGTACATATCATCATCATCATCAAAACAAAATTCCTGTGAGACAAAATAATTAGACATTAAAGAACTTGAGGTAATGAAAGTGTTTTTACCATAACCTTCGGTTCCATCACAACGAAAAGTTAGGTTAAGCAGTGTTTACTGTTCTTGGACCACATAAGACCATTCTTTTTAAAGTTATTGAGCTACAATTTTTTCATCTCAGATCATTTCATAAAGAGCTGAGACACATGCAAATTAACTTTTGGATCTCATGATTTAGCATCTTTATCTGGCCTTACTTTTTTCCATTTACGTTTAGCGAATGTGCTTATATTAATTTTCTTTTGCATTTCATTGCATTTTTTAATATGCACAATGACAAGGTATATTTTTACGTTTACAAGTATTGTAACATTGCATTGATTACCGCATTGCCCCACATTGCATTAATTCCCGGAACAGTTACAATATCAAATAAAGCACCATTTATTTTGACAAAATTTTTGGATAGTTGGATAGTTCTGTACTAACTACGTTCTTCAGTTCCATTAGAATGCGACACCAAAGTTGTTTTTTGACACATTGTTAGTATTGTTTGAAGTGTCTGAACTCGCTCGTTATCGACATATAAGGTTAAAGTAAGTAATGGTTATGTGACGTTTCGCACACGCATTTTAGCCCCTTTTGTTTAGCACCCTTCACCCCTGGGGTGTCTCGCCAATGATCGTTTCGGTCACAAGTTTTGTTCTGGAAAATATTGTCGAATATGATTTTAAAATCCGTTTTTTAATATCTACTTAAATAAGTGTTTAATTACTACATAATTCCACAGTTAATAAGTAATTGATATTTAAAAAAACAGTATAAAAGAGAATATTTATTTGACTTGTGGTTAAATAGTTGACAAAATGAAGTACATAATTATTCTACTTCTTGCATGGTTTATTATTATTAATTCTGTAAGAATCACTTAAATTATAAAAAAATAGATTTACTTTGCTCAATTGATGGTTATAGTTAAAGAGAAGTAACTCACAATACAGAAAGTATTGTTCAAAACTGCACTGATCCATACAATGAAGAAACTGGAGCAGCGTTCTGTAAGAAATAAAATTATTATCATTTTTATCAATTTTTTTCAATTTCATATCAATTAGACGATGATGTGAGAATGGAGAAATTCATGATAATTTTCTTTTTGCCATTTGTCATTTTTGGGAATCGTACAATTTTGCAGGGATATGGCATCAAATTAATATGAAATTTAAAAAAATGGATAGTAATT
Organism: Abscondita cerata; assembly: GCA_030710515.1. Lineage (NCBI taxonomy): Eukaryota > Metazoa > Arthropoda > Insecta > Coleoptera > Lampyridae > Abscondita > Abscondita cerata. The sequence goes on along the minus strand of JALBCR010002603.1, from coordinate 170,451 downwards.
ATGATAATTTTGTTTTTTACCACAGCTACTCCAACCGCTTCATTTGTTCAGCGCTGTTGTAAACATTCTTCCTACTGCATCTTCTGTACCATTTTGGGTAAGTGTATCATTTTTCAGTGAAAAGGCATCGTCTAATTAATATGAAATTAAAAAAAATGTGTAACATTTATGATAATTCTGTTTCTCACCACAAATTGCTCCAGTATCTTCATTGCATTGTTCATTACTGTTGTGAACATAGAAGTATTGCTTCTTACTGAATTGTCTGTGCCATTTTGGGAAAGGGTACCATTTTTCAGTATTAAGGCTTCGCCTAAATATGACATTCTTAAAAATGGATAACATGAATGATAATTTGTTTCTTACCTAAGCTGCTCCAATTGCATTGTTCAGTGGTATTGTGAACATAGAAACAATGCTTCTTATTGAATCGTCGTACCATTTTGGGAAGCGTACCACTTTTTCAGTACTAGGGCATCGTCTAATTAATATGAGACTTAAAAAAAATGGATAAAATTTATGATAATTTTGTTTGTTATTTCATGCTGCTCCAGTTTCTTCACTGCATATTTCACTGCTGTTTTGCACATTACTTTCTATATTCTGAGATTTCTTTTACTGGAAATTTAGTAAAATAAATCTATTTTATTAAAAAAAAGGGATACTTACAGAATAAATAATAATAAACTATAGAAGAACTAAAACAATTCTGTACTTCATTTTATTAACTGTTTAAACCACAAGTAAAATAAATATTCGACGCCTTCTCTTTTATACTGTTTTTTTTTAGAATATCAATTACTTATTGTTTACGAACTGTGCAATTATGTAGTAATTAAACACTTATTTAAGTGGGTACTAAATGTATTAAGGCATTAAAAAATAATGAGTAATTTTATTATCAATAAAAATTCAATTCAAAATCATATTTGATTTGATCCTTATCGCAAATTGTAAAATACCTTCTTAATAGTTAATTACCGGAAAATATGTTTGTAATATTACGTATTAAGTAATTATTTTCACTATTTTGTATTATTTTCGACAGCAAAACTTAAATTGGTGGGTGTCGCTATGTCATGATATTGAAGAACGTAGCAAGGACTTACAATAAATAAGGCTTTTATTTAAGGTGTCGAATTTCAGGTAAGCTTTAGTTAACGCCTGAGTTAGAATTATCATTCAAATTAAGAAATGGCTGCCATTAAGGCTCTGCGTACACATATCATTTACACACGGCGAGTTACACTAAATCTAAAACAAAAAAAAAGGGTAAGTACCTCTCGCAAACCCAAAAGGCCTTTTGTGTCCGCGACAACCGCTCTAAATTAAGCGCCCCAGCCCTTATTGAGCTGATTGAAAACAAACTTCCGGTTGAGCAGAGTACACCGAATAAAAGTTACTTAAATATTAACTATCGAGCCGTTTTATGTAATATGTACTCGAGCTTCATACACATTATTATTATGAATAAGTGGTTTAAATATTAAAACTTAACTGTAATCGTCGAGTGTAGTTCCAGAAATGAAGGTATTCTGCTAGCGACGGTATCGACAGTTCGGGGAAGTTAGATAGGCCCCGGGATTCCTCTTAGGAGTGGTGTGCGGAGCAAACAAGTGACTCCCTCGCTGGAAGTATGCAACATAGCCAACCTTTGTAGACGTGGTATTCGCCGTTGGTCTGCGGTTTGATTAATGTGCAACCGTGGTGTTGTCTTTCATGTATAGGGAAGGTTCTTGATTAGCTACTCCAGCACCCTCGAGAGTTATCCCAGTATCGTACACAACGAGCACATAATGCCGGACGCAACGTGCTAAAAGCATGTGCAGCAAATAGGAAAGAAACCCAAATACTCACAGTGAATGTAGCCAGATTAAACGTCAACGCCAATTTGTATTGGAAATTGTGAAACCCACATTAAATAGTTTTTGGTGAGAATTTCACTTCAGAGAAAATGCTAAAGACACCCGCGTGCATCAAACGAGAAAAGAAAAATGTCCGCTGTCCGTCTAGAAAATTTTCTATTTTCCACCAATAGAAAATTAGCAACATGCGCGTCAAATACAACTTTTCGTCGCACCATACTACTTGCGACACACGTTCTAAGACGGCTCACGACATACGTCCTAAATACGGGAAATAATACCGTAACAAAATTCATTAAATAAATTAGAAAAAGATGAACAAAAAAACAAAAGATGAAGAATTTAGTTGTTGAATAAATAGTAGGTAAAAAGAATTTATTTAAAAGTTCAGAAGTAGAAGTATATCTTTCATTCCAATTTTTAATAGTATTATTTCTAATTATATTTTTAATGTATGGAAATGAAAATTTTGAAAATATTTTATTGTAACTAATTGTTCCTATATTAGCTAATTTAACATATTATGCCAATATGATATTTAACCCAATATATAAAAAATTTAATATTTAGATTTATAATTTCCTTAAAATAATGTTTAATATCAAAAATTAAAGAAATTACTATTAAAATTATTATTGCCATTAATGCAGAAAACAATCTGAAAATAATAGAAATGATTTTGATTTTTTATTAATAACATAAAAAAGAGAAATTTTGATAGCAATTAATTCAGCTTGATAAATAGTGCAAAAATCATCGAGTTTCACAATTTTATGGTAAATTTTAACATTATTTTTACATAGCTGAGGCGACATTATTTTCAATTTTGCTACCGTCTGTATAAATTGAATAATAAAATTTTTATGTAATTTGTTAATTACAGTTTCAGATGTTATAGTGGAAAAAGCTAAATTAAAACGCATGACAGGATGATCTAAACGATTAATATTAATTTTAGAATCTAAAAAACGATCCAAAGGAAGATGAGTAGTAGTTTTGGAATTTTTAATTTATAATAGTTCAACAAATTCTAATACTTTGAGATTGAGAGGAATTAGATTGGACAAAGCTAAAAAGAATTTACAAGATATTGTATGAGAACCTTTAATAGTTTTAATACTGTAAGGTTTGCCGAAGCCGCGAAAAGAATCCAAAATGCAATGATTAACACTAAAAGTTTGTTTTCTTCAAAACACAAAAGCTCGAACATAAGTACATAATATAGAACATAAACTACATAAGCATAAGTGCATAACGTATCGACCCTGCGACGTAAGACATAATGATCATGAATGCAAGACATATCTGGCGGGGACTGAACTCACCCCCTCCTCTTTTATCTTCTTCCGCGCGGGAAACTTTTAAATTCAAAATTCAAAATACGTGATCACAGCTCGTCCAACCTACTAAAACTAAAGCTAATTGTATACAATATATATTTTTTTACAACCAAGATTGTATGCTAGAAGACGCCGCAGTTCCTACGTACGGAATTTGGGTTAACTGATGCCTTTCTATATCTTTGATAATGTATCTATCGTTCGGAAGTACAGCATCTATCACGTAGGGACCCTTATATTTTGGTAAGAGTTGTTTGCTAACGCCTGGGGTAACCACGTGATTTGTAACAACAACCAAATCTCCTACGTCATACGTTCGAGGCGCCTTATGGTGTTTATTAAATTATGTCTCATTATAGTTTTCTTAAAATTACACTACAGGTTTTTTCAACACCGATGTGAGTCATATTGTCGTGGATGAAAAAAAATAAGTTAAACTAGCACCAAAGAAAACAGAAGCGGTGATATTAAAGGGACCAATAAAGAAAGAGAACATCGTATTTATGGAAGAAGGGCAAACAATAAAACCGAAGAGGGCGAATAAGTTCCTAGGAATTATGGTAGATGACAATAACTATTTTGGGGTACATAATATCTAATACGTAATAGATAAAGCAAGTAAAACATTAGCGTAAAGCAACTAATGCTAAACATTTGAGGTTCAAGATTGGAGATTGGGCAATTGTTGTGCAATGTGACTAAGTCTATTTTACTATACGGAGCAGTTATATGGAGTAGAACTGTAGAAGGTCCAGCTTATAAAAAGGCAACAACTTTTATCGCTATTAGAGGCGCTAGCCCCTAAAGAACGGTGTCCTCAGAAGCGCTACAAGTCGTAACAGGAAAGTTCCAATGGATCTGCTGGCAATAGAAAGAAGCAGAATCTAAAGAATATTGAAAATGGGACGGTAATATGAGTAAAGGGCAATAACGAAAACCTTGATTGCAAACATCAGGGAATTGTTGAAATGTAAACATAAAAAATAAATTAATACTTTACGCAAGTACTTGCCGGCTACGGATGTTTTGGAACATACACCAAAAAATTGGAAAAATGGCAACAGGCAGTTGTATTTACTGTGGAGAACAAGATAATCCTCAGCATACGATCTGGGATTGTGGAAAGTGGAAGGACGTAGGACGAAAGGAAGGTCAAAACCAACAAACTTGAAAAGGGGATGGCTTAGAGAAGCCATGAAAAATAGGGAGCCATACTGTATAAAATAATCGAAAAAATAATGGAAAGAAAGAACAAGAAGATCAAAGAAGACAAGGTTAAGAATGAAAGGAAGACGCCCAAAATTGTAATTTCCTTGGCCAGGCAACCGCAACAAAGTAGATTACCGATAAGGTGTAATAGAAAGGAGGAAGGGGAGATTTTTTCAGCCGGTTAAAGTCCGATACAAGCAGTAGTACAGACTGCTGGTGGTCCTATGAGAATTTTTCCTACCCCTACCAAAAAGTTAGGTTAGGGTTTACAGAACTGATAAATAAATACCTAGATCTACATGATTTCTTAAAATTAGCGAGACAAGAACAGAATAGATACTAAATTTGGAATAAACAAAATGTAACTTTAAAAGTAAATCCAAGAAAATAGCTAGATCCTTATTCAAAATTGGCAAATATTTCAAAAAGTCAAAGTATGTTTGCAAGGAAACAACATATGCCTTAATAAAAGAAGAAAAACTGGATAAAATAATAAAGGATCTAAAAACTAACAAAGCTCCAGGACCAGATGGTGTTCCAGGGGGAGCTTGGAAAATAATATATGGATAAGATGCTAGACTTGTTTAATCATTTACTCAGGAAACAACCTTTTTTAGTCAGATGGAAGTAGTCTAAAAAGATCCGGATAAAGTTAAAAGCTATACGCTATCTGTCTAATTGACATAATACGGAAAGTACATGAAAATATTAAACTAATCAAACTCGCAGAGGAGATACAAACAAGACAAAACATGTTAGATAATCTATACGGCTTTAGAAAAGGACATAATGCGATAGCAGCTAACACAGTAAAACACATAATCAAAGCGAGCACCTGTAAATGGGTTGTTCCCGTTGCCATAGATATTTGAAATGCTTTTAACACTGCCCAGTGGGACAAAATTATGAATAAAATCAAACAAAGACAAAATTCGTTGACAGTTGCGAAGTTAATAGACCACTACCTAAGTAATAAAACTATATTGGCACGGAAAAATATTAAACTTTCAGTGAATGTAGGATTTCCACAAGGATCGGTTTTAGGACCGACTATGTGGAACATTCCGTACGATGAAGTTCTTAAGTTTGTGATACCTAGAGGAGTAAGAACTGCTGACGTCTTGTTGGTTATATTTGAGGCAAATACCACTAAAGAGATTAACCAGAATAAGGGTGCTGCTCTGCAACAAGTATCTAATTGGTTGAAAACTAATAAAATGGAGTTGGCCATAGAAAAAACAAAACTTTTTGTAGTAACAGGACCTAGAAAGAAAATAGAAATTTTCCTAAACATCGACAATACTGATATAAAACAACAAAGGACGGTAAGGTACTTGGGAATAATTTTCGATGACAATAAGAATACTGCTCAGCAACTCAATTTTGCTGTAGTGATTCTGTTTGGGAAGACACAATGCTTGCATCGGCATACAAAAAATTAGTACAAAAAACGCGACGAAAATGCTACTTAGGGTAGCGTCAGCCTATAAAACCACTTCGGTAGAAGCTCTTTAAGTAATCACTGGATGTACTTCAGCAGACTTACTAGATATAAAGGAAGCAAATTTAGAGAAAAATTGACAACAAACAAATGATACTAATGGGTTTGGAATGTTGCTAGAAAACTCTCGCTTCATGGCAAACAGATGGGAAGATCCCCGGGGTAAAGACAAATAGACCAGGGAGGTAATATCAAACGTAATTGTGTGGGTCAAGTGAGAATTTAGTGAGTCCAATTATTATATGACACAAATATTGTTAGGGTTCGTTTGGTATTTATATAAAAAAGATTGGTAAAACTACATAGGGTACGTGTAGATACTGTGATGAAGTAGACTACCTAAATCACACGGTTATTAGCTAAGACAGATGGGCAATAAAAAGAAGGACTTTTTTAAAAAACTGCGGCTTAGCCAAATCGGTTAACCCGCACAACGGTCAAAGTTTTATCAGTACAGAACTGATAGACCTGTAGCTTCTGTGCCTTTCAAGTGAAACTCACGTTTATAGTGGCGATAAACTCTACTTTTAATTGCGCTCCTTTTGTTCTAATTCTTAAGGTAATTAATCAACTTCCGGCGCAAGTGTGTTTCATCCTTGACAAATTGATTTTGATTTGCATTACAACGGGATTTTCCAGTGCAAATAACAAATTTAAATACATAATACGTTTCATAGTAGTTGCGACTATAGATGTAAGCTATGCACAAACAATGTAGTGAACGTAATTTAGTGAGCAACAGTGAAAAAAACAATTTATTAAACAGTTAAAGGCAAACTCACAGCTTATATTAAGCATAATGGATAAGGATAAAAATAATAAAGATTGGTTTGACATCGGAGACAAGACAATTAGGAGTGTTAATTTGCAAACAGATACTCAAGCAGAGTTGGGCCTAGTAGACAGGAATACGAAGAAGTCTTCCAGGCAAGACCGAGCCTTTCTCGATCCCCCCTAGACATCCAGGAATTTCGAAAATCTGTAAGCGATACGGTAAATACAACTGTAGAACAAATAGGAAACACTTATGAAGTAGCCGAAAGAGAAACTAAGCGTAAAAGATTGGATACACCAACTAAATCTAGCGAGCAAACGATGAAGACCGGAATAAATATCAGAAAGCTCTATGAAGAAATGAACAAAATTAGAAAAGAGGTTGGAATTCTGGAACATTTTGCTAAGGAAAAGGAGGAAATTAAAAACGCAATAAGCAGGTTGGCAAGAACATACCTGAAATCATAGAACAAGTAGAAAAGTTCAACCAGGAAAGAGAAGTAACCACAAACGGAAAAGAATTAGAAAGAAAGGAGGTTGGAACACAGACAACAAGCAAAGCTGAGACGGAAAAAGAAAAACACATAAATAACATAGAAGAAAAAATAAGTAAAGAGAGCGAACTCGAAGCCGTACTGAACTCGAACTGGCCAAAAGAAGTCTTTAAAATGTGCGCTGTTAAAAGTTCACAAGAATATATGAGGAGGATGAGGACACCGTTCTTATCATAAACAACAACCCTACGCTTCAAAATAATATGGCCGATAAAATTAAGAGTAAATATAGAAACTTAAACAATAAGATAAAAGAAGGTAGATTACAATCAGGGAAAATGGCATTCTGCATAGCCACAAATAGATACATGGAATAAGAAGAAGAAGAAGGAACACCGAAAGAAAAGCAGGAAACTTTATCTACGCAATCATGATGGTGGATGAAGATGCGTATTTCTACAAAATAAAGGAATTAATGCAAAAAACTGCAAATAAAATGATAGAAAAGGGCAGAACACAATGGAAGTATATTACAACAGATAACAATGAAACCAAGATAAGAAAGTTGATAGAGCTTATCCACGGGAAAATAAATATAGATACACACATGTATATAACTTCTGACAATACGGAAGGTAAAACGGAAGAGAAAGCTAAGCACAAGGAAAGAAACGACGAAACGATAGTTATAAAGCCAAAGGAAGAAAACACTTACACAAACAAAGGATGATTACGTGCATATCAAAATCAGAGGAAAAGATGAAAAAGTTAGAGAAAGCTTTAAAGAAAACCTTGCACAAAAAATGAAAGACATGGCGGGAGTCGATACAAGAGTGAGAAGGAAAACAATTATGCTAATGGATATAGATGAAATGGTATCGGAAAGAGAAATTCACGATACGATCATAGAAGAGATCATGAAACACACAGGACGTTCTGAAGAATATGAACTTAGAATGGGGACCAACATTAATAAAGACGGCTTATGGTATGCAATGGTTACCATGGGAGAAGATATTGTAACAAAATTAGGGGGCAAAAGAATTTGAAACGGGTGGAATAGATGGAGAGTGAAAGAGCTCTGGAACCCAAGAAGATGCGGAAAATGCCGCAGGATAGGTCACGATGCTTGAGATTTCTTATATAAAGACGTTAATGACAGGTGTCATAAATGTTGCGAAGTCGGTCACAAAAGAAATGACTGCACAAAAGAAGACAGTGTTACTTGTACAAGGAGGAAGAGCAGAATGCCGAAACAAATAGATGCTCAATATACAGAAAACTGAGGAATGATGACTACAGAAAACAATCTTGGAGCAACCCTAATAGGGAGGTGCTCCTTAAGCATTAAAAGTTGATAGGCAAAAAAAAGATCACAATTGTATTTATGACAACTAAGCCAAATAAAACTGAAATTATTAAGTTTCTACAAGTAAACGTGGATAGACACCCAACTGCGCACGATATATTAGAGCAAAATACTCGAGAAGCACAAATTGACCTGGTATTGGGGACAAGAACCAAATAAACGAAGTATTAAAAAAACTATATCTGTGATGTAAACTGTGATAGCTTTATTGGCATATATAGTAACGGAAGAGTGATTAAATAGTTTTAAGGATTTTGGATTTGTATGTGTAAAGATAAAAAAAGTAAGAATATATTCATGTTATTTTTCACCAAATCGTTCTAAGGAAGAATTCGAAGAATTTCTAGGACGTATCGAAAGGAACATCAGAAACAAAAACTGAAATCATAATTGCAGCAGATTTTAACGCAAAAACTTAGTGTTCGGGTCCAGAGTCGATAACCAAAAAGGTAAAATATTAGAAGAATGGATGGACTCTAACGACTTAGTGGCCAGAAATACAGGCCATAACTCAACATTCGAAAACGCAAATGGAAACTCAATAATTGACATTACTATAGCTACAGAGAAAATTAGTAAAGAAATACAAGGATGGCACCCGGAACCACAATGTCCAAAAATTACGATACCTATCGAAAACATAGAAATCTTCTCTAAAGAAGAACTACTAGAAGCAGCAAAAAAAAAATCAAAAACGGAAAAGCAGCAGGACCCGACGGAATCCCCCCTGAAATTATTAAAACAATAACGGCGATAAATACAAAAACAATGGTGGCATTAATGCACAAATGTTTACAACAAGGAATATTTCCAACTATTTTTAACTCTGCCCATGGGAAAAAATCGTGGAAGCAGGAATCTCACCCTACTTGCAGCGAATGGTACAATCATACCCAAGTGAAAGATGTATACAAATAGAAAACGGAGAGGAGACATCAAATACATGTGATATCCCACAAGGATCGATATTAGGGCTAACGTTATGGAACATCTTCTATAACCAAATTTTACAAACGCACTTAGAAACAGGAGTACATACTATTGCGTAGGCAGACGATCTGGCACTAGTCATAATAGCAAAAACAACAACTATGTTAGAAAACAGAGGAATTAACGCTATGAGTACAATAACAACAGCACTAATGAAAATGGGAATAAAATTAGCTCAAAATAAAACTGAAATGGTAATCATGGCAGGGAGATGAAAACTAACAAAGTTGCAACTTAACATCGAAAATGTAATAATCGAAAGTCAAAACGCTGTAAAATATATGGAAGTATACATAGACAAAGATATTCGCATGACAACACATATAAAAATGGTATGTCAAAAACAAACAGAATACTGACAACGCTATTTAGAATTATGCCCAATATCGAAGGACCACGGTACAGAAAACGAAAAATACTAACGATGACTGTAACATCCATAATTCTATACGGAGCACCTATATGGCACACAGCATTAAAGTATAAACATTACGAAAATCTACTTGAAAGAATTAATAGAAAATGGCCATAAGAATAACGTGCGCATATAGAACAGTACTAACGATGGCAATATTGGCAATTGCAGGATTACCTCCTATAAAATTAAAAATAGAAGAAAGGGTCAGTATACACAAAAATGGTAAATTATATAGAAAAACTGCCAGAGAAGAAATGATAACAAAATGGAAACAAATATACAAAAATACGACGGGTGGGTAAAAACGTTTATAAAAACATACAAGCATGGTGCGATAGAAAATTGGGAGAAATAGATTTCTACCTTACACAAGCGTTTGGTACGTACTTACATAGAATAGGAAAAAAATAATGCAAATTGCTGGTACTGCGGAGATGAAGATACTCCACTACACACAATCTTCGTATGCAAACAATGGGCGTTAGAAAGAAAAAGATGCAATAATGAATGCCGAATGAGCATAACACCTAACAATATATCAGATATGTTGGTAAAGGACGAGACAAACTGGAACGCAATAGCCAAGATGTTAAAAACTATTATGGTAAGAAAAGAAAAAGATGAAATAGAAACAAAGTAAAATGGAATATAAGAAAACAACGGCGTAAGACTTTGAAGTGATGCCTCAACGGCGGTCCCCAAGTCTTTCGTAAAGAAATGTGGAGTTTTAGTGGGTATGCACACGCGAGTCCCACACTACCTACAATACAGTAGGTGTCCATAAAGAATTTCTTCACAATTAAAAAAAAAAAAGGTTGACCGAGAAGGCGACCACTTGAGCCAACGACCCAAAAAAAATGGTTAGGTTAGATTGTATTAACTCCTTATGCACGGTGATTGGGATAGTATCCAGGTTTACCAAGCAGCTTGCCCTATGATAAAGGAGAAGATGTCATCTTTAACCTGGTGTAGTGTCGTGGCTAGGGGTCTGCACGAGAAACTACCATGCTTGTCAAATATTGGTGAGGCCAATACTATACGCTACTGCAGGAAAACCCCTTTCGAGTGGTAAGGGTAGGACCCGATCACAAGTGACGACCGTTATACCGATCGGTAATTTGTTGTTATCAGGACGTCAGTGTGAGGGCAGAGCTTCAGCTCTGAACAAGAGGAAGAAACCTTAATAAAAATCAATCCTCCTTGAGTTATAGGAAATGACTGATCTAACGACGACGAAAATAGACCTTTCAGCAGACATGAAATGCATGGAATCGATTATCGTAAACCATGGACACACGAATTATACAAAAATAGGTTCTCCGCAAGGGAGGAACATCCTACAACAGGCGCGGGAAGAAGTTGTAAAGCGGGCTTCTCTTGGGTCATTATCCAGCGACCATGAGATTCATATGGAGAAACAACCTAGGGGCAACATTGAGAGAAAAAAAAGTTATGGGAAAAAGATCGAAAGAGAAGGTAAAGTGAAAAACGTAGAAGTAGAAGCAAAAGAATACAAGAAAAACAAGGTACTGTAGCAATCAAATTTAGATCCTCTAAAATGCATTAAAAAATATACAAAGGAACTAGACAAACAATGTGAAGACAGTAATAAGAAGTTAATGAAGCAAGATAAAAAAAAAACAAATTGAGATATTAAAAAAAGACAGAATTCAAAGATTTCTCAAAGATGTGAAGTACTAAAAATAGATAAGGCAATGTCTGACATGGAAGTACAAACAATACATATAAAAGAAAATACGAACTGACGACAACAAAGGAGATGAAAGAATAATTGACGTAGAAGAAATCTAGACGTTCCAAAATGGGCAGAAATAGAGAACAACGAATCGTACAAATTATAATGGGTAGCCTCTAAATGCCAAAAAAAACAATATGGAAGAAGACTGAAGACAAAAACATGAAAAAACCATTACCTAGAATTTACAGATCCCTTCATTTCGGAACTGATCGATGAAATATAAATGAGGAGTACACAAAATTATTAAGATCAAATTTAAGAAAGCCAATGAAGATATTCGAAAGAAGATGCCAAGAATAAACAAACAAGAAAAATTCATAATAATACAAAAAATAGAAGGAATAGAAACTCAAATTTTACAAAAATTGCAGGCTGTGTCTTCAATAAAGGACAGAAACAAATCGACATTTACACAAGAAAGAAAAAATATGCCTTCATAGTAGAGCAAAAAGGAGGAAATTACCAAGAAACCATGAATAACAATATAAAATGTAAACAGTTCAAAAGAAAATAAACTAAGATAACAATAGATAAAGACAAAGGGTACTTAGTAGCCTAGAAGAAATTATAAAAGAAAAAAAAAATAGAAAAAGAATAGAAACAACAAATGTTATAATCATAGGAATGGATGCTACAGTAACAAAAGAAGAAGTAATCAATGTAATCACATAAAGCACAAATACTGACCAAATACAAGACATACTGGTAGGATAAATAAGAACAAACAAGAACGATGCAAACGCAGTAAGCTTAGAATAGAAAAAATAGATGAAAAAAACTTAAGGAAGGCTGAATAAGTTTGATGCATGATAAATAGGTCCTTCAAAAACTACTAACACGGATTGAAGATTTAGTTTTTAGTATCTTCGCACATTTAAATAAAAAATACCTATAACCAGTAATTACGAACAGAATTGGGTTTCTAGTAACATTCTTCGGTTTAATTTTTTTTTATTTAAGAGAAGCAAACGGCAAATATAGTTAATTTTTAGCTGTGTAATTTCAAAGAAAACGATTTCATTATATCGTTTAATTAAAAACACAGTTAATGTAAAGTCAATTCCTTTATAAAAAATAACAACCAATTAACACGCACAATTTTATTTTAAGATCAAAATAATTATCAAGAAAATCATTTTGCAAAGTGCAGTTAAAATCAATAGGGTTAAGAGACATTAGAAACGACTATTAGAGAGTAACAACGTGGTATCTTTATCGGAAGTTCGGGAAGCGTAAGCGATCTGCCTCGACATTTGAGGACATAATGACATCATCAGCTTTGATCGCAGACCGTACCGATTTGAACGACTTCCAATTAACTACTAAATGTCGCGATTTCAATCTACAATTATGTCAATTAATATTTGTGAAATTATTTGCAGGAGAAAAATACGTCGAAAAAAGAATATTCTTTTTGTCAATTTTTGTCGATGAGAGTAACGAGTTTGTTGGGGTTTAATTGGCGTCGTCTAAAATTACATTTGTTTCACGAACTTGAAAAGAGACTTACCTTAATAATCTATTACGTGTATAGTGAACATGGCCTTTTTCATATAAACGTATTGCGATGGATTGTTAATGTGCTTTTAATAAACAAATTTGTATTTAGCATGAGACTCTAAATTTCTTTTTAAATAAATCTTTTAAATTTAGTTTCCAACTTTTATGTCTCTCTTAATCTCAGGTTCGGGTACGTTTTTAATTGAAGTATTAACTTAGTTTAACAACAATTTATTTCATTCATAGCATATCTTTAAATACAAAACACATTACATAAAAATCTTTTTACACGATCAAGCGTAAAATTGACTTTTTCAACCCCATTTTTGGGCGTAAAGTAGAACATTTTGCCCGCGGGCTTAAAAGTGTTACTTTTGCGACCGTGGGCTTTGGTTTTTAAATCGTTAAAATTGATCTAATGTTATTGCTGGATGCAACCAAATCGCCATTATTGGTGTATATTGTATTGACTATTCTGTAATCAACTTTAACAATATTGTAATGATTGATACGTTTGTTAAAAAAACTGTATTCTGTAAACGTTTATGTGCAATTCGCACTTCACACTTCACAGTGCTTCTATTTTACTGCATGAATGCAGCCATCCCTTCTTAAAACTTTAGTAGTGTAATCTCCGTAACCTAACCTTAATCATTTTTCTTCTACTTTTCCCTTCCTTTATTTTCTATTTGCTTATTTTAGTCTTGTTATCGCTTGTTCTCTATGATTTTGCATTCCGTTTTATTATTTCTATCGTAATCCTACTCCTGTATGACAAAACAGGTTTGATACGGCTAAACACATTTCGAAATCTTTGTTTCGGGTAAACATAAAATAAGTGTGTAATTTATTATTAAAATGCAATTCAAATAAGGTCGTTTATTTCCAAAACATAGGCCAGACTAGACCTTCACAATCATTAAAACAGACCCTAAATTGTCAATGTCGTCAATGGATAGCTGCGATAATTCCTCTCTGCGGCAAGTCCCAGCAATTCCAATGATTAAAACCACATAATTTTTTTATATTATGTTACTTTCATCATTAAAAAACTATTATTTGGAGATTCTATAATAAATTTTAAAAAATGTCCCCTTGTTAAAATTTTTAATTTTTTAGGTTTGTATCCGTCCCAATTTCTTTTAGGAATACAGTTACTTTTTTGAAATTGCTTATTTCTAGATTTTCATTAATTGAGATAGCGGCCTTCAACATTGAATAAATCGACCAAGGTGTTGATGATTTAAATACTTCTGACTTCTCAAATATCGAAAAATCTTCCATGTTTTTGTTAAATTATAATTTGAAGCTTGCAATTTTACAATATGACAGTCACTGTGAGTGACAAATGAAAAATTATATAAGGCACCTGTTATGGTAATAATACAGTAGATTAACGCAATTTGTAAAAGTTTTTACTTTTTTGTATACGAAAATAATGAAACGTGTAAAAAATTATGTATGCAGCTCGGTCGTAAAGCTGTTTTAGGCCCTCGTCCTGATACATTCGTCTGGGCCTAAAACAGCTACTTTACGCCCTTGCTACATAAATAACTATTCATAATACCTTATTATTTTATTACTTGCAAGTATCTTTAATCTACTGAATGATTTTATTTATATTTAACGCAAACATTAATTTATTAACAAATTCGTATAAGACTAACTTGTAACATTTGACAGAATTTTACTTATTTCGGCGCATTGCTTCCTCCATCGGACGCATGAATTGCTTTCTTCCCTCGATGTTAACACCATTTTCTTCATGCTTTCCATCCATTTTCTTTACTAATTCTTTAATTGTTTATAACAATCTTTTCACAAGGCGGGCAAAATAAACAACGCAAGCTGCAACAACGCTGGGATCTTAATTGTTTATTCACAATTAAATTTTTTATTCACTTTTCGGAGATTTACTTTTAAGTTACTTTTTACATGTTCATTTGGAAACGCATAACGTCTTTAATTAATAGGTTTAAATTTTCACTCGACCGATTTTAATTATTATTTGTTCACTTTATTTCTTCTAATGTCTTAACAGTTCAACATCTTAACATCGAAATCTTGCGCTTTTTATTCTTACATCTTGGCGGTTCAATATCTTAACATCGAGTCATCATGTCTCAGTAATCTCCTCTGTCTTCCCATTTACATTTTGTCCTACAAAAAATGTTCACATGTTTGTTTTCTAGGTATAGCTGTTATCTTACTTCGAGGTGCCTGAACGTCGGTAATATTATATCCAATACTTGATATTTTGTCCAATTCAACCGCACGTTTCACATAAACAGTTCTTTTATTTAGACTGCAGATAATTTTATTTTAACGCTTACAACTAAGAAACAAATTCTATTCGCTATCCACTTAATTTAATTAAATGAAAAGGCTTAGTCTACAAATATGAAAATAATTCTTTTTCGGAATTAAAATTAGATTGGTACTAGAAATTGGTATCTTAATTTTATTACGTTATCAATGATTGATTTGAATTAACACTTACTATAAATTTTTTATTAATAAATTTACGTTTCTAAATTTTTTATTTAAAATAAACTTTTCCAGTGCAGTATGTTTTATTGCTTTTTACTCCACATTTATAAATAAGATGGCGGTTATGCGACTTTTCCCGACTAATTAAAGTTAATACGTTAAAATGAAGCAAAAAATTTCTGCCCGATGGCCGGCCGGCCGTCCGTCCGTATGTAATTAAGATATCAAGAAAAAACCTGTCCGATTTTTATGAAACTTTGCACATGGGCCTTATTTATAATTTCACAGACTTCCTTAGATTTTGGGCATAATCTATCCAGGCAAAATGGACGATAACGTACACAGATTTTCGAATTCTTAAAATTTTTAGAAAAATATTTTTTTTCACATTTTTGCTTTAAATAAAAATCTTTCACGTGACATAATTAATGTTGTACTACAAATATAAGTTATACAAAGAAGTTATGAGACAAAAGTTGTTAGAAATTCTATTGTCCATAACTTTTCTTTGAACCATTTTTCTAAAAACGCAATTTTCATTGAGTGAGAATATTCAACTGGTTTATAAGAAACGTGGGCGCTCGATACTCGTTTTGTCCTAACGTGGGCTAGTAGTTGGAGTTCGTACAACCGCTTACCAGTTAGATACATTTAATTAAGGTTGGCAATATTTAATTCGATTTTACAGATTGCTTCGCGGTATACATTTCCTTCATAAATGTGGATTTTTTTCTTACAACGTATCTGATTTTTACTCCACACTTATAAATAAGATGTCCGTAAATCCGCCTCTCAGATTTTTATAAATCTTTGAATATTGGTTTTACTTATAACTAGTTAAAATCCCGTCCGGTCGAATGGGTGATAGAGATACCGCTTATGAAAACAAAACAATTTTTTTCTTCCACTACATGAGCCCGAGTGGACGGTGGACCCTCCGAACCTTCTCATTCTGTCCCGCAATTCATTTCCGATTCCAATTATATAGTTAGTTTTGGCCTAGGACCTAAAGGTGCTGAGTCTATAACGGACCTAACAACCAAATACACAAATTTTGGATTTTAGTATACACGGTGGCGCTGTTAAAAACAGTTCGTAGGGATTTAGCATAGTGAACTAGTTCTTTTGAATTCCTGCTCGCCCTTTCAAGAGACAAGAATGGTTATGGTATCAAAACGCAGCTAAAATTATTGCGCATAGCGCTCGCTATCAAAAATCAGCTGAATAACACGGTCTTTTTGAAAATTCATCAATAAAAATTAGTAATTTTTGATTCACTAATGCGTTGCCTAAGCAACTATGACATTCCTACGTTTTTACAATCATTAATAAAAGTCATAACAATTCAGGTTTCATTTGAATATGGTTTATTCGAACGAAGAGAGAGTTTTTATTGTGAAAACCTACTACACTGTAGGTAGTTACAGGCGGGTTCGTGAGGAACTGGAAGAGCGAATTTTGGGCTTAATTATTATTAATCCATCAATGAGCAGTCGGGAAATCGCCGGAGAGCTACATATCCATCACACCACAGCATAGCGTTCTGAAAAAGCACGGCTACAAAGCCTACAAACCCTGGGGTCATCAAGGATTGTTGAATTTCGACGAAGAAAGACGGCAAATTTTTTGTGAAGAAATGCTGAATCGTGCGAACGAGAATTGGCATTTCTTGTCCTCGATCTGCTTCACCGATGAATTACATTCACACTCAATAACGAGCCGAATCGACAAAACACGCGTGTATGGGCTACTGACAACCCACACGATCATGTTGCCACCAGAACCCAGTTCCCCCAGAAAATCAATGATAGAGCAGGCATTCTGAAAGATAGAATAGTAGGGGCATTTGAAATTGAGGGCAATTGGACCTGCATTGGAAGAAATCGCCGGAGAGTCAGAAGATCTGGCTGCAGCAGGACATTTAAAGCTTATTAATGACTTTCCTTTCAGCCTTATTGTCAAAACGTAGGAATGTTGATTGTTTAGGCAACCCAATACTATTTTTCTTTCATTATCAAAACTTACTTTTATTTTTATTGACAAATTTTTGAAAACAACGTGAAATTCAGGTGACTCCTAATAGCAATAGCTATACGGACTAATATTAGCTTCATTTTGATACTAAAACCATTAACCTATGACCCGTTTTCAAAAGCACCACCCTGTATAAATAGTTCATATCTGATTAGATTTTGGGCATAATCTAGCAAGCCAAAAGGCCCTTAACCTACATAGATTTTCGAAATATTTACAAAAATATTTGTTTTACACATTTTTTCTTCAGATAAAAGTTATTTATAATTTAATTATGCACAACTTTTGTTTAAATTATTTTTTGATCCAATAAGTAGTAACTGAGATATGACTAATTTTTTTACGATATCTCCACCCATGGATACTATAACACTAAGATTGCTAGATCTCTATACCAGCAATGTTGTTCGCGTCGAGCTAAAACTACTCCCTCGCGTGACGTCACTAATAGACCTACCACTTAAATTCACTGCATGTATTAGTGCATACGGCATGCATTATTAAAGGGTTGAGTGACTTCTAGTTGACGTTGTAATTTATGAAATGCCAGGATGTCGTTGTACGAATGGTTTTTCGACCCAAAAAAAAACAATAATGAAGTAGTTTCTCACAGCAAAAGATGCATTGCAGTACATTACCAGTTTTATTTTAAAAAATGTAAAAGCAGTCATCTTCAACTAGACGATTTTACGTATAAAATTAAATACGATCATACCTACAATTATTTATCCATTATGGATGCAATAGCTTTGTTTTTTGTCAAGATACTGTTGGGTCCAGACAAGTGTGTATTTTCTTTGCCTCCCACGTTGTATACCAAAAGAAAAAAGTTTGATTATACGAACTCACATAAAATCATACTACGCCCGAGTCACTTGTGAGCTCGTGTTCGGGAGGCGAATGGCTAGTGAAAATAAAAAAATATTGTGCTTCCGCATTTGCTAGCACAGCTGTTTGTATTGTTTACATTCTCCGGTCTTGGGAAATTATGTTTCCTTATGCGAATGTTAAAGAGTCGCTGCCCCCCATAAAGGCTTGGTTACATGGGTGGAGATTTAATAAGATCGTGTACTAATTTAGTTATTTGCATAATGATGATTCAACACTTGTCTTACTGTGAAAGTTTGCATTCAAATTTTCATTCAAAGATAGACCTCTTTGATTGTCCATCAAACATTAGTCTTTCAGGATACTGACTATTTATTTATTTATTCGTATGGTACATTTTAAATATTATATTGTGATGTAAGTGTTATGTATGGTGGCCCAGTAGTGTATTGGTTCGTCTTGCCTTTTCTTCAATGTTTAGGAAAACCACTAAACCCTGACCATGCCAACCCTCACCCATATTAGTATTTATATGTAATAATATTAATTAAGTGTGTAAACTTTATAGAAGGTAAATAAGAACATAAAACATAACAGCACAGCCATTGCATGACGACATATAATGGACCGGTCCAAGCGCCATTTTTGTTTAATTTTGGTACTTTCCTAATAGATTCATGTGAGAGCATTGTTGTTGCAATTACGTGACAAAAAGTTGATTCTACTGTAAACTAACAAAAAAATTCTACTTGAAGGTCTTCGTCAAATAATCTTCGTTCATGTCTTTTCCTGTTAGTACGAGAAGAAGTTTCATTGAATTTGACGATTAGCTTGGTTTTCATTTACGCCGTCTTGGTTTTTATTAAAAACTTTAGCCGCTCTCAAAAACAGCTAATATTAGAACCTTAAAAGAGTATAATTGCTACACATTTACAAACGCTGTGTCCCATTGTGCAAAAAATTAAACGATGAAAGTTTTAGAGATTTTTAATATTAGACTTAATATCAGTACAAGCATAAAGTCTAAAATCAGGCTTGATTCTGACAATAATTATTTGTATTGAAATTAGAAAAGCTATCCATTCTTTTTTACTTGACCTCGACAGAGTGAAAGTAGAAAAATAATTTTCTCACGTTAGACACATTATTACATTCACAAAAAAAACTAGTACTTGTCTTCTAACAACTATCAAACAATTGATGCATACGAGAAAGTTGATTTTAATTTCCTGATCGAAATATCCCACCAGGCAAGATTTTTGCTAAAGCTGCAAGAAAGTTAATACAAACTGGAAACAACTGCCAGAGATAAAGTACCGGTAATGGGACCCATTTATTTAGATCCTCACGTTTGGATAAGTCAGATCAATACTGGAATAAATGTTTGGAAAACATTGATACACCATACCGTTTGGGAATTCAAAATTTTTTTAAAATATAGACATTTTTCTATATCCTATAGTTACCAAGAAGCTTTATGTGGATAAGTAATTTAATCCACCCAGTACATTAATTGGGAAACGATAGTTACAATTTATAAACATCAGATTTGAGACACAGAATAATTTTTCAACAAAATTGTGCCCCACCACACAACACAAAGATGAATTACCTCCACGAAAGTTACCCAAATCAAGTGAAGAAATATGTTGACCCGCCAGATTACCCGATTTGACGTCATTGGCGTTATTTGAAAGAAAGGGTTTATTTTGCCCGGCTTGCTAACGTGGAAGACGTAAGAAATATGAGCAGAATGCAGTAGAATTAGTAGGGAAACAAAGTTATTATCCAGGGCGTGATAATGCAGTTGTGTTTTGAGGCATTTATAGAAGATAGGAATCGCTGCTTTGTTTTGTTAGATTTATTTATGTTTTGTTACATTCTAAGAGTATTATATTTCATTCTCAAATGTTCTCAATATTAATTTTCAAAAATTAAACATCTTATTCCCAGAAGTACGTTCACATTAGGTGAGTTAACTGGCTTAATTGTTATATATCATTTTATATTTGTTGCAAATTGTTCTGTCACGCTTATCTTTCATAACCTACTTTAAAATAATTTTTTAGACATTTTTGAAATCAGAAAAAAAAAATAGTTCTTAGACAATGTGATTCTATTTGAAAAAAATATTTAAATAGTAATGAGTTTTAATTTGCCACCCATTTAAACTGATATAAGTTTCATTAACATTGTTTTATCGATTTCAAAAACAAAAGGGGGGCGAATACAGAAGTGAGACACCCTTATATACCAAATTTGCAGTGTTTTGCTGTGATAGTACATAACATGTTGTACCTTAAATTCCATAAATTTTTGAAACCCTCCGACAAATTAAAATTATGTTGTTAACACTTACAAGCATGTGTTTTAAATTTAGTTATTCAGGTACCGCTTAATATTCAACGTTAAACAAAAATTTAAATTAAAAGGGGACGATGGAACACAAATAAATTACTGGTCGTTTTAGATTCTATATCTCACGAAAGCTCAATCACGCTTTAACCTGTTGATCAATTTTTTTTGTATGTGCTCGAGCAAGCATTAAACTTGATTTCGCATTTAGAATAATGAAAAGAAAATTATTACAAAAAGCAGCCCTATAATAAATTATTGTATTCGGGAACAATCAAAATAAAATTAAATTGTAATTTTCTGTGTATTTATATGTAGTCATCGATCAGCGTCAAAATGTATACGACAGTTATGCATACGTGCGTTTTAGTAATTTTTATTTGATTTTCCTTAATACACGAAAAAATTTGAATTTTGTTTTGATAACATCGTCTATTTAATGTTTTATAAATTGCTTTGAGTTTTGTTATGCCAACGGCAAGCTATTTTTTAAAGAAAAAATATGCTTTCGTTTTAAGTAAGGTTAGAAAATAGTAAATAATAATTATTCAACATACATTAACGCGTTACTGTTATTCTGTGTAGGGTCTAACAAAGGACCTGTTGCGGAACTGTTGTATGAGTAGCATTAAATTTAGTTTCGTCACTCTATTTTTGAGTTGCCAGAGTTTTTGATAAAAAAAAAGTTGAGTAATAAATAAAATATAAGGAGATCGGCTAAAACCTCTTGAAATCATGTATTAGTAGTATTGTTAAGTGAATATTTTATAATATCTATAAACTAGATATTAACGAATGTGCAGACTGAAAAAAGAGAGAGAAGTTGAAATCCTTCTTTCTGAATGGCCCACACCAAGATCTATTGGATGGGAGAATACTAATACTTGAATAGATATTTACCGTCAATTGACTATTGCACGGACCACGTAATACTGTTATCTTATTCCTCGCATAGTTTAAGGGCCATTTCAGAGTTTCCTAAACACTGCAATGAATACTGGACAAACGATGACCATATACAATCTTTCAGAAATTGTAGCAACAATATTCAAAGTGGATTTAAAGGAACTGGTGTATTTCCATTTAACCTAAATATTTTGCAAGAATTCAAATTTGCTCTTTCTTTGGTGAATCTAGGACGTTTGGACGGCGCCGTTTCGCCGTCGCCATTTCTATATCGCCGTTTTGGCGTCAGATCGTTTCTCAGTCAGCGGTTTCTCTGAAACCGGCGTGAAGTTACATTTGGATTTCAAATCAAATGCATTTGAATTTAAAAATTGAACTGTACCCCCGCAGATTTTTTATATGTTAGTCATTGTAAACCAGTTTTTATAACCTTATCAACAAATTACCCTAAAGTGCCGTCAAGGGGTAGCAATTTTTATTCTAAGTGTAAAAATTGAGCAAAAACATTAAACATTTGCAATTATGGGAGTGTACTCCCGTAGATTTTTATATGTTGATCAACGAATGACCCCAAAGTGGGGTCAGGAGGTGGCAATTTTTATTCTAAGTGTAAAAATTAAGCAAAAACATTAAACATTCGCAATTATGGAATTGTACCCAAGCAAATTTTTTTATATGTTGGTCATTGTAAGCCAGTTTTTATAACCCTGGCAGGAAATGACCCCAACGTACCGTCAGGCGGTGCCGAGTTTTATTCCAAGTGTAAAAATAGATCAAAACATTAAACATTTGCAATCTGCGGGGGTACAATCCCATTATCGCAAATGTTCAATGTTTTTGCTGAATTTTTACACTCCCTGACAGTACTTTATGGTAATTTGTTGCCAGGGTTATAAAAACTGACTAACAATGACCAACATATAAAAAATCTGCGTGGGTACACTCCCATAATTGCGAATGTTTAATGTTTTTGCCGGTTCTCTGAAAACTCCTCCAAGAAGAGTTACTGCGCTTTAGCTTAGTATTTTTACTAAAAAGGCGTTTACTGCTGTTCAAAGTAGTGTTTTTGGGAATATGTTTAATTTTGTCAACAAAAAAATGATCTTGGGCAACTATAGACAATAATTGAAATGCGTGTCTTACGACATCTCGTGGATAAAGAACACGTACAAATACTATAAACTAAGAAATGCCAATAGTTAACTGTAACGACAGTTGAATGTTTATGTGCATTATCGTTATCAAAAGCAATAACTTTAAATGCTTAACATTCGTGTCGTTAACGAGTCAAGTATTTCTGTACAGTAGCGTACACGCAACGAAAGAACACTTGATGCGCATTTGGCTCTTATTATGAGCTCATCAGAGGTGTATACTTAAGTGCGGTATACAACTGTACAACTTGGCTTATTTTCAACGGTTTTTACTTCTTTCGACGCTTTATCATCCTTATTTTCGCCTCTTGGCTCTCGCTTCTATCCTTTTAATCCTCAATCTTAATGACTTTGACATACTTTCTGTAATCTAAATTTTACTAATTATTACACTTTATTTTCAGGGCTGGGTGCTGTATTCCAGCTTGCAGCTGCTAACAAGTTGAGTCTAAATAAAATTTTTATGGAAACAATAGCCAACTATGTAAATTAATGCTAAACTCAAATCGATACACCTGCGAAGATCAATTATTTACAAATTGGGAGCTGAAACTGGCCACATTGACCCATAGATATATTTTTATAGCCTCGACTCGCGCTTCAGATATGTATAACATCGCAATATTTACACCATGTTTTAGGTTAGTAGTTCTGATAAATTACGCAGCTGTTTTTGTTCTTTCAGTAAATATAACCTCACATTGCAGTATTTAAACTATGTACGTTTTATTCACAAATAAAAATGGTTAGACGTCTTCGAAATATACAGGTGTCCCAAAATACAAGAACGTATCAAAGTTGTGTTTTTCTTATGAAATGCCCTGTATATTATTATACTTTCAGTTTCTCGTTCAAAATAAGAATGGATTTTTAGAGGTTTACCTTTCTTAAACCTAAAGGTTTTTGAGATATTTTGTATTTTATGAAAAAGTCGTCACAATTTTACTGATTCATATCTCAGCAACTATTTTCTTTTTCCAAACTAAACTCGCACTAGTGTCTATGAATTGATCAGATTTTATGTACAACTTGTGAAAAATTCACTGTCACACATAGGATGTGTACAAATTGAGATCAAATAATGAAATGTTTTGAAACGCAAAAACTTGCTTATTTTAAATGGAACACCCTGTAGTTTATGCCAACAACAAATGTAAAATGTAATTGTCTATCAAACAATACTATAGTGTCCTATAGCTAAATGTTCACCTTTTCATAAAAAATGCAAATTTTCATAATGAAGACTGATTTCTAACAATTTTAATATTTATCAAGTAAGCTATACAACTTTGACAGGTAAATATTATGTATTTGTAAGAAGGAGAAGATTTGCATTCCTGACGCATGCGCAGTACATTTCGGAGGCCTGTATAGTACACGCCTTAACAATCATACAATCATCGTGTGTATTAATTAATTAATGCAGACTTAGAAATCGGAAAGTGTGTGCTAAGGAAATGCTAGAAAGCAGCTGTAATTGTATCAGAACATTTCGACGTCCTCGTGCTTCTGACCGGTTTGACGACCAGCCCAAAAAAATTTCCAGATATTGACCAAAAAGAATAACAAGAAAACATACTATTCATCTAGAAGTGTCTCTGAATGTCCTTATTGTCGGAAAAATCTCTTATTCAATCACGCATTCACTGGTTGTGATACAACTTCGGCGTTTTTTAAGAAAGGGAAAACAGGAATAGTAGTCAAATCTTTTGAGACAAAATGTGAAAATAGAAAGTTTTTGGTGAAAGAAGCTGTTGTTATACAATTTCATCTCATCTTGAAGATGACGTTTCGAAAGGGAACAATGAATAAAATATGTATGGTCAGGAAATGTTATTTTAAAATTGCTTACCTTTTTACTGTATTATTTTCTATTGGGATTTTCATAACTCCCATTATGTTCATCGATAAGTAACTGAGTCATGAATATAAACCCATAACGTATTCTTCCTCGTCTCTTTATCATTACGGAACATTTCAGAACATTTTGTCGCACTTTCAGAATAATTTGCACCATTTTCATCAAAACCAAAAGATAATAGGTACGTAATCTTAACTTATATTTTTCTTATCACCTCGGTTCTCTGTTCACGTTGCTAGGAACAGATTCGATGCGAAATCAACCTTTTTTCAAATTCGTCTCGCATTAAAACGGTTTGAGATATTATCGTTTTGAAAAAAGTTTCGAGTTTACGAAAGATGTGTCTTTATTTTTCGATTTAGATTTTTTTTGTACGAGGGCATCTTCGAGGTTAAAAAAAATGTTAAAAATAGTCAACAAAATTTCAAACAAATTGAACCGTAATTTGACCACAACTCGATTATTTTCGGACCGATTTTTAAAATTCAAAAAGAGTCTTACGCAGAAAAAGAAATAAACATTTTTGGTCGTTTCAGATTTTTTTGACCTCGCGTGTTTTCAAAAGTTATAAGCGAAAATGGCCATAATTTCTAAATTATAATCGATAAAGAAAAAGTTTATTTAAGAAAAACGTTTGTTTTGTGCTTCTGTCGCATAATGTGTAATAAAATTTGTTTTTAAATTTTTTTTCAAGCAATGTTACATTGTCAACACGAAATACTGTAATTTTTACATTTTTATAACTCCGGAACCGTATTATGTGAAAACATGAATAAAAAAACATAAGATTCGTAATTTTGCAAATTTTCGAATGGCTTACCTGTAGAAGGTTCAATTTCACCGAGGTGAAAAGAAAAATATAAGTTAAGACAAGCACACCCAGTACTGGGCCAGTGTTCAGTATATCGCGGCGTGATATGATACAAATTTTATTACAATATAGATTTAAAACCAATAGAATTGCGACGTTATGTAATTATCAAATGTTCCATGAGTAAGATACAAATTCAGAACCAATAGAAATACACCGTTGTCTATTGTTATGGATCCACAGTTATGGACCGTAACGTCATTTTAAATATAGTACTAGTGCTCAATTATAAAATTACTGTTTTTATTTAACATTATGGGGTGAAGAAAAAATAGTGTATTCAGTTCGCATGTAATGACTATTAAGACACTTGCAAGGTTTATTAGAAAATTCGCCTTCGGCTCATTTCTTAATAGCGTTGGTCGTGTCTTAATGGTAAGCATTACATGCTCATTGCATAATATACTATTACAAAACTAAAAACAATAACTAATATAAACGACTCTTCAAGTTAATGCAGGGTGTTAGTAAATAAATACGATAACGGTCGGCAAGTAATTTTAAGCGGAATCCGGAAACTTCAAAAAAATTTTATCGAGGACCACATATAAAAAACTCATAAGGCTTACTAGTTTTGAAATTTTATTTTTACACATAAAAATAATATAAAATAGAAATAAAAAATTAATGGGAAAAAATTATATTTAGAGTTTTGAGCCAGTTTTGCTTATCCAAAGAGTGTCTTCAAATTTTTTTATTTGTTTTTTAGAAAATTCATTTTTGCAAAAGATGTTTCAAATATATATGTGGAGTCAAACATAGTCACCAGGTTAATACTTAGTTTTTTGCGATTTTCATACTTTCCTGGCACATGTTTACCCCAAATTTCTCGCAGTTTTATACATTTGTAAAGAAATATCTTTTTGCAAGTCGATTATCTCCATTTAAAGTGAAGACCTTGAAATATTGAACAACTTTGCATCCACGTCAGCCCATTCTGCTGCTGCAGACACTTCATAAGGTGATTGGCAACAACTTCACTCACTCACTGTAAACTCTTGGAATCTTGCTGGAAATTCTTTTTTAAGATCTGACAAATTTATAAAACACTGCAATATCTATTTCGGAATTTTTATGTTTGTATTCCAAAATTGTTGGAAACTGAATAAATTCTTGATTTGCAAGGTCAAGTTTTTCCTTGCTTCCTACGCATCCAAGTTTTGTAAGAAACTGACTACTTGTTCTTTTATTTGCCAAAGAAACGTTGGTGAATTATTCACTGAAAAGATAGTAGCAAGGGATTATGATCATTGATTCTCTTTGCAACTCTTTCTCTTTGCCCACCATCGCTGGGGCCCCGTCAATTGCAAAGGACACCATTTTATAATAACTTATGCTTGACTTTGTCATGAAATCATCAAAAGTCTTATACAAATCCTCTGGGCGACTTTGGCCTTTAAAAGACAGTATTGGTAGCAATTCGTTCATGAATACTTTGCATTCAATATCAAAAAAGTACACAAAAATAGACATTTGTTCAACATCCATAATGTCACTGGATTCATCAAGTGCAATGGCGTAGCAAGGCTCCTGCTGCAGAAGCTCAAGCTAACTGCTTCTGTTATCAGTTCGGTTCTTTTTGTATTGCTTCTTGATGACAATGGAGTACCATTTGTATGGAATTGTTGGTGAGTTGTTTAATAGTGTAGTTTTTTAACAATAGCGACTGTTTTGTTGCATATAAGGCAAACGGGAACAGCTTCAACCTTATCGAATCTAGGAAAAAAAGCCTCTAAAAAAAGCCGGGGTACAAAAATCAGCGGAAAAAAAGCATCCCGAAAAAAAACCGGTGGAAAAAAAGCCGCGGAAAAAAAACCTCCAGAAAAAAGCCACGGAAAAAAGTCGACAGAAAAAAGTCGGGAAACCAAAAACCTGGATATAAAAAAGCTGCCGAAAAAAGCCGTGATATAAAAGCTGGTGTTTAAAAAGCCGCGGTAAAAAAATCTACAAAAAAAGAAAACCTGCGAACGATATTTCTATTAATTAAAGAAAATAATAAATAATCAAAGTATTAGGTAATAGCAAACATTAATAAATCTGTTAAAGAATGATCGTAGAATAATCTCTTTTAGTAGCTTTCTGTAAATCGTTAATGTGTATGCTAAAGAGGAAAAAGTGTCAGGTTTCCTACACACACAATAGTATACTAATTCAGTCTCTGAACAGAGAAAATGCGAACTTTCTACGGACATGTAATCTACAACTGTTGAGGGAGTATACAATAGTAAATATATAACTGTTAAGTGTTATTTTCTTTAATTCCAATCTAACAACTAGCTGAATAATTTGTTGAAGCACAGTTTGAAGCAGTCTATTCATTGGGATGTAATCTAATTGTGCGACCCACTGCAGAGAGAAAACGTTCAACGTCACCTTCATATTCCCCATACAAATTACTTAACCTAGTTTGCATGTTTTCATAAACATTTCTTTTCCTTTTGCTTGCTACAACACCTAAGTTGTTTTGTTCAATTTTTGTTGTGTCTGCAGCGACTTCTTGCCTCATTTTTGTAATTAATTTCCATAAGTTATGGTGGTTTTTACCAACCAAATTGAAGAATCTATTGTTCCATCCTACCATACGGATGATTGTTGGTTTTCGGTCTTGACCATCCACAGTAGCTTGGTGAACATTCCATAAATCTACCGGAAACATTGGTGGAATATTCCTCACTTGCAGTGCACCATCATTACTGTTTCTAACCCTTCTAAAACTACCTGACACATATGTAGCGTCGAAAGAATTAAGTAAGTCTTCTGCTCCCGAGGTTACCACCTTTCTCAAAAGTGTCATTCCTCTCCCAACATCGCCTGGCGGAAGAAATGCTAGTCCATTCATCATCCCACAGAAATGGTTGAACGCTTCATCTTTATAAAGATTTACGAGCCCTAAATCTTGAATTTTGCGGAAGGGTTCGGTGATAGAAGCATCCACGGACCGATATACCTCTTCTCCTATCACAGCCTTTACTGCATGAATGGCCGATTTTTCAAAATCTAAATGTATAACTCGGGGATCTGGGTATAATTCCTTTTCCTCACATTTCTGGAATATAGTCCTAAGCACTTCTTCATAAATTTGTTGGCTTTTGTTTTGCAATAAACAGAAAGCCGCTATAGTCACTAATCTGTTAAAGCCAACTCTAACTACGTACAACTGGGCAAATAGTGGCGGTGCTAAGGAAAGGTTTTCATCTAGAGACCATTCTTGCGTGTTGGCAATTAGTCTTAGAGCATCATCAGACAAAAAAATTATAACATGTTGTGTTGCATTGGGCCCATTAGCGTTGAGGAGAAGTCTCTCAGGAGTGGTAATCCAGTGACCTAGACAAATATCCAAGTTATCGTAGCAGAATCAAAAACATTCGATGCTTTAATAGGGATTTTCATTAACTATAATAGATATCAAAAAATGAACCACCCATCCTCGATCTCTTTTTTTTTAAACAATCTAATCGTGAAATCAAAAATTGATTATCGTCTTTTGTTTTTGAGTTATAAGACAAAAATTGGATTTGAATAGTTTTTTGTCTATATCTCGTCTATTTGTTAAAATAAAAAAAAATAGTTTTGACGTTCTTCAGACATTTTTTTAATGAGAATTTAGTGGAGTTGTCAGTATTTTAAAAATACTTTTAAATTTTCCGTTAGGTATTGCGTAAAGTTGTATTTTTTTATATAAAACGAGTAGTTGGGTTTGACATTAAAAAAATGCAATTTTTTTTCAGGTTTCAATAACATAAGTCATGGGAGGTCAACTAATTCATTTTCGCTGCTTTTTAGCAAAACATTGTAATTTTGAAGTTTTCTGGCTCCTTAAATTCATGGATAACTTGATTTTTTGTGTCATTGAACGTAGAATTTCCTAAGCTTTCTAATGATACGGTTTTAGGTATCTAACTTTTACGGATTTAGCGGATTTTGGCTTAAGAGTTAGATAACTACAACCTTATCGTTAGAAAACTTATGAAATTCTACGTTTAATGGCACATAATACGTGCTATCATTTGAAAAAATCAAGTTATCCATGAATTTAGGGAGTTTAATTTAAATAAATGATTACTACTCAAAACTTAGCAAGGTTGGAAAAGTGAACAACTAGCTTTAGTTTGCACGTGTAATGCATATTCAAGCTTGATAAATTTCAGGATAACTGAGTTATTTAATTTTTTCCAAACGTCAATTTTTCCGGAAAAAGTGAAACAACGCAAAAACTGTCCATTTTAGACATTATGTATGATACATAAAGTCACGTTAGAGTTGCCTAAGGAATCCAAATTTGCAATAAAAAATAGGTAGTTCCATTTAAAAAAACATAACTTTTATGGAACACCCGGCATAAACAAATTTTAAAATATAGATTGATCTGCACAACTATTGAAAAAGTTTTTTTCTAAACACAATATTTTCCCAGATATAGTTCGTGCTCGCACTGATGACCCACCCTGATTATTATAGTTAACGAAATTTCCTATTAAAAGAATTTTGGCCACCCTGTACAACATTATTTAATGTCTTAATTAGTGAAAGGTCTTTGGACATACCTTGTATCATAAGATCCTGCAGCGTTGCGGGAGCTTGGGGTAAACTCTTTGACTTTTGTTTCCTCAAAGTTCTCTTAACCGAGTCTTCTAAGGGTAGACGCGCCTTAGTTGTGTTTTGTAACTGCAACACTGTTTCCGCGAATAATTGTAAGGGTTTGCTTAGCGTGTCCCGTGCCCTAATTTTCATGACGCTTATTGCCTTCAACACTTTAACAGATTCTTCGTCCGCAGGATGGTTGTGATCTCGCGTAATGCTAGGTTCTTCCCAATTTAAAGTTGTCGTAAGAGATGCGCTACACTAAAAAAATATACATACGTTATGTCACATAACTCGATACCATGTTTAAAATCGTATTCCTTGTACAATTTTCTTTTCTTTGTTTTCCATTTTTTTGTTTTATTTAGAAGATTCCTTTTTAGTATTTAAAATGTATCCTGTAATTAGTATGTGCATACTGTTGGGTAAATAAAAATAAAATAAAATATTATGGCTGTAGCTGCATCAATACAAGAAGATTCAGATACTCTTATGAGAACTACATCTTCAATTGTTAGAATTTTTGATCTTAAGATAAACTTTGTGCTTATATCGGTTGGGAATGTCAAACTTATGACTTAAGGTTGAGAATTTGGATCTTAAACTTAAGTTCCATAGTAGGATGTCTCAAGACGAATTTTAAAGAGCCTAACCTTAAAATTATCGGTGTATTGTTATATAGTCCTACAATTTGAGGAGTAAATTGTGACTGTGGAATCAATCATGGAAGTAATTCGTTTAATCGATGCTGTTGACGACGTAGATACGTATTATACATAAAAAAAGTGATAAATCATTCAACATTTCATAAAGAAAAAGGTTTTGAGTAACTTTCAAGTCCAATGTCATTCATTGCAACATAATCTGAGTCAAATTGGTTAGTGAAACCACTTACAGTTGTTTGACTTATGATGTTAAATATTGAATCACCGTCCGTGTGACACATTTAAGGAGGAGGTCTGCCACCTGTTTGGTAAAATTCTTTCCTTTCTAATGCTATCTTTTTCTTTTGCCTTGTTTTACGTTCGACCATAATTTTCTTAATGAATCCGTGTCTCGTTATCAATCCAAGCTGCATCTTTATCTTTATTTTTAGCCCCATTTGTCGCTTTGTTTTCTATATTATGTGTTTGTACTTTAGTACAAGCATTTTAGAACATCTTCTTCTTCTGCTGTGTAATTTACACGTTTGGTATTTTTGTCGCACTACATTATTCTTTCTTTTCAATAAAAATCTTTAGGACACAAATAAGTTTATTATTAATAAAATAAAAGTTACTAGTTGTGTGCGCGGTTGCCACCTCTAACAAGACTCTCAGCTGAGATGTAGCAAAAAAATATTAAGTAAAAAAGAATACAACAGAATGATAAATAAATGCTTACCTTTAATAAACTAGCTTTGAAACATCTCCATCGTAAAAAATTCTTGCACAATCTATGCAATACGTACATGTACCCCATGCAGAACAATTTACTACCCCCTTTATTCAACTGTATAATTTCCATGTTACTAATGATTAGAGAATCGAAGGAATGAATCATTTACCGTTCTTACCTTATTTATATTTTCTTGTGCCATTAGACTATGAAGTATTTTAGAAAGATTAGTGGTTGTAAATACAATTTTATTACAATAGACGACATAATTTTTCTATGTAACTAGTCATTCTAGTCATATTTTCTAATCTGACACAATACACTTTTCATAGAATAAGGATTTGTGCTCTTAAGGATTCTCTTTATCTTCACTGGAAGAGGATTAGTTTTCAGACTAAGAAGTATCTTTAAAATATTAGTGATTGTAAATACAATTTCATTGCAATAGGCGGCAGAATTTTTCTTAGTAACTATAAGAGAATTAGTTTTAAGACTAATTGCAAATGAATTTTAAAAACTACTTGCAAGTTATAAAATATATTCCTAAATTTGGATTTGGAAATGCATTAAATTATTTACATTCTAAACTAAAGTGTATAGGTAATAGTTGTTATGGTATAAGTGCTAAAGTAGAATATTTTATTTTGTATGACGAAAGTCAATTACAAATGTGAACAAAACAAAAAATCTTTTGACATAAAGTACCGATCAACGTATTGAGTTTATAAAATATCGTTTACGTTCCACCATCATTAATTAATGCATCGTAGAATTTCTTATTGTTGTACAATCTGGAGGCCATACTATAATCATCATAATGATAATCTTGAAAAACTACACCGAAAGTTTTTTAACACAACTGATCATTTGATGCGTTATTTTTCCTCCGGTTTTTTTTCAGATTTTTTCCGTCAGTTTTTTTTTCGCGGGCTTTTTTCTGCAGCTTTTCTTTTTTGTCGGCTTTTTTCCGCATGGTTTTTTTCCGCGGCCTTTTTTCCCGGATTTTTATTCCCCGGCTGTTTATTCCGCCAACGACCCTATCAGGCTTTGTAAAACAGTATTGTTCGGTCCACTCAGTTAAAAATTTCCTATTTTCGCTGTCAACTTTTATGTTTCCATATTGAACACGACAGTCACAATGATAACACAAATTAATGAAAGCTTACTACGTCTGACAAATTTGCAACTAAGACTAACGCATAACATCCCCCCAATGTAAATTAGAAACTACTCAAATGTAGGTACTGATGATTCATGAAGTGCTGTCAATAAACAATTCAGATTTAAGTTTGTATTTTTTATTTTATTATGGTGTTCGTATGAGGTTATTTTGAGCGGTTATCTTTCCTAAGTAGTAAAACGAAAGCAGAATTATGTAACTACCAGAAGGTTATATTTTTTTAACGATTTTTGTCATTGTAAAACCAAAAATTATAAACTTTTCATTCTATTTGAAACTTGCTTGCTAAGAGGATTAAGGCATATCAAAACTAGCAAAGCCAGCATGCTACGCATGAACAATAATTGACCTCAGCACTTACATTAACATACATCAGTTGACTAATCAATATGGATGCAGATTTTTCTTAAAACTGACGATTAATTTATTACTCTGAAACAGGTCGGGATATGTAAATAAAATTTGGTGGGATTTAAGAGGTAGTTATTGCGCATTTTTTGATTTAAAAATTTTATCTTCATTATAATTTCAATTTCTTAAAGAAATAATGGTACGCCACTGAGATGTACCATATTAAAATCATTTTTGAATTTCTCGTTCAATTTCTGACAAAAAACCTTTTGCTGGTTTTTTTCATATGGTGTTATTTTCTGTTATTATTCTGGTTTAATGTAACTGTATTAGATAGTTCTTAATAATGTATTAAATAAATGAAAAATACGCAATAAGACCTTTTGTTCATAAAAAAGCGCCCCATAGGGCGCCATCTCTGAAAAGACGGATTTGGGGGTTTATGGTATATGGTAAACTATCATTATAGTATGTATACTATTGGCGCGGAGTAATAAATCATAATTGCTTGAAATAATTCTTTATTTTCTTGTGAAAGCGGTACTTCTACGGTTAAGTAAAACCAATAAATTCTAACCAATATACGATCATTGTGCCGCTCTTGCAGCATGTCGACCCATCTAGGGTCTGAGAACAATAGTTTAATCTGTGTAAACACGTTGCCATCAGCCCAGGTACTGACGAAACGAGAATCATAGCCGTAGATGTGGGTATTATACCAAGATACAAAAATAATGGTATATAATACGTAAGAAGTAAAATTTGTAATGTGATCTACTATACAAATAAAATAAATAACATATAAAGGTAGATTTTACTATTATAATATATTTACCTACTAAAAATATGATTTTTCAAACGTATCAGGTACCTACGCAATACGGGAGATTCGATAATTCTGACAGGTTGATTACTCCGCGCCAATAGTATACAGACTATAACTCATTATGTTTCATGCAAAATGACCCCTAAAGTTTGTCGCACTTAATTACTATCATGTATATCTACCAAACAAACAATATTTAAAACAACGCATAAAACTATACTAAAACTAAACATTACAGCAAATTCCTAGTACAACCTTAGCAGAAAACGCATAACATAAACCACCAATTAAATTTTGATTCTCCAATAATATTAAAAAATGAAAAAATTTTTTAAAAAAGGGTACTTACTGAAAACATAAGGATAAAACAAAACTCCAAAGCAATAAATTACAAAACTGAATTCATTATAGGTTTGTATTTATCACTGAATGTTTTCTATAAACAAATGCTCCTAATTATTTCGTGTGTTGTGCAGAATTTAAAATAAATTATATGTTTACAAGTAATTACTCACCCCGCCTACTTTCCTCCCCAAAATACTTTTTTCCCTGCGTACTTTCTTTTCCGCATACTTTCCTCCCCGCTTACTTTCCTCCCCGCGTACGTTCCTACCCGCTCATAATAAAATATACATGATTAAAACAAATTTACGTAAAAAAAAAGTTTGTTTTTGAAATTGTTATTAGTTATTATGAATATAATTTTTTAAAGAAAGAAAAAAAGAAACTGTAATCTTCCAACTAACACCGTTTACTCCCGATCACATGAAAATAACAAAAAATCGATTAAAACAAAATAAAAATCCCTCTTAATACGGATAACACGTCGGAAGCAAATTTTTGTATTTGTTTTCGTATGGTTTTATTGTGAGCGGGGACAAAAGTACTCGGGAAATAAAGTGTGGATACCTGTGGTTATAAATTTACTAAGTATTTTGATATGGACGCGCATACTTCGCTCATTTCTTGAGAATCACCAGCAAATGAATTAAATTACTTCACATTTAAGTATTGTGGCATCTGAACGTTTACTAGATTATGTAAGATTTTCAATTTACTTAGGGTTGTACAGGGTTATTCACTATAAATTACCCACCCCTTATTATCGTTATTATTGTTCGTAGAAAAAAGTTATACATGAAAGTTGTATGGTTCTAACTGAATTTTCTTAAAATGTCATCAATAGTTCAGTTACTCACCGTTTACAGGGCGCAACAATAATATGATGTATTTTTTTAATGTAACACCCTGTATATTATTATATTTTTGAAGAGATTTTTTTTCCGATTTCAAAAAAATATAATATGTTGTCTTTATATTGAGCCGTTATTGAGTTATTAATCGTAGAATATCACAGTTACATATGAAACCACCGGTAGGACATCAAGAGTAAGCTTGGATTTCCAACCAACTGCTCCACTATAAACGATTTTGGTGATTTAATTAATGAAATGTCAATTATCAAACACAACATTTGTCATTTACACGGCTTACTTTGCAATATTAACAATTCCGTATGTGATATTCTACGATTCTACTCAATAACGGCTCAATATAAAAACAAAATATTATATTTTTTTGAAATCAGAAAAAAAAGATCTCTTTAAAAATACAATAATATATAGGGTATTACATTAAAAAAATAGATCATATTTTTGTTGCGCCCTGTAAACGGTGAGTAACTGCACTATTGATGGCATTTTAAGCAAATTCAGTTAGAACCATACAACTTGCATACATAACTTTTTATGGGGGTGGGTAATTTATAGTGAATAACCCTGTACATCAACAAAAAAATATTTTTTAAAATGAATAATAAATGAGTTATAAGTAGACCAACAGAAGTATATTTTGTAAGAAAATTTAAGTGTCAATTTTATCAGCTTAATTATTTAACTTTTAATATTAAAATATCAACAAATTTGTTCCGTTTCACAGTCAAAACCAGGTCTAAGACTTGGTGTTTTCCCATATGATCAAGTAACACATTCTCAAGAGTGTGTAGGTTCTCTTTTATCTTTAATCTCATATAGAGCATACAGAGCAATTTAATATGAGGGTATTTTGTGATATCATAAAACCATAAATAATAATTAACATTGTAAAATTAAACGGATAATGAGTCCTACACCTTATGTTACGTGTTTAAACAAAAATATGAAATAAAATTGGATTTTCTATTAATAAGCCTTTAGGAGTTAGAACGCAATTAATGAAAAATATAATATTTAAACACACCTTTCACAGGTACAACCCCTTTTCTTTGCAGAAGCTCTGCCTACGTCCTTTGTCCCAAGAGATTAGTGGAACTGATTTGCAGGTATTGACTGACCTTACTAATATGTATATTTTTGAAAAAGAAGTTGGAAGAAACGTAATTTTTTTAAGAAACTCTAATTCATATTTTTCAGTTTGAAAATGAGTCACATTTATTTTTACCAAATTTAGGGTTAACTGAATATCACTTTTTATGTGGAAAGAATATGTAGAAATGAATCTCTGGAACGAGGAGATGTTGCCAAAACAGGAACAATTTTACAAAAACTTTTTTCTCCCAGACATTATAAATAAGCGCATTCCCCGAGGAATGCAGGCAAGAGATCCACTCTTTATTCCTTGCTTACTTTCCTCCTCGCTCATAATAAAAAATTACGAACACGAATAAACGCACAAAAAATTTGCTTCCGACGTGTTATCCGTATTAAGAGGAATTATTTATTTTGTTTTGTTTATGTTATTTTCATGTGATCGGGGTAAACGGTGTTGGTTGGTAGGTTACAGTTGTTACAATTTCTTTTTTTTTTTTAATTACATTTATAATAACTATTAACAATTTCAAAAACAAACTTTTTTCTCACGTAAATTTGTGTAAATCATCGAAGAATGTAGCGGGAGGAAAGTACGCGGGAAAGAAAGGACGCGGGAAAGAAATGACGCGGGAAAGAAAGTACGCGGGGAGGAAAGTATTTCGGGGAGGAAAGTACGCGGGGAATAGGTGAGTAGTATATCATTACCGTTTTTACTAATAGTATTGTATTGTAAATAGATTTACCTACATAAACAACCATTAATTACGTAACAAAAACGGCAAAAATAATACATACATTGACCTAGTAAACTAACAATAAGTACTAAAGATACTGTTAGAAATGTTTCCATCTTTTTCGATGCAGATATTTAATATCTACGTGGTAGAAAGAGAGCAGCTTCTATTTTAGCCCTGGAAATACTGTCAATTGCGTTCTGTGTTCGTTGAACATAGTCTTCTCTACTTGGAGGTCTTGTCTAAAAAACTAAATCTTTAATTCAATTTTTTATTCAATTGCATGCTCTTTCAAACTATCGTTTTTAAAAATTTGCGAAAAAATTTAAAAAACAACAATTGTTCAAACAACGCCACCTAGCGATCGTTATAAAACCGGAATGAAACTATGATATAATATTTTATTAGGCATTGAATTCCCTTTCAAATGATATTAAGTTTATCAAAATCCATAAAGCGATACAAAAGTTATAACTGTTTTATTGAATCAGCTTTCCCACTCACCCCTACCAGTTATTTTACAAGATCGAGGAAAAGGTACTGGGGCAAACTGATGTAAAATGATTTGAAGATTAAGAATATTTATATTTTGTGATGTGCTCAATGTTTTTGTGTTATTATTGTGAACTGCGCCATCTAATGGTAGAGTACGAAACTTGAAAATAATTTCCAGTAGTGTCTCTTATGCGACTTTGTTGTATAGTGTTTAGATTTTTTTCCCTAAGTAGTACGATAAATAGTTTCTGAGATACAGCGGGTTAGATACGGAGAATTGTAGTGATGGCGGCACTCAAAACATTAACGATCCTGTGCCAGGAATATCAATATCTGTACAATAACTGTACCACACAAACCAGTAGTCCGCAATAATAACTGTAACAGTTAGAAGTTTTACAATACAGCATACAATATTTTTCAAAGCCGAATTCATACTTACTTAATTATTATTATTTTGTTAATATCGTGAGTTTTCTCTCTTGTATTGTATGTTCTTGGTGATGTTAAAATTTGTATGGTAACTATAACAGGTCACACAAACAACAAAGACAAATGTTACTAAAACCCATTGCGTGCTACAAAAAAAACTAATAAGCATGGAAAAATGAAACACATTACTCACACTATGACTCTTCAGTGGGGTACTAAAAAGTGGTGATTGTCGTACCAAAATAGAAAAAAAATTGTTCAAATAAAAGTTATAGACAATAAGATTTTCAAGAACCCCTTATGCCACCTCATGCAATTAATAAAATATAGGGGGTTCCATTTAAAATAAAG
Source organism: Abscondita cerata (assembly GCA_030710515.1). Classification (NCBI taxonomy): domain Eukaryota; kingdom Metazoa; phylum Arthropoda; class Insecta; order Coleoptera; family Lampyridae; genus Abscondita; species Abscondita cerata. Next base: position 132,097 of record JALBCR010002603.1, on the reverse strand, counting down.
ATCATTTTACATATTGAATGATGCAATACAATAGAGACAAATTGCAAAGTATTCGAACAAGTTTGCTCGGTAAAAATAATGGAGGCTATCTATACAAAAATTAAAGCATGATTTCAAAACATACCAAACCTTTATTGTTTGAAAAAACTATGCCCGGGCTTCCTGTAGCTACTGTTATCCTAACCTAACCTAACCTAACTTATTACTATTGTACGTTCGATGGCGAGTGTAACCTACCAACGAACACCGTTTACCCCGCTCACATAAAAACATGAATTTTTTTTAATGAGGAGAATTGTAATAACTGTAGCCTACCAACCAACACCGTTTATCACGGCTCACATGAAATCATGTAAATTTTTTAAACATGGAATAATTTAATAACTATAACCTACCAACCAACATCGTTTACCCGTTTACATTTATGAAATCCATCTCAAAACAACAAAGGACGTGCGGTTTGACTCTATTTCAAGATAATAAAAATCACTTAACTACAAAGCAAGACACGTATATTTACATTTAACGTTCTTTACTGGACATGCGTTATATCTACCTAGCGTTAATTTACATCCAAGATATTTACCACACATGTATTATTTCTACTAAATATTCCTGTTTTTATTACTTGAAGATATTAATATGAATAAAAAATGAATAAACCGAGAAATATAGTTATTTACCATGACCAATTTTGAAATATATAACAATTGAATTGTTAACCAAGATTATATTTTTTATACTTAGCATGTCAAATTCTTATAGAGCAATAAATTATACATACTTAGCGAAGTAACATTATAATACTGTGCAAATAAATAGTTGCGTTTTTTATGGGTAATCAAAAAACGCAATAAAATAAGAAAAAATATAACTTGGATGTGCCACACTTTTTTGGGACTTGTATGTTTTAAAATGTAATATTTATTAACGTGCATGTTACCAAAATGACTTGTAAAACCTTTACTGTTTTGCAATAAACCTGCGTTTCGTTGGTGATTTTATTTTGAATTATTTGAGAAATTCAATAAGAAAATTTTATACTATGATCTTTCAATATGTATGAAGTGAAATTATTGCTAATTTCATAGTTGCAATAAGTTCAGAAATAAGAATCCGTGTACACAATCATGATCCCTGTTTGGCCATTTTAAAGGAGGTATATGTCATTGTAAGCACAATGAATTGCTTTGTTGAAATATATAACACTTAAATATTACCCTAAAAAAGCGGCAGTTTCTCAAAATTATGTAAATAACTAGGTAATTTATTTGTTAGTGCTAGCAGAAAACCCATCTATTCGAACAAAAATATATTTTCCTGCAATAAGATATATTCCCCTCTTTCGTAAAGGAATGAAGTATAGCTAATGAGTTAGAATGGTGCTTTGAATTTAGTTTGAGTGTATAATGTGGCTCATTAACAAACACATAATCCTACTAAGTAATTTGTCAAACCACCTCTTGATAACATAATTTTTTCTCAAAATTTGTATAAATTTAGTATGAAAGAAATTTAAAATTACAAAATTCTTATACATAAAATTCTGATACTTAATTTAATTGTGATTAAATGTAAAAACACAATTTTAGATTGAATTTGAATTTCCAAACAGGAACATTTAAAAAAACAATTTCATTTATTAAATTAAATAAAAATAACAATTTCCCACCGCAAATTTGAAGGTAAGTAAGGAAAATCATAGTCCTGGAAGGAAAATTTTAACATCAGCATAATCAACCCCTATAGAGGTGGTGCCGGCGATAGTGGGGGTGGAACGCCCCTAAAGGAACCGCCACTTGCGATATTGCTTCCTGCCATTCCTGCCGGCGCTACGTGTTCCGCAGGACCTGCACTACACTTCCTGTCAACACTGTCTTCCTGCATCATTGACTGATTCCTGCTTTACCCGTAAGTGTTACGGCAGGAAAAGAGTTCGCATAAAGTAGTGCAAGCAGGAAGGATCCAATACATTCCTTCTGTATTATTTCGAATTCGCGTGTCTAACGATATTTCTGGATAACCGCGTGTGAACCTTTTCAGCTCTTTACAAAGTCGACATGATTTTGACAATCGTTTGGTGGTTCATTCATTGACTTTTATCAATTTCCGTAAATCGATTTAGAAAGGAAAACGTTTCGCTAATCTTAGTGTATCGCTTTACTAATTAAATCGTCGCTTGATGAAGATTGATCGTGCGTTAATAAGAAAAACGATTGGAAACGGTGAGTAAATTTTTTTCAAAAACTAGATAGCATTTGGTGTGTGTGAGTCTATCATCTCTCTGGCAAACTTCCAAAGGAATCGACCACAAAAGACTTTGTAATAATTTTTTTACTTTTTAAAACAATACCAAAAAAAAATATATTAAAATTAAATAAAAAAAAAAAAAAATTTTTCTTTTTTTTTCTTTTTTTTTTCAAATATAAAAAAAAAAAAATAAAAAATTTTTTTTTTTTATTTTTTTTTTTTTTTTTTTTATATTAAATAATATTTTTAAAAATATTTTTAAAATAAAATTTTTTTTTTTTTTTTTAAAATAAAAAAAAAGAAAAAAAATTTTTTTTTTTTTTTTTTTTATTTTTCAAAAAAAAAAAAAAAAAATAAAATAAAATATATATTTATTTATTTTTTAAAAAAAAAAAAAAAAAAAAAATAATTTTTTGGTGGTTAAAAAAAAAAAAAAAAAGAAAGTAGTTGGTAAAAAAGTCATAAAAAAAAAAAAAAAAATAAACGCTCGTGGTTTTTAATTTTTTTTTATTTTTTTATTATTTTAAACTCTTTTTTTAAAAAAAAAAAAATTTTTTTTTTTTTAAAAATAAAAAATTTTTTTTTTTTTTTTTTTGGTTTTTTTTTAAATTTTATAAAAAAAACTTTCAAAAAAATTATTATAAAAAACTGCTACAGAACTAATTAATATAACAGTATAGTAACACAAAATTGTTTATACAGGGTGATTCATTACTATTTGGAAATAATTTAACACTAGAATCCCGACCTCAAATTATGAAGATTTAACCCAAAACACCTAGATAAAATGTCGCTCATTACTAAGTTACAGGGTGTTTTGTTTAAAAATTTAAAAACTATTTGTGCTCAGTATTTTAAAACTAATTGACGTATCCATTTCATATTTGGCAGGAAGTGTAGACACTGTACACCCTTCTAAATTACGTTAAACAAACATTTCTGTCTACTACCAGAGGCGTACGATAGGGGTAAGTGACCGGTTAATCGTCCCCAAATTTTACGTCACTGGCGGAATAGAAATTTTAGTAGAATTTTTCGATTCTCCAATATTTTTTAAGTAAATAATGTACTCTTTCCTTATAACGATTAAGTCAATATTTTTCGAGATATTTTAAGTTAAACATGAAGCTGTATCATTTTTAAATTTTGGTATGTAACTCGGTAATAACTAATATCGACGTTTTGAGCCAGTGGATTGCATTTAATACGCAAATTAAACTTTAATCCGTATTAACAATAAAGATACTAAAATTTATTGACAAAAATAAAATAGATCTTCTAACTTTAAAATAATTCAAAGTGATTTTAAAATATTATTAAAGCAAATAACCTGATTTCTATTTAAATTACAATCCGATAAGTCACATTTGATGGATAATTTTTCAATATTATTTGTTTCGTGTAGTTGGCTCTGAACTGAATTAATTCTTTTGATCTAGTGGGGTGCTCTCATTTTTTTTCAATTCAATGGTACAGCTTCATGTTTAACTTAAAATATCTCGAGAAATATTGACTTAATCGTTATAAGGAAAGAGTACATTATTTTACTTAATAAATATTGGAGGATCGAAAAATTGTACTAAAATTTTTATTCCGCCAGTGGCGTAGAATTTGGACAGGATTAACTGGTGATCAAAAGAATTAATTCAGTTCAGAGCCAACTACACGAAACAAATAATATTGAAAAATTATCCATCAAATGTGACTTATCGGATTGTAATTTAAATAGAAATCAGGTTATTTGCTTTAATAATATTTTAAAATCACTTTGAATTATTTTAAAGTTAGAAGATCTATTTTATTTTTGTCAATAAATTTTAGTATCTTTATTGTTAATACGGATTAAAGTTTAATTTAAATGCAATCCACTGGCTCAAAACGTCGATATTAGTTATTACCGAGTTACATACCAAAATTTAAAAAATGATACAGCTTCATGTTTAACTTAAAATATCTCGAAAAATATTGACTTAATCGTTATAAGGAAAGAGTACATTATTTACTTAAAAATATTGGAGAATCGAAAAATTCTACTAAAATTTCTATTCCGCCAGTGACGTAAAATTTGGGGACGATTAACCGGTCACTTACCCCTATCGTACGCCTCTGGTAGTAGACAGAAATGTTTGTTTAACGTAATTTAGAAGGGTGTACAGTGTCTACACTTCCTGCCAAATATGAAATGGATACGTCAATTAGTTTTAAAATACTGAGCACAAATAGTTTTTAAATTTTTAAACAAAACACCCTGTAACTTAGTAATGAGCGACATTTTATCTAGGTGTTTTGGGTTAAATCTTCATAATTTGAGGTCGGGATTCTAGTGTTAAATTATTTCCAAATAGTAATGAATCACCTTGTATAAAATATTTATTTTTTTTTTTTTTTTTTTTTTTATTAAATTTATATTTTTTTTTTTTTTTTTGTGGTATTTTTTTTTTTTTTGTGTTGATTTTTAAGAGTATTTTTTATTTTATTATATTTATTGTTTGGTTTGTGGGGTGTGGGGTGCGCTGGTGTTTTGCGCTGGTATCAAATAACCACTAGTTTTTTCTTTACAATTTAATTTTTTTATTTTATTCCTTTTTATTTTCTCCAATCGACCGATTTGGCCCTTCTTGTACTATAAACTTTTTGAAATTATCGAGATTTAAGTCGTTTTCATGTGATCGGGGTAAACGGTGTTGGTTGGTAGGTTACAGTTAGTACAGTTTTTTCTTTAAAACAAAACAAAATTGTTCAATGGGGGCAGTGCGATCGGAGGGAAACGGCGATCGGGGGAAAACGCCTTTAGTTAAAATACTTTCTATAAGGAATTAAGGTATTTCTCGGCCTAGGTATACAAATAACTATTATATTACAAGAGAGCGCAAATCGGTCGATCGAAGACAATAGGGTAGGTTCAAATTTCTATAATTACATCGCAGAGCGCAAACTGGTCGAATTCAGGTAAGAGCGCAAAACGGTCGAGCGCAATCCGGCCGTATTCGATTGTATGTATAAAATATTAGTACAATATTAATCGTATTTAAAAAAAAATATTTTACGATTAGATTGTTTTTATGTTAAATTTCGGTAAAATCATCAAAGGGAAACCATCTTGAATAATATAGTCCCGATAAGGATACGGAGCGACCGTATCTCGACAATGGTAAGGCCTAGAGGCTTGGAAAAAAAATTCTTATATATTAAGTGGCCAAGAGAAAGGCTGGAAATTATTTTGAAGTTCGTTATTTGACCGCAAGAAGGCGCAAATCCTATGAAGGAACATAAACTTCAAGCTATCTCGGAAAGTTGGACAATAAGCCCCAACTTTGAAGGTATAGTTTTATTGCTTGTGTTATACGGCATCATTTGTCTCATGACATTTTTCCGTATCTGTCATAATAAGGGAAGGGAGGTCAAATCATTTTTCAGTGTTTGAATTGCAATATCTTCTGAACCATTAAAGCCATTAAAATATTTTTGATATCGTTTGAAAGAGAATTTTATGGTCTTTTAAGAAAATATTTTTGTTGAATCATCTAGTTTGAAACATACAAACTAGAGGGCGTTATCAACAACAATTACATATTTTTATGATTTTTGGGAAAAGTTAAATAGAACCTATCGTTCTGTTTTATTGCTTCATCTGTCCATAATATTAATGACAGAAAATTTGGAATTTCCCGAATTATAGTAATCTAAGTGAAAGAAACTATCAGACTTAACTGTTGACGAATGTCAAATATATTTAGAGTAGCGTTACCATAGTAACGGTTTGTATTTCTCGCTAAGGTAACCTTATCCGATTAAGGTAGTTCAATTTCCTAGATTTACCCCTATAAATCGAGAACGGATGTAGATATCGCCATGCGGTTTTCACTAAAATATAGCTGACTACATAAAGACTAAGAATCTGTAAATAAAATACTACCGTTCTATTTAACTTCTTCCCAAAAATCACAAAAGTATGTAATTGTTCTTGATAACGCCCTCTAGTTCGTATGTTTCAAACTAGATGATTCAACAAAATTTCTAAAAAGACCATAAAATTCTCTTTCAAACTATATCAAAAATATTTCAATAGCTTCAATGGTTCAGAAAATATTGCAATTCAAACACTGAAAAATGATTTGACCTCCCCCTCCCTTATTATGACAGATACGGAAAAATGTCATGAGACAAAATGATGCCGTATAACACAAGCAATAAAACTATACCTTCAAAGTTGGGGCTTATTGTCCAACTTCCCAAGATAGCATGAAGCTTATGTTCCTTCATAGGATTTGCACCCCCTTGCAGTCGATTGACGAACTTCAAAATAATTTCCAACCTTTTCTCTTGGCCACTTTATATATAAGGATTTTTTTCCCAAGCCTCTAGGCTTTACGGCCGCTCCGTATCCTTATCGGGACACCCTGTATATTTGTTGAACCACATGAGATGAGCTACATACGCCAAAAGTATATTGATGTATGTCAAAGTTACAACAGAACTTTACAATACAACTGTTTTTTTTTAAATGACACCCTGTATATTTTTTGATGGATTCTTGTATGGCATTATTTCTCCATACAACAACGAAATAATAATTTGTTTGATAAAAATGGCATAAAATAATTAAATACCAGTTAGCCAAAAAAACAATAGAAATTTGATGTTTAGAATTGTGTCAAATGACAATTAGAGCCATTTGCGTTGATGATTTGTTTACTAATTGAATTTTGACAACTTACACTAAAACGGTTTATTCCAAAAAAGAATAATGTAATTTTAATCTACGCCAATTCCTAAAGAAATAGTAAACACTACAAACGTATTTACGAAGAGCGGTTTTTAATTTTAGGCAAAATGTCATTTTTCAACAGGATGGTGCACCGCCACATAATGCGAGGAGATTACTAATCATTTAAATACCGTTTATCCAAATAGGTGGATAGGAAATCGGAGTGAAGTTGTCTCCTAAATCCTCCGACCTTACCATCAACGATTTTTTTCTTTGACCATAGGTATTTAACAGAAAAGTGTCCACGTTTGAATTTAAAAGTTATTTTTCGTACATGTACCCAAGTTGTAAATAGAGCTTTGTATGAATGATAACGGAGGTCTTTTTGAACTTTTGAAAGACTAATATGTTTTTTACCACGTCCTTCTTATGGTTAATAAAGTTTGTTGTGTTAATTTTAGCTTAAATAAAACCAAATTCTATTTCTTAAGTTTTCTTGAGTATAGTAAAAATTAAACCAACAAAATTAAAAATGAAAAGCTTCGATTGTTTTTATGGCTGGCTTATCCTAATAGTAAAATAAGATAGAGAAGAATTTAATTACTCTATGTTATTTTTTTCAAAAAATTATAATACGAGGGTTGCCTTTTAAGTGTCGGAATGAAGAAAAGTGTAAGAGGTATAATAAGGCATTTTTTTTATTGTTTTTCAAAGTACTCTCCGCGATAGTCAATGCACTTTTGCATTTGATGGAACCAGTCGTTATAGCATTTATTTCATTCCGAAGTAGGTGTAGTCAAAATCGCTGTTTTGTAGGCATCCGCCGCTTCTTCAGACGTCTGGAACCGCTTTCCTCGTAGCATATTCTTGATTCTTGGGAATGTAAAATAATCATTGGGGCTTAGGTCCGGGCTGTATGGAGGATGATCAAGAACTTTGACATTTTGTGGCTCGAGCGGTGTGCGAGCTTGCATTGTCTTGATGGAGCATAATGCGTCGATTTGGGTTATCTTTCCGAAGCTCGGCGATCACTTCAGGCAAGCAAATGGTCGTATACCATTGAGCATTAACTGTTCTTTGATTTTCAAGAGGACAATGATGATGATATGCCCTGATTTGGCAACAAACGATGCAACCATTTTCTTAGAAACGCTGTGAGAGCGAACAAATTTTGTCGGTTTCAGTTCACTTTGGAAGACCCATACTGCAGATTGGCGTTTTGATTCAGGCTCATAGCTATAAATCCATGATTCATCACCACTTACGATGTCGTAAACGTGTTTTGATGCTCCTGAGTTGAACCGTTGTAGAGTTTTTCGACACCAATTGACTCGAGCTGCTTTCTGTTCTTCTGTGAGGAGATGCGGTATCCACCGGGAAACCAATTTTTTAACACCTACTTCTTCGTGTAAGATCTTTTGAACTCAGGTCACTGAGATGTCCAATGATGCCTGAATCTCACGGTATGTCACATGACGATCTTCCAGAACCATGTTGCGAACAGCATCCACGTTTTCTTGAGTGACGGCGGTTTTGGTCGCCCTTCACGCGGTTCGTCACTGAGGTTAGAGCGTCCTCGTTGAAACTCTGCATACCAGCGATAAATGGTTGTCTTTGATGGTGCTTCTTCGCCAAAAACAGCAACAAGTTCTGCGATGCATTCTTGATGGGTGAGGCTTCGTTGAAAGTTATAAAAAATAATCGTGGGAACTTTAACACGCCACGGTTTAAAAACTATCAGGCCGATCTAAATGATATTTTGACACTGACATTGGCAATTACCAACAGTTGTTTATATACAGTTTTTCTGGTTGCTAGGTGATAAGGAACGTTCTATTCCCGACACTTAAAAGGCAACTCTCGTAATACAACTGTGTAATTTTTTATTTAGTTGTGTAGAGAAAAAAATGCCGTACAAGAATCCATCAAAAAATATACAGGATGTCATTTAAAAAAAATAGTCGACTAACGCAGCTTTGGCATGCGTCAAAATTAATTTGATTCATCCAATGCGGTTTACCACGCCATTTACAAATATATATATATATATGATTTATAGTACTTTTCCTTAAAATAAAAAAGAAAAGGCTACGAACATCAAACTGAATCACCCAGTATAGTTTTGGGTGGGTGCCCTAGTTAAAATGTTTGGATAATTGTAAGTGAAGAGATAATTCAATTGATATTAAAAAATAACAAAAACGTCATTACTGTACAGGGTGTAACACGAAGAGGTTTGATTAGTAGTTATCGAAAATTTTAATATTGAAATTACACCAGTAGCGGTTTCAAATATAATACCATACATGAGAAACTTCCGGATATACTGGATTTCCTATACCTAAATGTACTATTTTAAGAACATTTGGTATTTCTGTAAGTATGGTTTTACTGCAATCAATTAAATTAAGTAGGCCGGTTGCTTCAAAGAAGTGTTTATTTACATACGTATTGTTTTTTTGACAATAGATATGTAAATAAATTTAATTTAATTTATTGCAATAAAAAATAATTATTCAAACACTAAATATTTCTGAGTTTAGAACACCCTGTGACAGTTATCGATTAAGTTAACGTGAAGGATTAATTTACAAGGCCTGGTTGTCTACTGGTTAAAGTTTCAACTCAGTAACTTTATCAATAAAAGAAACATCGTTACTTCAAATTGAGAACTCAGTATTTAGATAAAATTTTAAAATATGCAAATATTTAAATAATGGTTAACTTTAGATATAGCATATGGTTCATTAATTCCATCTAAAATTGACAGCAGAATTCTAAATTAAATTTAAAATACCAATTACCATTAAAAATAAGCAAAATTGACTCCACTTCCGGTTTAACCAGAGGTGCATCATTTTAACCCAGTAAAATGGGAAGAAATTTAACGATTGGAGACTTATTTTGTGCTGACAAAATTTCGCACGTTTTCATTTTTTTTGTCTCCACGACCAATAGGAGCCGAGATAACGGTAACACGTGCGCGTATCGCGCGTATTTCGCTTATATCTCGAGAATGGTCATTTGTATTGCTAAATGCTTCAAATAAAAGTTATAGAGAATTTAATTATAAACAATTTTTTTTTAAACATATCCGTACGATTAATATTGATAGAAATATTAATATTAATTTAATAATAGGGACAAATAGAGAATATGCAGCAGATATGGATTAGAAATTTTGAAAATATACGAATAAAATGTTTACTTTATTATTTACGGTGAGTGAATATACAAATTAAAATTAGAATTCTAGTTATTATTTAATCCATTGTGATTTATTTATTTATTCTTATGGTAAATCCATTGTGATACAGTTGATTGAGTGAAGGTATTTCAAAACTATATTGTGTATCTAATGTACTATACAATCAAAATTTTTTTTCCTATAATGAATTTACTCAGAAATAACCCGAGAATAACTTTTGATACTTGGAAAACTACAAAAAAAAATGTTTGTTCTACCTAAAATATTTTCAGACCTTCAGCTATACAGGGTGTGCCAAAAGTTGCTATCAACTTTCTTATTTTAAATACCTTTTACATGGATCGATTGGCCATATAATTCTGAGTTTATATAACCTAAATTTTGTTATTTATCTTTAACCGTTTTTGATGTAATTTTTTTTTCAAAAAAATTGTACTTTGTAATAGTTAAGGAAAAATTTGTATCTCACAACTCAGTTGAGATTATAAAATAAAATATATGGAACAGTTTACTGAAAATCCAGACATACTCCTGATGTCCTACTGAAGGTTCATTTTGTACCATATGGGTATAGGCAATTTTCAAATATCAGAATGTCAAATGTCGTTCGAGAGGAATTGGGTATAGGAAATTTTCAGTTTTTTCTCGAATGATGTAAAAAAGCAGAAGGTACCATTTAAAATAATTAATTTTTTAATGTGGTATTTGACAATTGCCTGTGCCCATATGGTACAAAATGGAATCACCAGTAGGACATCAGGAGTAATCTTAACTGATTTGCAAGATAAAATATTTTTCGTTAACTACCACAAAGATCATTTTTTTGAAAAAAAAAATTACATATCTCAAAAACGGTTAAGAATAAGATAACATAATTGAGGTTATATAAACTCAGAATTAAATGGACAATCGACCCATGTAAAAAGAATTATAGGTTTGTATTTAAAATAAGAAAATTGATAACTTTTGGCACACCTTGTATAACTGGAGGTCTGAAAATATTTTAGGTAGAACAAAAATGTTCAATTACGGCCACGTACCAAATTTCAAGTTTTTGATTTATTTGTAAGTTAAAAACCTTTTAATGCACGCTGTACGCAGATCACCCTGTATATTTTTACAATAAAGTGGAACTTGCGAACGATTTATTGTAGTATTGTATTACCTTTCTAAAATAGTAAAAATCGGATAAATCCAATTTTTAAAATAAGTTAACCGCTACTTTTTAACGAAAATCGGGATTCTTAATAAAATATCAATTTTTGAGTATTATTTTAAGCAGCTGTAGCTATTTGCCGTATGAACTTCTGTCGGCGTTCGTTTTACAGGTAAATTAATTATCTTTAAAAAACAATCGAACACTTTACTGTCTACAAACCGTATAAAAAAAACGTTTGAAGATGAGAGTTTTTCATTATTTCTTTCTCTATTGTCTTATAAAGATTAAAAAATAATATTTACATATACAGGGTAAGTTTTCAAGACGAGATAGCTGGATTACTTCTATGTTTTTAAAGATATCAAAATTATCCAAACGGCATTGTAAATGGTACATCTGAATGCAGTTTTTAAAAATAGTTTTGTTATATACAGGGTGTATCGTTTATACAGAGTAGTTCTAAACTAAAATATGTATATATTTTTACATATTTAGATAAATAATAATCTAAGCTTTTCAAATATGTTTGATTTTAACATTTAGTTAAGCCGTTTAAAAGTTATTTTATTTTTCTTCATAAAATAGGCTTTGCAGGAACTTCTTTAAGAAGTCATAAAAAAACTTGCCTTTTATTATATCTACTTGAGATTTGGTACATTATTAGACAATACTTGAAAGTAAGTTGTTATTATAAAAACACCCATTTATATGAAAAGATTACGCTGCTGTGATATTTTAACTTTTTTACATTTCAAACCTCGATAACTTTAAAAATTAAAATTGCAAGCCCTGTATATTATTATTAAATCGTATTCACCATTTTATTTTACAACTTTTTGTAATACATATACTATACCAAAATTGATACTTTAAAAACACAGGAGTAATCAAGCTATCCCGTCTTAAAAACTCACTCTGTATATAGCAACAGTGGGAAACATTGAATAATTCAATTTGAAAATAAAAGTTAATGTTAAAATGAGAAGGTGAACAGATATAACAATTTTTTTGTAAAACTTGTATGCTTTGTTATTCACACTTGTTACAGACAATTAGTACAGATAATTTTATTGAATGTAAGCATTTCGTTACTACTTACACAGTTAAGGTAGATAGATACAGAGTATCCAATTTTGAACTTTAAAGACGTATTAGATTTTGGGTTTTTAATAAAAATAGTACCCAAAATCATTTTCCTTCGGGTTTTAATTACAATGAAATAGTTACATTTTGAGTGTTTTAAATTAAGTTTTGAATTACGGCAAAAGAAACTATTGTCTAAGTGAATTTTAATTGCCTTACATTCGATTTATTAAGCAACATAAAAAATCGATAAAAATGGATCACTCATTTTTACTCGAAATAAAGATTTGGCACCACTGCATCACGAGCTCATCATTTTTAAATGGCAACCTTGATATTTTAATGCGTATTTTTAAAAAAATATTAAACAAAACTTAATTGCAAGTTGTTGAAAAAAATAACCGAATTATTTGACAGTGTAAACTATAACCATTACCTAACATGTAGTATGAACTGAACGTCTAAAACGTTTTAATTATATAATCCTAATTTGCTGACTTATTAACGATGCAAAAGCAACATCGAAACCATAGTCGTCGTTTTTAATAATAAGTGTTAAGGACTGGGTATAGTAATTTGCTTAATTAAATATAACTGGCATTCTTAAGCAGCAATCCACAAATTCAACAATAACTAATACTAATTTGGGACACACTGTAGAAATTTTTGTCATGAACCAGACCACAACTTTCAATACTAGTCCACTAACAGACTAAATGTATTTAAAATAATATATTAGGGTCTCTTAGGTATAAAATAAATAAATCATTGATTGTATTAAAACAAAAACTAACAATATCATAGACTAATGTTACTTACGTAACATCCTAGTTTTTATTTACTTTCGAAATTGATATTATATTTAATATCAATTCTAAACTTACCTTATTCACTTTTTGGACAATAACATCGAAAATATCAACAGCAGAGTAAACGTTTTTATACAAATGTCTGTTATATATGTTATTTAGTTTGAAAAAATAAAATGAGGTTATGTTGAGGATGTTTTAAGAAACCCTGTACATCTAAAAATAATTTTAAAAAATAGTCGTCAGAAATCGCCCACTATAGGGTGCGAAACATCGCTTTAACTTTAATTTTTTCTTGGGTTTCTCAAGACTCGCTACTTTCTATTAAGCAGTTCTTATACGCACGCTCTTGGCAAAATATCAATTATAATTAACGGGGGGAATTCTCATTATTTGTAAATATTGGTAAAAAACTACAAAAAGGTTAAGACATATCAAACACCAAAGTAAACTAGGTTAGGTTCATTCGTTAAAAGCTTAGGGAGGTGGTCGTGAGTAGATATTAAAACAAAAGCTCGAAACTAACGTCTGTCGCACTTAGGTGAATAATACTTACCGTGAGCAAGAAATTGATGAGCCCAACTCCAATTTATGATCTAAAGACCAATTGTGGCTTTGGTTTATGAATCCACCTATCACAAGCTCTATACATAGCATTAGACAGTAAAACTAAAATAACTATGAGAGGTCAGCCGGAATAACAAATCACGCGTGAAGTCTTTATGATGGTCACGACAATGCTGGCTATTCCGAACCTATGATAAAACAAGTCAGTAAACGAATGGAAGGCTACTATCCTGCAGCATAAACATTGGACTAGTTCACTACACCCGGGGGACACTTGACTAACACGGTTTTCCAAGACATTATAACCAGAGACAAAAGAAACTAAAGCAAAATGGCTTCCTTAAGATTGAAGGGAGTGCTGTACCGAAATCTATAAAGAAGAGGGAGAAACATAAACAAAGATAGTAGAAGAAAAGGAGAAAAAAACGTTCAAGACTTACCATCTTTTAATTGCTACATAGTTAGATGTTTATCTCAATAAAAAAACCAATACTACGGACGCAGGACTATAGGACACGTTGCACCGCACGGGATTGGCAGATTATGGTTATCCCACAGGAACCACAACAAAAGAAATGACTCGAGTATTAATCTTGTCTAAACTTTTCCTTCCAACCACTCTAACGAAAAAATGAGACAATGATAAGATTGCGAAATTAATAACGGAAAATCTATCACAAAAACCATAAGTAATTGCCAACAAGTGGAACTCAGTAATCAGAATTGGTATCTAAAAGTTAAATGTTTAAGGTACGTTAATTTATTGGCCGATCAAATTGTTAGTACCTTACGGAAGAATCTAACTAATTTTTACCAAAACAAAAATAACAGTAAAGCTAAAAAAATCACACCTACAACTCTCACAAATAACTCTCAGCCTTCTCAAAAAGAAGAGGTATAAAAGATAAATGCATATTTAACTGCAGAACTACTTGAACCGAAACATGACACGTATGCATTCTACAAGGTTTCTATAAATAATTGTCTCATCAGGTGAAGGTTGGAAAATTTTAAAAATGCTAATTTGCCCCTTAAACTTATAGAGAGAAACTTGACGAGAGAATCATTTATAGAAACCCTAACAAGTACAGATAATATAGACTAAAATAATCGTCAAAGGTCAGTAGTAATCATAACCCTAGAATCACTAGTCGTCTCTGTGTAAACAAGCAGAGACAGATTTTATTTCATTCTTGCAAGTAGATTTACAATATTAGAAACAGGAAAATTAGGTTCGATCGGGACATCAAATTTTTCCGTGCTAAATCCCCAAATAATTTTCAGTACAATTTGTAAGTTTATAAGTCCAAGAGGATACTACGTTCTTGAGTCAGAAACGTCCTAGGGACCTTGGATCTTATTTAGAACTAAAATGTTTGAAAGCGTCCAAAATTTCAAAATCTGGTGGAGGAGGATAGCATAGTAAGGAGTGAGGTCTTGTACTTCCTGGTCAGCAGTTCTTAGAGCACGTCCAATTTTAGCCAAATTTATATCCCAGGTACTATGATTCTCCTTAGCATAAGCAGAAATCGTAGTTTTCGGATTTACTCTCTCAGCTGGGTTTGTCTAAAGATACGCTGAAACAGTCGCAACAGTAGCAGGTTGTGAAGAAAAGAAACAAGAGAACGAACAGAATATACACATGGTCAGTTGTGACAATGAACTTTGTTCCTTCTCTGCAATGTCGGAATTCTCTGTAGCTCACAAGACGGCTACGCATTTTTTTTTCGTGGTTGAATAATGCCTCTTAGATTATTTCAAAGAGCAAAAAACTAATATGTATGAAACAGTGTATGAGTCAGATTCAAATTCAGAAATAATAAAAATTCACCACTATTTTGAAAATTATCAATCATCGTCATGCCATATACATAGTGATTTGGGAGGAAATGAAAATATTTTTAAAGACTTGTCCAGGCAGCTAAAATAAGCAAAAATAAGCTCATATGTTCAAATCCGATTTTTATTTGTTTCAGAGATAATTGGGTTTTTATTTTTAAAAAGTTAATCGAGTTAAATTTGACAAAATTGACGTAAAGCGAAATGCCAATTTAAAACAAAATATTAATTTGGTAAATGTCATAAAAAGTGACAGTTGAGTTGTTTTGCGATACTCATCTACTTATGTCGATATTCTTCTACTGAACGAATCCATAAGCAAACACTATAATCTGTATATTCTCTATGACTGAAAATATGAGGCATTTTTATAATCTCGTAAAACAACTACAACTGTTACTTTTTATGACATTCACCTAATTAATATTTTATTTCTAAGTGATATTTAGGACAACATTGTCAAATTTTACTTGATTAACTTTTTAAAAATAAAACAATTATCCCTGAAATAAATGAAAATTGATTTGAACATATGGTTTTGGTTTGCATATTTTAGCTTCCTGAACATGTCTTCAGAATATTTCCATTTCCTCCCGAATCACCCTGTATTAAATACCTAATTTACCAATTCAACCAGAACAATTAGTGGACTTTTAATATAAAATTGCGTTTTTATGTGTTTTAGGGATCGTCGTACAAAAAAGTGTAATTTTTTGATATTGGAATATAATAACTTAAGATACTTGCATGAAATTAATTATCCTTCATGTCTCTTATAATAATAATACTTTTATTTTCAAACAGGCTTTCTCCAATTGCAGGGAAAATATTATAATAATATTATAATATATACAGGGTGTCACAAGCAAGCGTGGGTCTTCAATAACTCATTTGCGGTTGGAGATATCGAAAAATGTTTCAAATAAAAGTTCCACCAATTCAACTTCTCTATACCATAAAATTATTTTCGAATATACAGGGTGTCCCGTTTTTCCTGTACGCAACCTAACTTAATTTTTTAAATGGAATGCCCCATTTATTATTGCTTTATTAGATTTCTCGCTTAATTTAAAGGCCACTTCGTTAACCATACATTATGGCTGAAATGCACCGTTCCTCAGAAAATTAGCGCTAAAGGAAGAAAAATGCCGTTTCGGTACCCTGCGCCATTTTTCATATCTCCGAAACAAAAGAACTTAGAGGAATGCGGTTTTCACAGATCGCTTCTAAGAGAAATGACCTACCATTTGCACTATTTACACAAACATGTTTCTGTTAAATTCATTCAAAGCTACCGCTTCAAAAATAAATTGTTTCAAACCGGCAAAACTTGTTTTTTTCAAATAGAACACTATTATTTTTTCAGCCCATCATATGCAGAATTTTATTTCCTTTCGTCTGATATAAGGTTGTTGCTATCAGTTCCTAACAGTTTTTGAGAAAATTGCAGTTATATTCTAAATTTTAATTGAATCGGATCATCATGTACGCCTTGGTCGGTGATTAGCTTTTGTTTTCTACAATGTCATATTTGTGAACTTCATAAGGTGTTCAGTAAAGTTTCATTGTATCGTTGTGTTTGTTTCATTGTAACTTTGTGTTCATTTTCCGAACTGTTCCGCTATGGCGTTGAATAAAGAAGAAATGATAGATATGGTTCTTATTCTTGGGGAATGTGAGAGAAATCCCTCTTGGCATCGAGGGTGTATGCCCAGCGTTATCCAAATAGACGACATCCTAGAGTGGAATCGTTCAGCAGGGTTCTGGAGCGGTTTCTTACTAGAGGATCAGTGGAGTCTGGAAAAGAAACTACGCCAAGACGGTCTGTACAGATGAAAATGAGTTCCGTGTTTTGGCGTCTGTGGTGGAAAATCCGAATGTCAGTCAAAGAGACATCGCCCGAGAAACCAAAATTGGTAGAATGTCTGTACAAAGAGTCCTGAAACAGCATAAGTACCATCCGTACCACGTTCAGCTACATCAGGAACTACTTCCAAGGGATTTTGCAGCAAGAACGGAATTTTGTCAGTGGGCCATCGAAAGAATAGCCGAAGACGAAGACTTCTTCAAATATGTCCTGTTTACTGACGAGTCTACCTTTCACAAAAATGGTTTTGTAAACAGGCATAACTTCCATTATTACGATACGGCAAATCCTCCTAACTTCCGGACGTTTTCTCAATACCGATGGTCACTGAATGTGTGGGAGGTGTTTTTGGTGATCGTGTTTTGGACCGTACTTTTTGATGGACACTTAACAGGAAGGGCCTATTTGCAGTTCCTGCAAAATGGTTTCCAAGAAATGTTGGAGGATGTTCCTTTAGAATTTCTTCGACGTATGTGGCTACAACAAGACGGTGCCCCATCTCATTGCACCCAAGAAATTCGGAACTACTTAAATGCGAATTTCCCAAACCGCTGGATAGGAAGAGGAGGGGCAATTAACTGGCCCGCTAGGTCGCCTGATCTCACAAAATGTGACTTCTTTTTGTGGGGATTCGTTAAAAACAAAGTGTACACCTCTTCACCTACCACTGCCGAAGATATGCGGGAGAGGATAACTAACGCTTTCAGAGAAATTAGACATTCTGGTCAACGTTGACAATAACTTCAAACGTCGAATGAGGATGTGTATTCAAGAAAATGGCAGACATTTCGAGCAGCTTTTGTAAAAGTTAAACATCAAGAACTGGCCTGAGGCAAAGTCACTGCTCTGTGTGGACATCTTGAAAATTATTTTTGTGATTTAAAACGTCTGAACTAAAATACAACACTCTGGTTTTCAATTGAAATAGTTTTCATTCCTAAGGTAGAAAACAAAAGCGGAAAAGCAGCTAATCACCGACCAGGGCGCACGCGATGATCCGATTTAATTAAAATTTAGAATATAACTGCAATTTTCTCAAAAACTGTTAGGAACTGATAGCAACAACCTTATATCAGACGAAAGGAAATAAAATTCTGCATATGATGGGCTGAAAAAATAATAGTGTTCTATTTGAAAAAAACAAGTTTTGCCGGTTTGAAACAATTTATTTTTGAAGCGGTAGCTTTGAATGAATTTAACAGAAACATGTTTGTGTAAATAGTGCAAATGGTAGGTCATTTCTCTTAGAAGCGATCTGTGAAAACCGCATTCCTCTAAGTTCTTTTGTTTCGGAGATATGAAAAATGGCGCAGGGTACCGAAACGGCATTTTTCTTCCTTTAGCGCTAATTTTCTGAGGAACGGTGCATTTCAGCCATAATGTATGGTTAACGAAGTGGCCTTTAAATTAAGCGAGAAATCTAATAAAGCAATAATAAATGGGGCATTCCATTTAAAAAATTAAGTTAGGTTGCGTACAGGAAAAACGGGACACCCTGTATATTCGAAAATAATTTTATGGTATAGAGAAGTTGAATTGGTGGAACTTTTATTTGAAACATTTTCGATATCTCCAACCGCAAATGAGTTATTGAAGACCCACGCTTGCTTGTGACACCCTGTATATACAGCTTCATACCCAAAGTCCGCACCAAATGGAAAACTTCTTTTATTATGGGTTTTCGATAAAAAATATTCTTCATAAAAGTTTGTGCATCCCTTAAAACTAAAAATGCACCAGCAAAATGTGGCGAAAGAAGCGTAATTTTTGGTGTCAACAAAAAATCAAATGAACTTTGCACCAAAAATTTTGAAGTTTTTCTAACAAATAAAAAATGACCATAATTAGCACAATAATTGGGCAATTTGTAAATTACAAGCTTTTTAAATAAGCTGTTGTATACAAGATGTCGTTTAATTATTATTTAAAACAAATATTTTTTCTTATAGCCACCATTTTAAAAAAATTGAAAAAAATTAAAATTTCTTCTAGATGGCCATTACTTCAAATCTTGATGTTTTTTTTAATGAAAAACAACTTTTTCAAATAAAATTTTTTGATATTTACTGAAATAAGAACACTTTACTCTTGACTCAAAATCAAATTTTCGAATGCATTGAAGGCAGTACACATCACTGATAGGGGTAAATTGCTAAGCACATTCGATCGAATCTTCTGCATGTAAAAAGTAGTTTTCTGTCGAGTGTTTAACCTAGGAACTAAAAAGTTGATCCTGGACAGCAATCAATTCTATTGTGGAGAAGATTATGTAGGAATATAATAACTGATAAAATTCTACGGATCTCTAACGAGGTTAAGTTAAACCTTTCTGAAAGCGCTGAATGTTCAAAATTTTCTTTGAACTGCTTCCAAATCAGAACTTTGACATTCATAAAGTGGATATTAATGACCCGTACTCCAAGACAGATCTTACTAAAGAATTGTACAAAATAATTAAAGATCCACGACAATGTCTAATAATAAACCCATAGGTCCTAAGTACTCTATTGATAATATTTATAATATGTTGCGTGAAATCGAGTATAAAATTGAAGGTGTCTCCAAGATCCTTAATAGAATTGGTTCTTTTTAACAGCACACCGTCAACATTGTAGTCATAAGTAATAACAGTATGGTTTTTAGTGAAAGAAAACACAGAACATTTCTCTAAATTTAGAAATAGTTTATTGGAGGAACACCATACAATCAAACTATTAAGGTATTCTTGAAGAAGTTTACAATCATGTGGAGAGCGAATCTCAAGAAAAAATTTAAAATCGTCAGCAAATTGCATTGACAGAAGAAGGAAGATCGTTAATAAATAATAAAAAGAGCAAAGGGCCCAAAATAGATTTTTGAGGTACACTAGAGGAAGCTATAAATATTTAGATGTTGAGTTATACCATACCTCACAAATTGTTCACGATTAATTAGGATAGATAGGAGTAGAGTGATTAAAGACTGATCATAGTCATATGCCAAGATGGAGTTGTAAAATTCAGTAACATTAGACCTAATTCCACAACAATTCTGATATGAAAGGTTGATAGTATTACTGCAATTGGGGTTTTTCAGTTTAAAGATTGATTGATAGGTCTTCTATTAATTATAAAGCGCATATTATTTTTGTATTTTAACATCATATTACTCTCCCCCTTAGCAATTCTATCATTTAACTGATGTTTAATTGACTTAATGTACCTAGTTTCTTTGGGCCAAGGTCAAGTCCGGACGAAAATGTAGCTGACGATTAGGGTTTTCCTTATTAGATTTTGAAAATTATACTAACATCTTCTTCCCTAGCGTAAGTAATTCTTAGAGGACGTATGCGGTTATTACTAAGTGCGCCAATACGCATTACCTTTTGAGGTTGTGGAAAAATTCCAAGAGGAGAAAGAACAGATGTAATATGATTTAAATCCTCTGATACACGCTCACTTATAGAAGATGATTGAGATTCAGGAACATTAAAGAGGATTACATTATGAGCAAGCTGCTTACGTTCTTCGACTTTAGCTACAATATCATTAAAGTTCTGCACTTCCTGATGACACCCATAATTATTTTTGAAGCTAGTAAATTCATTATCAATTCTTTTAAAGTTTTCCTCTAGAACAGAGAATTATTCAGTAATGTTGTTGAGAATTTCATTCTTAAATATATTTAATTGTTTGCTGATGATTTACTCGATACTCGCTATAGATAAATTACCAGGCGAATTTTTGCAGCTATTACATGTCCAAGACGATGTATTAAGTAGAGTAGCTGACTTATCAGATTCATTTAAGTTAAGACACTTAATGTGAAAGTATTTCTTAGATGTAATACATTTTAAAGAAGGTATTGTAGGTGTTCCAGCAGAGTTACATATTACACAAATAATAGGCATATTAGTGGGAATTAAACTAAGACACTCTTCACACCCACCAGATCTTTTGTGGTGGCTTATAAAACAAACAAGACTGGATCACGGAAAGGATAATAGTGTGACTCAACAAAGAGTAGATAGTAAATGGTGTGACTAAAAATTCGAAACATGAATGGCAATATTGAACTTGATGTCATGTGTCAAATTCAGATCAGAAACACACTTAAATGATTAAATAATCACTAACTGAATCATAATTATTAACTGTGAACAATTAACGAATTATTAAAGATATTTTAAGCAATATTTAACATTAGTTAAATAACAATAATTAAAACTGTGTGCAGAGCAAACATAGACACGTAGGTATAGCTCGAGCGAAAGTTGAAAATTTATTGTTATTATTTATTTATTATTAATTTGTTATGCTCATTGCATAATAATTATTATTTATCAAACGCCAATAATTCCTATATAAAGTGGTTGCATAGAAATATTTGCCATAAAATTAAATCTTTCCAAGGAAAGTATTCAGAAAAAAATTCTATTTGTTTTTTACTTGCCATTCATTTAATAAATAGTTTTGTTTTGAAAACACAATATTTATATAACAACGATATTGTTATCGGTTTATAGATTTCGATGGCAGTTCCTAAGATTTAAGTGTGGTTCTCGCCAAGTTCATCTATAACTTCCCATCCCCCGCACTATATTTCACCTTTTTATCAGTTCCGGTCGACTACAATGCTCTTGCCGCTATAAAACAGCGCCGCCACCTTTCTACTTTACCCGCTGTTATCATATCTTCGTCACAGAGAATAAAATTATGTCTACAAATTTGTTCACCAAAACGCCATTCTAAGAACATTTTTTTTCTATTTTCCTATTTTTTATATTTTATATCATTTATCTATTAAATTGTAATTTTTCTAATGTTAATTGAAAATAGATGAAGTTTTATAAAAATGTTCACAACGGGTGAATTTTGATTAAAAACTTGGTAGAGCGATTATATGCTAACATTTTTCATACTTAGTAGTGAAAATAACTTTAATTTTTAAACTGTTGCAAAAAATGAAATCTGTATTACCGTCTTATATCATTTTCACTTACATTTATTTGAGCAAATATCTCACAAAGAAACTGAACTTTCATCTCTTATAGTAAAATATACTATTTAGTTTGTTTAAAGAAAATACATACCTACCTATTTCAAAAATGTATTAGGATTAAATCAACGACATATTTACTTATATTCTTTCGGCATCATAGGCAAACTTTAAAGGACAATGTGACAATATTTTTATGCAGCAACTACATTAACAGTAACTTACAGAAATGCTACAAGTCTAAATGAGTGACTTTAGTTTGTGATATTTTAGCAATATATCATACTGGTATCCACACTTTATTCCCAGTGTACTTTCCTCCCCGCGTACTTTCTTCCCTGAAATACTTTCCTCCCCGCGTACTTTCTTCCCTAAAATATTTTCCTCTGCGTACTTTTCCTCCACGCTACTTTCTTCCCCGCGTACTTCCCTCACCGCTCATAAAAAGAAGAAATATTACTTGTTTTGTTTTAATCAATTTAAGTTGTGTTCATGTGATTATGGGGTAAACGGTGTTGGTTGGTAAGCTACAGTTATTATAATTTGTTTCTTTAAAAAAATTACATTCATAATAACAATTTCAAAAACAAATTTTTTTTCACGTAAATTTGTTGGTATCATTTTTTTTTTCGTCATTTTTTATTATGAGCGGGGAAGAAAGTGGCGGGAGGAAAGTGATTTGGGAAAAAGTACGAGGGTGGAAAGTACGCCGGAAGGAAAGTATGCGGGGAAGAAATTACGCGGGGAGGAAAGTACACGAGGTGAAAAGTACAAGGGGGAGGAAATTATGCGGAGGGAAAGTACGCGGAGAGGAAAGTGTTTCTGGGAGGAAAGTACGCAGGGAGGAAAGCACTCGGGGAGGAAAGTATTTCGGAGTGGAAAGTACGCGGGGCATAAAGTGACTATATCATTATTATAGTAGTAAAGCTGTCGCTCGAACGCAAACAACGCCATCTGACAGTTGATTGCCAATACAATTACAACAAATTAATCGTGTGCTATATGCGCACAAAAATCTCTAATATAAATCACGACATTTGTAGAACAGGATTTATTGTCGAAAATGAGGACAAAGAAGGACGTCAAAATGGCCACACAACGTAAGGTCCTAACCACTAGACGATCACGGCATTGAAAACAACGAGTTAGCAAAAAAGACTAAGGAATAGGTGATAAGGATGGAAGAACTTGAAAAAGTAATAAAAGATCTAAAATACGGGAAAGCGGCGGGGTGCAACAGAATAACGGCGGAAATGATTAAGACTATAGGACAAAAAGGGAGAGATACACTAGTAAGTATATACAACAAAGTATGGATAGTTGAAGAACTACCAAAAGATTGGATGACAGCGTTATTCACAAAAAGAAGATATAAAGAAGTCTAATAATTATAGAGGAGTAACACTTCTAAGTATATGTATTAAAATATTAGAAAAATGATAAAAAAAATAATTAGAATGGTAACTGAAGAGACAATGGAAGAAGAACAAAGTGAATGTAGACGAGGAAGAAGCGCACAGGATCACATATTCACAATAAAACAGAAAACAGAGAAAGCGCGAAAAGAAAAGGGATAATATAGGTACTCGGCATTTTTGGATCTAGAGAAAGCGCTTGATGCGGTACCCAGAGGCACAGTGTGGAAGTTGCTAAAGGAAAGACGAAAGCATGAAGGTTAGATAATTCAAATTATCTACAAAAGTGGCCAAAGCACAGTTGTGAGAGATAATAAAATATCTAAAAAAATTCAAAACAAATAAGGGATTAAGATAAGGGGGAAGCATGGATCCACTGGTATTTATAATATTTATTACCGAAACAATTAAAAAATGTAAGAAGAGAGTAAAAAAGACGACAATTGGATATTTAAAAATGCTGATGAGGTCGTATTGATAGCGGAAAGTGAAAAAATATTTACAAATACATTTAAATATGTAGTTGGAATTTAGTACCGAAAGAGAAGATAATGAAAATTAATAAAAGTAAAACAAAGGTAATGACAATGGAGAAGAAAAAGTGAACATAAAAATTAAGATTGAAGAAGAAAGAATGGAAGAAGTAAAGTACTTCCAATATTTAGGAGAAGTACACAGACCAATATTAACGTATGGCAGCGAGTCGTTGGTACTGACAGATCAACAAAAAGCAAGATACAAGCAGTCGAAATGAGGTACCTAAGAAAAATAAAAGGTATTACAAAAAGTGGTAGACTACGAAACACAGACATAAGAAAGGAACTGGAAGTAGAAAGTACACTAAAATTTATAGAGAAGAAGCAACTGTCGCGGTGGGGTCATCGAGTAAGAATAAACAAAAACACCAGTAAAGCAGATATGGAAGACAAGAATAATGAAAAACAGAAAAAGAGGAAGACCAAGATATACAGGTTGATAGTAAATTCACTTGATTTACTCTTTTATTATCCGTATTGAACAAAAAGTTTATTAAAAAAGTTTTACAAGTATACAAGATGAGTATTTTCCAAACTTTGCACAAAATGGACGACTTCCGGTTTAAGCGGAAATGACATCAACTTTATTTTTTTAAATGAATCATGTAGTATTTTTAGGCTAAAGCGATTCTTTGATAAATTCTCTTTAAAAAACTATAACACAAGTATAACGCTAAAGTTACTAATAAATTAGTTAATTATTATTCAAAATCTAAAGAGATACTTTCGATCGGTACAATTAATCTTAGGAGGCTGTAAAAACTAATGTACACAACGGTCAAAATACGATTGTTAGTAGTCTAAAAAATTATAAACAGGTATAGCGTTTAAGTCACAAATCACGAAATCAAAATTTAACAGCAGTCGATCATCAAATTAATATTTATAATAAATATATAATATAACAGCTAATATAAATAACAGCTTATAAATATCTCTAACCAAACAACAAAAAAAAATTAACTAGTTTAACAAATGTTCGAAGTGCCCCAATTTAGTTGTATACATAAGCGGCTTCTATTCACAATACTTCTTTGTACATCTTGAAGCATTTCGGGTGTTATTTCATCGAATTCTGACCGTTTTGCACATTAGTTTTCACAGCCTCCTAAGATTAATTGTACCAATCAAAAGCATCTCTTTAGATTTTTAATAATAAATAACTAATTTATTAGTAACTTTAGCGCTATAATTGTGTTATAGTTTTTTAAAGAGAATTTATCAAAGAATCACTTTAGCCTAAAAAATACTACATGATTTATTTAAAAAAATAAAATTGATATCATTTCCACTTAAACCGGAAGTCAGCCATTTTGTGCAAAGTTTGGAAAATACTCATCTTGTATACTTGTAAAACTTTTCTTAATAAACTTTTTGTCTATCATGGATAATAAAAGAGTAAATCAAGTGGCCCTGAATTTACAATCGACCTGTATATCCTACACCGAAAGGTAGATAGATAATCTGATTATATAATATAAAAAAATAAAATGGCCACAAGGGGGCGTAATTGACCCGGTTTCTGAAAAATTATAGAGTCAATGCTGTTCTAAAGCTGAAACAAATTTAATTATTTTTTTGTTAAACGCTTTTTATTCTATCTCTGTAACGAAAGTGATGGGGAGTGTTTGAACATTTTCAGAAATGTCGATAACTCCAAAAAGGCTTAACGCATTTTAATATACTTGCTGACCTGAAAAATGGTTTTCATAGGCTATTAATCGCGTTTTGTGTCAACAAAAAACTTTTAGCGTTCGCATTTCACCGCCTACTTAATCTTTCGATGAAAACTGATGTGTTTATTTTTATAAAAACGAGTTTCACGGCTAACACTTGATTTTTGGTAGACAGGCATGCATATCAGATTGTACAGAATTTAATTTCACAACCAAAGAGTATACAATGTACTCTTTGCTACAACGATCTGATAGAAAATATACAGGGTGTTGCATTTGATTTTATCAAGTTATTCATCATTTTCGATTACAAATTACATTTTTTCTCATACCCTACATAACCGATGTCAACTTTTAATCCATGGACAGTTAGAGCCATTACCGCCCTAATTGTGAATAAAATTTGAATGCTCTGTTTCAAATAATAACCTAAGAAACGTGAAATATCTAAAGATCGATATTGACCCAATTAAGTGTTTTAAAAATCGATACCTCGAAAAGTATCACTTTTTGAGTAAGACTGGTATACACAAAGATCTCATAGTCTTTCACGTAGATTCAGAATAAAAAATATACAGGGTGGGGCACTACCAACGAATTATTTAGTAGCAATAAAACGACAAGTAATGTAAGAAATTTTAAGGCATACATATATCGAGATTATTTGAGACCACATTTTAAAAATATTTTGGATTGCACAGGGTGCTCCAGAAACACGTATCATATCAAAGTTGGGTTATTTTAAATAGATCATCCTGTATTTTTTTCTATTTTTGAATTGTACGATAAAAAATAATGTATGTTCTTTAACATGTCCCTATACCTACTTACTTCCGTTTCTGAGATAAATCGATTTTACCTGATTTGCAGACCCTCCAAAAAACTACAATAACATGAAAATAAATAAGAACAAACGACTTTGCCTTACACCACCTTACTAAGATCTTTCAACATCCTTTTTTGAAAGATTTACTTTAATGTTATCATGTACAGGGTGTTTTTAATACTATCGCATAATACAAACCACTTAAAATTTAAATAACTCGCTTAACTTCAATGGAACACCCTATATTTGGGTAGCCTGTGGAAAGCTGGAACAAATTTCCTTTGAGTCGGTATTAGGGTTATCAACCCCTAACTCTGATAGTTTTAGAGATATTTTAAAATTTCCTAGTTTAACAATTTGCAATTTACTTGAATCTAAGTTACCTGTGAGATATCCGTAAAATATTTTTAATGCATAGGCCAATTCAGCTTTAACTCTTTCAGGTACGGTGGATTACAAATTAAACCACCTAATTTTATACCTTTGTTGTACGGAGGTACTAAAAGTATACCACTTTATAAATGTATTTGTTCCAGTTATACTCGGGTTTACAATTTAAACCATGTGCGCGTAGGGCTCATTACGCCATTCCTCTTTAGATAATTCGCGCGATTTTCCCACCCCGGCCTGCTTGCATGTTTCAACAGGAATTTATTGTAACGTGAATAACAAGTGTGTTTATAAGTTCAAAATTGTTTTATTTTTAAGTCTTGGTTTATTTCGATGGTCTAAGATTAGAAGTACATTTTCTCTAGACCCTAACAAAGGTAGTACACTAAAAATTTACAATAATTTAGTTTCAATTATTATGTTTTAGCTTCCGTAAATCTATAGTTGATAAATTATACCACCGTGCTATTCGACAATGAATACACGACGTGAGCCGTTACCTTTCAAATTGGTCGATATGACTGAAAATGAATTTTATGAAGAATTATATAAATTTCCGGATGATATTGCTTCAATTCCATCCAATTCCGATTCAGAAAACGATAGTGACGGCGGTATAGAAAATATTCCGGGCAACGGGAGCTTTTTGAATGACGTGGCATCTACGTCGAATTTCCATGAGAATTTTATTTTGCCTGAAGATGATTTTGTTTTACCTGCAGTAGACGATTCTGAGGCAGATTGGGATTCGGAAGATAATATTCCTTTGGCCCAGTTGTCTAATAAATTGCTTCGTATAAAATCAACTACTTGGAGAAAAATAGTGCTGATGTCACCCCAGCTCCCACTTTTACTTCTCAATCTGGACTCCCACAATTTATTAAAAATCTTGACAAGCCAAACCCAATTGAAATTTTTAATTTATTTATCACTGACGAAATTGTCGATTACATAGTTTTTCAAACCAACCTATATTCAGAACAAGAATCACTACGAAAAGGAAAGCATTATATAAAAACTAATGCCAACGAAATAAAAACATTTCTTGGTATAAATCTTTTGATGGGCATCAAGCAATACCCCAGTTACAGAGATCACTGGAGCACATCTCCAGACCTACACGATCCTTACATCAGTAAGTTGATGAAATTACATCGTTTCGGCTGGCTTCTTTCTCACCTACATTTGAACGACAATAGTGTAATGCCAAAACGCGAAGATGCCACTTTTGACAAACTTTATAAAGTAAGACCATTTTTGGAGCTTCTAAAAAACGTTTAGAGAATGTCTTCTTCTTCATGCCAATGTTGCCGTAGACGAATCAATGATTAAATATAAAGGTAGATCAACCCTCAAACAATATTTGCCAAAGAAACCGATCAAACGAGGGTATAAGGTCTGGGTACTGGCAGATCAGACGGGATATTGTTCCAATTTTGAAATTTACACTGGTAAATCAGAGAACAGTGTTGAAAAAATTTGGGTGCAAGGGTTGTGAAAAGTCTAACAGCTAATATCACTCACAAAAACCACAGGGTGTTTTTGATAATTTCTTTACGTCAGTTCCTCTTATTGAACATTTAAGAAATATTGGTCTTTTGCATGTGGAACTGTAAACGTTTCTAGAAAGAATCTGCCACTATTTAAGTCTGATAAAGATTTGAATCGTGGAGAGTACGATTGGTATACTAGTAATACAGGTTTAGCGGCAATGAAATGGCGAGATAAGAGATGCGTACATTTGCTATCAAATTATCATGATCCTAACAGCATTACGGAAGTGAGAAGAAGAGAAAAAAATGGAAGTGTGATACAAGTACCTTGTCCAGTAATTTTGACAGACTATAACAAAAACATGAATTTTGTAGATAAATTTGATCAACTACGTTCATATTACGCGATAGACAGGAAAAGTCACAAATGGTGGCATAGAATTTTCTTCTTTTTCGTAGACGCTGCTGTTGTAAATGCGTATATAATCTTCAAGCTGTTGAATGGAAATTCTCAAACTTTGAAAGAGTTTCGACGAGATGTTTCTAATGGTCTTGTGGCTGACACTTTAGTGACCTCAATGTCTATTCCAATTGCCTTATCAGTTTCCATAAAAAAACATAAACCATCAGTTTCAGAGAGCATAAGACTAACTAGCAGCACCCATCAACCAATCAGAACAACTCGAAGGCGTTGCGCTTTCTGTAGTACCAAAAACAAAGATATCAGAACTAATTGGCAATGTAGTGTTTGCAATGTTCCACTGTGTTTAGGAAAATTAAAAAGTTGCTTCCAGTCTTACCATCGCAAATAAATCATGGTGGTTCAAAATTTAAACCTCCCTATATTTTCAAAGTTATAGTTATACTTATTTTTAACAGTATCAAAACATGTTTATTTGTGTTCACTTATTACAGTATAATACTTTTTTTTATTTTTCTAATAAAAATTTTCACATACCTCTGACGTTAATTTTGTAGCGAAATTTCTGTACCGGAAAGAGTTAAATATTCACATCAAAAAAAAAATTTTTTGAATTAAATTACAGAAATATGCTGATGTCTTATTCCGGACTCTAAGAGTCAGCCGAATCACGCCCACCGGTCACAAACAACAACAACCATTATTTTTGTTATAGCAAAAATCCATCACACATTTGCAACTTTGTTAAAAAAAATTTAAAAGTAATGGTTTTAGAAATAATCGTACCACTCACTATTAGAGTGATATGTATCAGTTAAGAGGTTAAAGTTTGTAAATGTTTACAGTGTGATCAATTTTTGATGTACCACATAACGGTTGCTATTGTTAAACATTATTAAATTGTAAACGGTGAGCGTCATTCGACTGACTCTTAGAGCCCGGATACTAGTCATAAGAACATTTCTGCTTATTTTTTTCTAAAAAAAATATTTTAAAGGTAAATATTTAAAACTGAAGTGGCCTATACATTAAAAACGTTTACAAGATAATGTTTAGGAATATCTCACAGGTAACTTAGATTTCAGTAAATAGTTAAACTAGCAAAAATTAAAACTATTAGAGCTAGGGGTTAGTAACCCTAATACTCACTGAAAGGTAATTAGTTCTAGCTTCCAATAGGTTACAGAAATACAGGGTGTTCCATTTAAGTTATTTAAGTTTTAAGTCGTTAGTGTTATGCGGTAGTATTAAAAACACCCTGTATAACATAACATAATAGTAAATATTGCAAAAAGGATGTTGAAAGTTCTTAGTAAAGTGGTGTAAGTGAAAGCTGCTCGTTCTTACATATCTTGAAGTTATTGTATTTTTTTGGAGGGTCTGCAAATCACGTAAAATCGATTTATCTCCGAAACAGAAGTAAGTAGGTATAGGGACATGTTAAAAAACATACATTTGATCGAACAATTCAAAAATAGAAAAAAATACAGCATGTTCCATTTAAAAGAACCCAACTTTGATATAGTACGTGTTTCTGGAGCACCCTGTACAGTCCAAAATATTTTTAAAATGTGGTCTCAAATAATCTCGATATATGTATGGCTTAAAACTTCTAATATTATTTGTCGTTTTGATGGTACATAATAATTCGTTGGTAGTGCCCCACTGAAAATAATTTTAAATTGTAGCCACTGAGGAACCTAAAAAAACTGATTTTGAAAAAAAGTACTTTTTAAAGGCAATATCAAAGATTCCTGTAGTACGCGGACATTCTGTATATGTTTACTATTTACACCTTCCTCAGCGCTTTTATGATATTTGTACTATTCAGTAACTAACAGTAATTCTACTCTCGTGTAACTTACGTGTAATGTAAGTTTGGTGTTCTTTTTTCTTATAGCGTTTTCGACTGAGTGCTTTGGAGCGATCTACAGCGAACTCCGATCGAAATTTGTGTTTGACTACGCTACCTACTGAATTAACGAGCGCTCTCTGTTGATCTGCATAAGGTCGATCACTAAAGACCAATCTCTAAACATACGAGGATGTATTGATATCTAGTTAGCCTATACCAGTTCCTTGCATAAACAAAATATTGCGTTACCATAGCAACGAACAATAACTTATTAGAAGTGTCAGTGTAAAGTTTGACGTCAAAAAGTAAACCAGAATCACGCAATAAATTAAATAAAAAAGATGTCCACCGAAATTGTGAAAATCGAAAAATTGGAGTATCGAGCCATCATCAAGTACCTGTATTTAAAAGGGTTAAGAGGTAAGCAGATTTACGAAGATATGCTTAACCTACCCTTGGTAATCAATGTCCTTCGTATGCGACCGTCAAAAATTGGAATGCAAGCTTCACAAGAGGTAAATTTTCCATTGAAGATGATGACCGATCGAAGGCCAGTTTCTGTGTCAGTCCCCGAAAATATCGATGCAGTTCATGATATGATTTTTTATCAGACCGTCGAATTAGGCTAAAACGGATATCTGAAGCACTGAATATTTCATACGAACGCGTTCATCATATGGTTCACGTCAATTTGGACATGAGAATAATTGCTGCAAAATTGATCCCCAAATGTTTGAATGTTGACCAAAAGCGTGCAAGGGTAGAAGCATCGCGTTCGATCTGTGCTCGATTTGAAAACGATGTAGACTTCTTAACCCGAATTGTTACTATGGGTACACTTCTACGATCCAAAACAAAATCAACAATCGATGGAATGGCGACACTCTGGTTCTCCAAGACCTAAGAAGTTTCGTGTCCAAAATCTGCTGGAAAAGTTCTTGCTTCAGTTTTTTGGGATTGCCATAGAGTAATCATGATTCATTTTTGGATAAGGGTAGAACAATAACTGGAGATTACTATTCGACATTACTGACCACTTTACGGGAAAATATTAAAGAGAAAAGACGCGGAAAGCTATCCAAAGGTGTTTTGTTTTTGCAGGACAACGCCCCTGCACACAAATCTCATGTTGTCATGCAAAAAATTCGTGATTTAGGGTCTGAATTACTCCGTCCGACTATCACCTCTTTCCTCAACTGAAAAAAGTTTAAAAGTCGTACATTTTCTTCCAACAAGGGAGGTAATAGAAGGTGTGGAGGTCTGGTTTGCAGAGCAAGAAGAAAAATTTTTTTTGAAAGGTCTAGAGACGTTGCAGGTTTGCTGTAATAAATGTATCCAATTAAAAGGAGAATATGTTGAGTCATAAAATATTTTGACATTGAAATTTTGTTTGGTTCTATAGTAGGCTAAGAATTTTTCAATATATCCTCGTAACCTTTACAAATGTCACTCAATTTGGACTTCAAAAAAGTATCAGTTTTGTCAGAACTTCTCTCATCGTCTGATTCATTAGATGATGAGGTTATTCCAGAAATAGTTAATCACATATTATTAAAAAGTTCTGGTGTTTGTAGTTTATAAATTGAATGATAACTGTAGAATAACCTTAAAGTTCTAAAATGTACATATGTTCGGCTGATGATGGTTTCGTTCACAGCAGAACAGAAGCGCTCGATAAACGAGCAATTGGCAAACGCTTACCGGTCGAAAACGCTATTAGTTTTGAGTATATCCCTTCACTCTGAAGGAGTGGAATTGTGTAACTATTATCTGCAAATAAATGGACAATCTTGATGGAGGTATATGTCCAACTTAGACTGTGGGAAAGAAAAGGAAAACGCAGTGTCAATTGGATTATGAAAAAATGGCGAAAGTGTTGAACGAATTCAAAACTACACAATGGTATAGTGTAGCTTAATAAAAGCATCAGAAAGTGCGTAAAATGCTTTTTTACTCTTTAATAGACCTTTATTGAAAGTTGTTACTGTAATGTAACACGTCAATGCATTAGCCTCATTGTCAATGTTTAGTAACATTTGTGGAGAATTTCAGAATTGTTACCATTTAGAATTTTAGGGAGCATTAAAACTATTAAATATTTAGTTAAGACAAATAAAACCCGTAATTTTCATTATTATGTTATTCGCGTTCTATTACATTTTTATTTAAAAAAAGGCATTACTAGAAACTAAACGGTTTTACTAACGGATGTTTTACTTTTAAAGCACTGCATTTAACTTATCAGGGAAGGAAGCCGTCATAATGTATGTAATTACGGCTTACGTCAATTTTCTGTACGGTTAAAAACCTCCAACAATTTTTATAATGGCACCATCTAAAGCAAAACGTTTCCCGGTGAGAATTTCGAACAACCTTGACTGGTGGACAATGCAAAAAAAATTAAAAGAAGCGTTTAGACGTCATAACTTCCAACGATAATAATCTAAAAATAAAATTTGTAAAACAGTGCATAATGAGATGAGGGAGTTCTTCCTGTACGCTAATTGAAACGGAAACGAACAATCGAGTTGGCTGCGACAAACTCGCGTGGCCCGACTTCAATCTACTGATAACACAAGTGATAACGCGCATAAACTTATCACGTAATCATTACATAAGTTATTGGAAACAGATTAAATTAATAATGGGGATGATTTGTTAAAAATGTGTTTAATGATGTTGTTGGCTAAATGTACGGAACTCTTTATAGTGATTGTGTCGCGCCATCTCATTAATGACAATTTTCGAAATGTGATTTATCAAATGTGCATTTGGACCGTTTAACAATGAGGTAATGCCCGTTAATTTTTTAAAAATAGTATTAAAATTTTTGAATGTTATTTGGTTCAATTTATTGTAATTGTAACGACTGTTAAATGAATTGTTCAAATGTTACCTGTGTTGTAACTTTAATTATTGATTACTGGTCTATTGGTGTTTGTTGTATTCTTTAAGTAAACGTATGCGCATTGAATTACTTTTTAAAAATTGTACAGTAGAACTTTCATGATGTGAACACACATAATAATACAACATGCAATGAGCATGTAATGATGATTATATAAGACAAGAGCAACATTTTTTTAATTGAACACTACTAGTTACGAATTGTCAAATTTGACTTTTAGCCATGGTACCAGCCGATAAGTTCAATAGATAACGGTCTTCTTCTATT
The DNA here is from genome assembly GCA_030710515.1 of Abscondita cerata. Taxonomy (NCBI): domain Eukaryota; kingdom Metazoa; phylum Arthropoda; class Insecta; order Coleoptera; family Lampyridae; genus Abscondita; species Abscondita cerata. The sequence continues at coordinate 97,843 of JALBCR010002603.1, read as the reverse complement.
GGTTCTGAATTTGTATGCTACTTATGGAATATTTGATATTAATGTAATGTCGCAATTTATTAGTCCTAAATTTGTATCGTAATGAATTTCATTAGAGTACAGATTGTAAAATTCTAAGAAAAGTAAAGTAAAAGAGTAGAAAGAATTCCTTATGTAACATGAGTGACGAAAGTTTTGTAAAAGTAGTAGATAATAATCAGAATGTGAACATTAAAGATAAAGGAGCTCTAAAAAGTGAATCCATATATTAAAATTTCTCTATAAAAATATTGAAGGAAATTTTGGCTATCTGTGTGTTTCAACCAAACTTGGATTAGTTCGGAATTGTTATCAACAATATAGTAATAAAATTTGTAAGCTCAGTTTTAAGAAACTACACAATACAAAACAACGAAAATTATAAACAAATAATTTTAAAAGTACAGGTTTTATTATTTTAAAAAAATGTAACAACTGAACATAACGGAGAAAACTGATATACATAATTATTTAAGACTTTGTTATGGGTGAAGTAGATGCACAAAAAAGTTTAAAAAGTATATGTATAGTTAGTACAAGAAATTCAATAGAATAATGTGTCACACAAAAACATACCTAAAGAAACGTTTCTTTATTCTGACTCAATTTTTAATTCAATATTTCAGTTTTTTAACTTTTTCTGACATACACAAAAGCAATAGAAACATTTCTGTCAATACTTATGATACTGTAACTGCTCTCATTTCAGAATTTAAGAAACCCTTGATGAAAATCAATGAAGGAATTCAGGAGAATGAAATATTTCAAAATTTTGAAAAAAGAATGAAAATAAAAATGATAAATACGTCAAAGGTTTAGGTGACAAAACGATTTGATTGAATTTGACACGACTATCAACAGTAATGACAAACATTTAATTTTAAAATTCCCACGTTTTTTACAAGTTCAAAAAATTTTTCAGAAACTTTGAAATTCAAAACGAAAGAGATCGGAAAACATCAGTCAAATTTGGAACATAAATTTACACACGGAAGAACTTATTAAATTATCCTAGAAGGTCTGGTTATTAAAAAATCAATGAATGATTTTAGAATGTTAATAACTAACAGACACAAAAATTAAATATAATGTAAAAAAGAAATCAATGAATTTATTTGAAATTGATTTAAATTGAAACAATAAAATCACAATCAACGACGTGGTTTTGATAAATAAACAAAAGACACCTAATCGTTAAGCAAATTTTTGCGGAACATTATACAGGGTGAGTTTTTTTAAAGTGTTACTAGCTAACAGTTTAATATATTTTCATGAAACTTAGTAAGGGTAAAAGGGAGATATGGGACATATTTAACCATGTTTTTTAGATTTCACCCTCTCTTCAATTTTGAGGGGGGGGGGTAACTTTGGAATTTCAAATTAGATTATGTATTTTTCTTTCTGGAATTCGAATCAAAATTCTATTAAATTTAAAAAATAAATCAATTTTATCGAATAATCACGTTCCTTTCTTAATCTTCATTGAAAAGTTAAATCACTTTGAAAAGTTTTAAATACAGGTTAATAAAAAATAATTATAAAGAACACATAATAAATTAGGCATATTCTTTTAAAATATTAACGCTAACATAACTAAATAAAAAAAATAGTGACCTATGGTGGTCACTTGAGTAATAGTATATTATACACCAAGGTAGAGAAAAGTTTTTTTGAGCTGAGCAGTATAATTAGGTGCCAAGCTGACAAGAATCATCTCTACAGGGTCTGGATACTATTTTTGCTACTACTAGCTTAGAATCATTTAATCATACACTAAACGCTACTAAAAATTTAAGTGTGAAATGCATTGTTTATTCTGAAATAACAAATATCCATAAAAATCTAGTAACCGTGAACTATAACTTTTTCATTATTGACTAGTGTTTAATAATGAAAAATTATTGACCACTAAGAAAGGAAAGAAGCTTCACAGCTCGAAATTGAGTTTATTATTTAATTTAAACATCTTTGAGTGTAAACGGTTTTAAATCCTTTGAGATTCTGAAATAGTTCCTCAAAAAGAGTTGCCACTTAATTCTCTGTAGTGAATAAGTCAATTTCTGACAGTTGTCATTTAGCCAAAGTATATGATTCTGTGTTTATACTAGAGATGCATTTGTTGACGCTTTACTTTATTTCATATCGAAAACTATTAAACTTTTAATCCCGCAAAATTATGTAATTTACCTTATTTTCTTTCCGCCTGGAAAAGTATTCTCTCAAAACTAACAATAATAGAAATGCAAAATTCAAAAAATTTAAATCACTGAATTATTTGAATCAACTTGGTGTGAATGTCAAAAGTGATAATGTGTAACGACAATGAAATAGTTTTTTTTCCATAAAGTAAACAGTTTTGAAGAAATAGTTGTTCCTGTAAGGTCTAAACCCTTAACACATTCATAGATCTTCCATTTCAGTTGCGAGTCGGGCTGAGACTGACTGAGCTAGCAGAAACACGAGTTTTGTGGACATTCAATGTGCATGTAAAATCTCCTCGCTAACGTACGTTTGAATGGTTTAGACAATGTTATGTTTGAAATAATAACACTATTATAGACTTCCATTGTCTATATTTTATTTTAATAGAATAAACACAACGTTTCGATTGCTATTGAATCTGCAATCGTCTTCAGGTGAATACTAACAAACTTAAAGACTACTGTAACTTATATACTAATACAAAGTTAGTGAAGCGATCAAGTGTACAAAGTTAATGAAGGGGGACGTTACCGTAGACTAAGATTAGTCAGGCGTCCAATTAAGGGCTTCCACACATTGTTAATCTCTACGCTGGGTTGACTAAAGACATTCTTGTTGTTTTCGATAAACGCTGCTTCTTTAAATTTTCTCTTGTACCAGTGCTCTTCTCGGTGTATAATTCTTGCCTCCGACCATTTCATTTTGTGATGTTTTTCCCAGGAGTGTTGGGCAATGCCGGATTTCAAAGTCTCTCCTCTCTGCGTATGGGTTTTATGTTCCTTCAACCTGATATCTAACGGTCTTTTAGTTTCCCCTACGTATGACTGGCCGCATTTACATGGGACTTTGTAGATGCAATTTTTGGAATCACGACTGTTGTCTGGAGATCATGCTACCAATAGATGATCTGAATACCGTGTTAAAGTCATAATTTCTTCCTATCCGTTGTATTTTCTTAGATAATCCTTTGACATATGGAATGCTGAGTAGTGTATTGGGTTTCTCTTCGGTCATGGTCGGTTGGTTCTTAGAGAGATGTAGAGCAGTTTCTCTACTCATTTCGGGTAACCATTTTGTTTAATCTCTCTTCTGATGTTTTTGATTTCATCTTGTAGTCCTACCTCTGTATTACATAGTCTGTGAGCTCTGTTGACTAAAGATTTAATAATCAATCCTTTTCTTTGTTGTTCCACTGTGATTGGAGTCGTAATTCAGATATTGGCCGGTATGAGTTGGCTTTCTGTAAACTGATGTCACAATATCCTCATTGTTTCTTTTTGCGAGGACGTCCAAGAATGGTAGTGAGTATTCCTACTCACTCCTGTAGCTGCCCTTGCTAACCGATACCTGTGTTTCTATTGATGAAATTGTATAATTGCGAATATTTCAAAAACTACAAATTTTTGGAATAAGTGACCTTACATGAAGTCACTGTTATTTTTTATGATAAACGAGATAAGATTATAAAAAGAGGGCGTTTCCATTTAAAAAAAATCGATTTTTGACGAGTTTTTCAATTAAATTTTTACCTTCCTTGTTTGACCACCTTGTATTAATATTTGTCATAATGGCATGAATACAAAGAAGTCACCTCAAATTAAATAATACGAGTTCCCGTATAGGTAAAATTGATACTCCTGTGTTGGCCTGCAAATGTCATTTTTGACATAAAATCTTGAATAAGTCTAAGACTTAGGTATAAACATTATACATCGAAAATGTTCAAAATTTGTCGTAGAATCTAAAAATGCAAGAATATATAGGGTGTTCTATTTAAAATAACAAAGTTGATAGTTACTTCCGGTATAAACGGAAGTGCCACCATTTTGTAAATATTTTAGCTGAGTTAGCCTTATTGACATTAGCATGTGACGAAGTTTTCAGAATGATCAGACGTCTAGTTCCCGATGATGACTGCAGCTTCAAGCCCTGCATGTTATACAGCTATATTATGGCGTACGAATCTGAGGAACATCTGAAGTTCAGCAATATTTTGTATTCTCTGTCCTGATTATCTGTTTTTCCATTATTTTGTTATCCTATTTCTTTAACCTACCATTTTTTTCGTCATTGTCGGGACTGGCGCTTGGACCGGTCCATTATATGTTGTTACATATGAATACTATGGTGGGTAGGGGTTGGCATGTTTAGGTTTTAGTGGTTTTCCTAAACCTTGAAACAAATGCTTTGCCAAAACGAACCAATCCACTATTGCACACGGTTTCGTCACCACACTGTAAATGTTTATACTGATCTTCTGGGGCACCATACATAACACTTACATCACAATACAATATTTAAAATCTACCAAACGAATAAATAAATAGAGAAAGTGCATTTTCCTTAGTGCTGGCCAGTCATTATTGACGGTGTCACAAAGCAAATTGCGAAATATTAAGGTTTAAAAGACCCAGAGTTATATACCGGTCACTCATTTCGCAGAACTCGAGCCACTATTGTTGCGGATTCGGGTGATGATATTTTAGCACTAAAGAGTGCAGGATGGTGAAAAACCATCGAAATTGCGATGAGTTATGTCGATGATTCGGTCAATAAAAAAATCGAAATGTCTAAGAAATTATTTTGTAGTGGAAGAGAACAAATGTTGCAGTCCTAGAGTTCAGCAGTTTCTGAGTCAACAGATGGTTCATCATCATCAAAATCAAAATTTGTGTTACTAATAACAATTGTACCATGATCATAATGCTACTAACTTGTAAAAATTTTAAAGTTTTACAAGTTAGTGACTTGATAAAATATAAACTTTCTTGATTAATATTGAATTTTTGACATTGACGTTTACAAATGAGTATCAAATAAAATAAATAAAGACACTAGAAATGATTGGTGAGTATTTGTTATGAAAAGAAATAAGCAAATTGCTTTCAGAAAACCAGAAAGTGCGAGTTTAGCCAGGGTAACTGGTTTTTAAAGTCGAGCCTTTTTCAATTATTTGGTTTTATAACAAAGAAAAAACATTGGCAACCACAGTAATGAAAGCCGTTAAAGTAATTGCTAAAGGGGGAAAATCAAGTATGTCAGGCTGTATCTGCAGAAAGAGGCAAACTGACTACATTTGTTGGAATAATAAGTGCATTAGATTGTGTGGTACCACTTGTTTATATTCTTCCCAGAGTATGAAGACTAATTGATACTCCAAACCCTGGTATATCATTGGGTAGTCATACTGGATGGACAACTAGAAACTTATTTTTATATTCACTATTCTAACGAACAAAAACTTCATATTTTCATAAACCAGCATGAAACTCACATAACTAAACATGTGTGTAAAAAAATCGACTCATCCCAAACTCTGGATGCATTTTTTCAATTGCCGAGGATCAGATTTAAAAAAAAGTGTTGTTTGAAAAAGCATTTATTGGCGTTTCCTATTAGACTATATTCTTTGATAAACTGCTTGGATCTTTACGCGTAGCGCCTGAAAAACAAGTTCTTAGAACAAATCATCAAGCGACAAATTTTGGACTTGAAGAAATTAAACAAAACTGTTGTAAAAATTCTTTAATTTTTGTACCGCGTATTACCTCCCCTAAAGCTTGCATTCGGTTTGGGTCGGACGCAATTAAGTTGTCGATTCTTTCTTTGAGAAATGTTATTCCACTCTTTTTCAACTGTAACCATTAACTCCGGAATAGAAATAGCTACAACAACCCTTCTCGTAAGCTCATCTCACAGATTCTCTATGAGGTTTCGGTCCGAGTTACATTTTGTTCACTCTATAACTGCAATTCCCGTTCCCGTAAGGTACTCTCAAGTGATTTTGACAGTGTGTGGCATAAACATCAACTGTATTCAAACTCAAAAGTGTGAGGTGGGTCGATTTCTTTGCTAGCAAGTGTAAAAAAGCACTACATACTTCTCACTGTGGGAGTATATGGACCATTCTAAGCATTTTGTGCAGTTGCTTGAAATGATTGGATGACATCAAACCCAGGAAAAACTGTTAGAATATGGAAAATAGCTCAGCTAAGAAAAAGTGCTTTCATTTTTGCTTTTATACGCGGCAAAACATTATTGCGTTTTTTGAAAAGCTAGGATTATGGCTTGTGAATCGATTAGATTTTCCAAGTTTCAATTTAAGCAACAGCAGTAGCCCAATCATCATCTACATGTGAAAAGTTACTCGCAACATAACCCTTGACTTCCTGACGAACATCTGTTGAGGAATGTAGATTCAGTTATTATTTCTATGTGAGTAAAAAAGAATGGCAAGAGTAGACGAGGACAATCGAGTGGAAGCAAAGAATCAAAACAGAACAGAAGAAAGAAAGAAATGTTAAGTCATGAATCGAATTTTTCCAGAAAATATTGGAAACACACAAAAAAATCTCAAACTCAGTAGCTCAGATTCAGATCGGTCTTTACGTTTAGAATCAGACACTTCATGTGAAGAAGGCGAAAACGACAAAGTGCAAGAATTACAAGATAAAGATTTAATAAATGAAAAGAATATTTGTTAATTAATTTTCCACTAAAATCCAAAACTTTTGCGTTATAAATATTCAAGTGACAGTTTTTTTACCCCACAATGGATCACAGTAGAGCTTAAATTTGATCAAAAAATAAATGTGCAAAAACAGCGAGAATCTTCTCTCAGTCAATATTGATTTGTCTAAATACAACGTGTTTTGATTTCAATAAAATTTAAATAGTATGTCAATAGTTTATGTCATATCTGTCCACTAGGTGGTTGAAAGTATTCCCTAAAATTAGTAAAATAATCTTTTTTCACCAATATGTTTAATAAAAAAGTAATTTAAGTACACATTTTATAAACAAAGGTCTGTAATACATTTTGCAGCATTTTGTTATTGTCTAAGAAATAAACCAAGTGTAAAAATTTTTTTTGTAAAATTTGGTTGAATCTGCATCCCACTCTTCCCTCTTAGGGGTAATTTCAAATTTATACACAAAAACTTTTGTGGTCAAATCGTGGTTTACGGTGTGAGCGTAATCATATCCATAATTTGAACGTTTATGCATTTTTATGATCAGAACAGAAACGTTAAAGTAGTCAACAAAGTTATGCTAAAATACGCTGATAAATTAATACCGTTTTATGTTACAAGGAAGCGCGATGACATTTTTATTCCTTTTTCTTATTTATTCCTTTGTGTTCGCGATACTTTTACATTGGAAGTCATTTGCATACAAAAATAAATAAGAAAGTTTCTTTCCGAAGTTCATACTCAACAAACTTATCTTGCTATTGGACTCTACCCTAATAATTCATATTACGATTGTTCCAGGAAAAAGTGCCAATTACGAAGAAAAATGTACGAGAGTTCGTGCTCGTATCAAAGTGCTCTTGAACTTAAACGTAGTGGAAGCAGTGGATGTCCGTTGGGCATTAAAACCGAAGAGTTCGGCGCTGCGGCCGATTGGCCGGCGTATAGATTTTGCAATCCAAGCACTTTCGAACAATTAAAACAAAGTGTCGAAAAGGCCAAGGCCGCTCTTCAGGTATGTATCTGTTTTATTCTGTTGATGTACGGTAATTTTTTTTTATTTTATGTTATAGGACAGGAGTGGTTTTCTAGGGGCCGGTAGTGCTTTTAGTGATTTGTATAGTGGTGTGAGTACAGGAAGAACGCAAGATAGTCTGCAAGATTCGAGTCGATTACGTGATACTGATGGGGACATTAAACGATCATCTCAGGGTAAGTTATTTAAGTTTTTATTTCAAAAACGTGATTACGACGCATTTAGAAGAAAAATAAAAAAGAGAACGTTTTTATTATTATTTTGCTTGTGGTTTGAGATTTGTCTGACGAATGGCGTTTAGTTGGATTCAGATTAAAATATATACGTACAATGAAATTTAATATTTATACGATTTTAAGTAACCAAAATATTTTATTTGTAATTAAAGTATCTGTATTTATTCATTTATTTATTTATTATTATGGTACATTTTTAATATTATATTGTGATGTAGGGTAAAGGTGCCTTGAATGGAACGACTTTTTTTAACTGCTTTTAAAAAGTTTACTATTATCAATGCACTAAAAACGTAAAAATGGTAAGTTCACAAGAATTAGGTAAATATATTTATCAAGACAAAAATGAATTTTATTTTAAATATCCAAAATTCTAAATAAAATAAAATGTAAATTTGTCCCATCCAATGCTATGTGTGTTTGGCATGGGACACTACCACGGAGTGAATGGGACAGTTGCAAAATTAAAGATAGAACTGACAATAATACATAAGAGAGTTACAAATTCTTCCAAATTAGGTTTCAAATGTTGTAAAATCTATATCAAATCTAAAAGTTGCCTGTGCCCTTGCCGTTCCATGGTTGGTACGAGGATATATTGAAAAATTCTTAGCCTACTATAGAACCAAACAAAATTTCAATGTCAAAATATTTTATTACTCAACATATTCTCCTCTTAATTGGATACATTTATTACAGCGAACCTGCAACGTCTCTAGACCTTTCAAAAAATGTTTCTTCTTGCTCTGCAAACCAGACCTCCACAGCTTCTATTACCTCCTTGTTGGAAGAAAATGTACGACCTTTTAAACTTTTTTTCAGTTGAGGAAAGAGGTGATAGTCGGACGGAGCCAAATCGGGTGAATAAGGGGGTGTTCTAGTAATTCAAACCCTAAATCACGAATTTTTGCATGGCAACATGAGATTTGTGTGCAGGGGCGTTGTCCTGCAAAAACAAAACACCTTTGGATAGCTTTCCGCGTCTTTTCTCTTTAATATTTTCCCGTAGAGTGGTCAGTAATGTCGAATAGTAATCTCCAGTTATTGTTCTACCCTTATCCAAAAATCAATCATGATTACTCCATGGCAATCCCAAAAACTGAAGCAAGAACTTTTCCAGCAGATTTTGGACACGAAACTTCTTAGGTCTTGGAGAACCAGAGTGTCGCCATTCCATCGATTGTTGCTTTGTTTCTGGATCGTAGAAATGTACCCAAGTCTCATCCATAGTAACAATTCGGTTTAAGAAGTCTACATCGTTTTCAAATCGAGCACAGATCGAACGCGATGCTTCTACCCTTGCACGCTTTTGGTCAACATTCAAACATTTGGGGATCCATTTTGCAGCAATTTTTCTCATGTCCAAATTGACGTGAACCATATGATGAACGCGTTCGTATGAAATATTCAGTGCTTCAGATATCCGTTTTAGCCCAATTCGACGGTCTGATAAAATCATGTCATGAACTGCATCGATATTTTCGGGGACTGACACAGAAACTGGCCTTCCCGATCGGTCATCATCTTCAATGGAAAATTTACCTCTTTTGAAGCTTGCATTCCAATTTTGACGGTCGCATACGAAGGACATTGATCACCAAGGGTATTAAGCATATCTTCGTAAATCTGCTTACCTCTTAACCCTTTTAAATACAGGTACTTGATGATGGCTCGATACTCCAATTTTTCGATTTTCACAATTTCGGTTGACATCTTTTTTCATTTAATTTACTTTTTTGACGTCAAACTTTACACTGACACTTCTAATAAGTTATTGTTCGTTGCTATGGTAACGCAATAGTTTGTTTATGCAAGGAACTGGTCTAGGCTAACTAGATATCAATACATCCTTGTATGTGATTCTTTAAGCTTCCTGATTACAAATCCCCCTCAAAATGACGATATTGCGTCTTCAGGTGGATAAAAAAAATTGTTGGAGTTTCCAAATCTTCTTAAAAATTTAACTTCAAACTCACAAATTCTTAAAGTTTTTAAAATGCAGCCTATATAAGCGATTTTAAACTTTTTTGTGGAAAAATCTACTAAAACGAAATCATTGTCTTTTAAGATTTCGAAGTTGTCGTTTTCATCAACGTCACTTTCAGTGGCAAAATCCTCAACACTTTGATTGGATTCTTGAAGTTCAAAGTTTTCAACATCAGAGTCGCTACTTTCTTCCATAATCTTCCGTTTGCATCTTTTTCCAAATTTGTGGACATTATTCTTTTTAATTTTTGCATGATTTTCTTCTTCAATTAAATTCATTTCCAGTGTATCGGTTAAAATTTTAGTATTTCACAAAATGTTCAACAGCTTGAAGAAAGTAGTTTTCCGTCATCCATCCTGACTTATGGGCAAGACCAAGACTTCCGAGCGGAGCACCATGAAGCATGAAATGTTTAAAATTCACTCTCGGGAAAAAAAGACCGGTGGAACTGTGTTGGCATATATTACATTAAGCATTGTCACCGTGGTACCTCGTTCTGCTGATGTGGCTTGACCCACTCGTTTGGTGCCTTTTGCGGAAAGAACTTTCGGTGTATTCGTAACAGTCAGAAGACCGCAATTAAATATGGACTTTGTGGAAAATTTATATTTATCCATAACTGCTTCCAAGTTATTAAAAAATTGTTAACATTGGTAGGATTAAACGCAGTAGCTCGACCTAAACTGTTTTAGCTAATCCATTTCTGCTTTAGAATCAGTATCCCATTTCTGTGGATAGGAAATTTGCAATTTTATTAGCATACTGATATACCAGTTGTCAAAGTCCTATGTTCAAGTTTAAAATTTTGTGTATCAGGAAGATCCTCGGCACATTTTACTGCGCAATGCAAAGCTGATTTAGAAATATTATGTTTTTTGCTTGCAGAACGTATAGACAATTTGTTCTTAATAACATCTTCAACGGCTTCTGCCATCAAAACAGGTGATACTCTCATAACCTTTTTACCTTTACCATCCATTTTCAATCTAAAATAAATCATAACAATGCAAAAATGCTAATTAACAAATCGAGTATCTTTGAATGGGACATCGTCTCATTGAACCTACGTATTTACAGAACTGGGAACTTTATGAGTTGTTTGGTTTGGAGACCCCATTTCAATAATTAATTTTTAATGAAATTATATGGAAAATAACTAGTGAATCGAATTTACATTGTGTTCAAAAACGCCCACATCAGCCAGCAAATATTCCGAACATGAAATAAGTACCTGTTTGTATACGAGTATGTGTGTTATTTACCTCAAGTAAGACATTACTGGTTGCCACATTTGGGTCACCCTACGGTGTCCTCTCTTATGAGTTACAATAGATGGGAAGAAATACGATTCAAGATGTACCCATTGTTAAAGAACAAAACAGATTTTGATCCCAATGGAAAAAATGGTGTAATTAAGATTATTATCTTCCGGGTTGAGCAGTGTTCGTCCTTCCCTCCTTCGTTATGATGAGATGGGTAACAATTACACCATTGTAAGAATGTGAGCTTTCGCGGCAGTTGTCACTAAGATTATTTTTTGGGGTTGAGCCGTGTTCGTTCTTCTCTCCTTCGTTCTGCGTTTGACGTTTCGCTAAACATGCTGTTAGCTTCTTCAGAAGTTACTCCAAAGACTCTAAGTGACGGGTGGTTGGTTTTCCATGGTTGGTTGATCTCCCGTGTGGTGTTTACTAATTGTGTGGTGACGATTGTTTTCTTTGTTTTTGTAAGAGCACACCCACCAGTACCTCCACGCCACATCACACCATTATCTACAGCAGAAGCGGTCTCTACAACATCTTAATACATAGAGCTAACGAGATTCCGGACCAGGCTCATAAGACAGAAGAACTTCGACATGTCCAACAAGCTCTAATGAAGAACGGCTATACCAGAAGGGAAGTAAGAGCCGCCTGTCGTAAGCAACAAGAAAACGAGAAGGAGCAGGTCACCACTAATGCTCGTTTACCTTTCATTGCTGGAGTAACCGACAAATTAAAGAAATCGTTGGAGAAGAAGAATATTGGTGTCAGATTTGGAGCGGCAAGAAAAATCCAGAAATTACTACCATCTGATAAAGATAGTCTGCCAAAACTGTCAACAAAAGGAGTCTATCAAATTGACTGTTCATGCGGAAAAGGTCAAACTGGGTGTAACATAAACTGTAGATTGAAGGAACATCACCGAGACGCTAAGTCCAGAGCGGTAGATAAATCAGCAATCGCAGAACACCTACATAAACAAGGAAAACACATCATCAACTTCGAAGAAGCCAAAGTTCTATCACGGACCCATAACTACTGTTCGAGGATAATCAGAGAACCCCCAGAAATAATAAAAAATAAGAATAACTTCAATCGAGAAGATGGTTATCGCTTAAGCACCACACGGAAACTAATTCTTCACAAAACAAAGAAAACAAACGTCACCATACAATTAGTAAACACCACACGGAAGATCAACCAACCATGGAAAACCAACCACCCGCCACTTAGAGTCTTTGGAGTAACTTCTGAAGAAGCTAACATCATGTTTAGCAAAACGTTAAACACAGAACGAAGGAGAGAAGAACGAACACGGCTCAACTCCGAAAGATAATCTTAGTGACAACGGCCGCGAAAGCTCACATTTATACAATGGTGTAATTATTACCCATTAAATCTCGATCAAAGCTCAAGCAATATAATCCCAAAAAACTACACAAATGAGGTTACAAAGTACTTCGTCTAAGAGTTATTTCCGGTTTTAATTGCAATTTTTATTACTAAAATTTTGCCAGAAACATATCAGGACCGCTTATGGAAGGTGCGAAAGAAAACTCAGGTTCTGGTTCAAGTGATGTTTCGCACCCTAAAGAGGATGCTTTTTGTAAGTCAATGGCCGATTAACGGGGTGATACATATTGCGATGATTTGAAATTGTTTAGATAAAATTTTAAAAAATATTGAATTAAAATTCGAGACTCTAATTTGTTTAAAACATTACCTAAGTTCATCTCAGGAGCTTGAGTTCTTTAAACAAAACACTAATGGTTTACAGAATAACGAAACAAAAAAAATATTTTAAAAAATACGAAACCTAATGTTTGATTATGATGCGTGCATGATAAATGAAATTTTACTTAAAAACTAATACTATTTTTAATGAGAAAATAAAGATTATAATTATAAAATTTGAAAAACCGAAATTAATGCGGTTGATGATCTTATCGTTTCTGTAGTAGGCTAGAGGCACCACTTACGGCCACTACCCCGTTTATGGCAACTTTGCTATAAGTGCTGTAATAGCAAGCATGTCCACCAATCAGCTTGTAGGCTATAAAATATTATCCCATTCAAGAATAAGTGGGGACCATGACATAAACAAAATCTTACTACACTTAGTTGCATTATAGCAATTAGAGTGGTTTGGTGTTACATATGGGAAAGAAATTAATGGCTTGTGTTAAGAAAGTTATTCTTAATCATCTTGAATTTATTTTATTTATCCTCCAAAATTAAAGTTGAAGACTATTATCTTACTAGGGATTCCTTGAAATGGAGGAACGAAATTAAATCACTACCTTGGATTCAACGTAGTAATTTAATTTTGTCCCTTCAGTTCAAGGAATCCCTAGTAAAATAATAGTCTTAAATCGTCTTGTTGAATCCGATACCAACTATTTAGTTTTCGGAGAGTAGACAATTATTCAGGTAAGTGGATAGATTATGTCCTATAATTTTGATTGTTCAAAATATGCCAACCAAAAAATTACTAGTTACCCATTTTTGATCATACTCCTAGCCACAAGTGGATTGGTCAACACCACTTTTTGTCAGTTTGTCTTTTTTGTTTTAAACAAAAGCAGAATAGAAAAGGTGAACAAAGCAAAATTCAGTATTCACTTACATAAGTTAACCTAACTTTATGGTGAGGGAGGATCCTGATCATAATAATTTTCTAAATTTATCTTCCTCAGCGTCTGCACTAAACAAGAGCAGGTTGAATAATGTGCTTGCAGATGCTTCCATTTCATAGTATTCAGACCATTTTAAATGAGAGCGATATTGTCATTGCTAGTAAATCTCGTGAATATAAGATAGAAGAGGTAAAACGTAACATTTATTTTTCGCCAAAACACTATGTTCAAAAGTGCCCCATATTGTGCTACTGGTCATAAGTGATGCTTCTGCCCTAATAGGTTGGTCAGTAGACGTGAATTGCTTAATGGCTGTATTTTTCTTGCTTGTCCTTTCTCCTTTTGAATTATACTGGTCATTTTAGATTTTTCAAAAAGATAGACATTTACTATAAATTTAACATCAATGCAACTTCGATTCAAAACAAGTTTTTTTTATTATTTAAAATAATTATTTTAGTGCAATATCAAGTTGGAGGTTTATTAACATTATTAACGCACTTTTGCACCTTCGATAAGGGGTCCAGATGTCCTAATACGTCCTAATACTAGTAATGCACTTGACGGAAGGAACATCTATTTACACCATACAATTTTTATGTTTATGCAGGCTCACACAGTAACAATGTACCTGCGCTTCTGATTTTTGTGCAAGTTGCGTTGTGCTAAGTATTGCTGAAATAATACTAACAGGTGTCAATAATAAAAATTTGTTGACAATTAATTTACTAGCATTCTCCTAGTAGTATATTTAACTAAAAATTTCTCTTGCTACTGTACGCTTGAATCGAATACGATGGTGTGAGATGTTATCGGAAAAGGAGTTCCAAAACGCAAAAGAAGGTTTTATCAAGAAAAAGTTGTTATTAAAAACGATCTCAAAATGACTCTTGTTTCATGGTATGACAATAAAGTCAGGGTCACAACCAATAGAAAATAAAGAAAGATTTTTCAGAAGTGAAAAATGGCACAATGTGTTAGACTTCTTCCCAAAGTATACTAAAATGCCACGCGTACAAGGGAGGCGTGGATCTATGCTAGATTTTATAGAATCAGAAGGTGTAACAAATTATACCTGCGAATGTTCTATCATATTCTGGATATGTGTACTGTAAGTAGTTGGGTAATGGAGACAGACAAATATTTAGATGCCACTAACATTATTAAAATGGAACAAATTGAACAGGTCTTCTAATAAAAAGTAGGGGTGATAATATACCGATCATGGTGACTGATATGTTGTTACAACAGAAGAAGAGAAAACTACTTGAATCTAATTAAAAATGGAACATCTTCTGGTAGCAGAAATATGACCAGTGAGTCAGTTAAGTAAGGGGGGGGGGATTCCGAATCTAAATCCAGAGGCCCACTTAAACACACTCAAAACAATTCATTAAAATCTGTCCAGCAGTCGATCCATTAAACAAAATGGAGAGTTATTGTATGAGTTCCAAATCTAAGATTTAGTACCTACCCTATGCTTACCAGTTTTATTTATTTTATTTGATCTGGTACCCGTATGTAAATCTTTGCCCATTTCACGATTTTTATATCTACATAGTTTCCGAGATAATGAAAAAACCCAACCTTTACACAGGGTGAGCCACTAGTAACGCCTCGGCCTGTCAATGCTAAACGGTAATTTATTTCTAAAATCCATTCAAGCAGGGTAGAACAATTATAACCATAATTTAAAAACAGTTTGAATTACACAGGATGTGCCAATAAATCGTACTGTACCAACAATATATTGTTTTTTTGGAACACCCTATATTTTATTGCATATCTTAAAAGTTCAAAAATAAATTCAAGTTTATTGAAAACTTTTTTATGTCTAGGTTACAATATTTTGGAGATAATTTGATTCTTTATGAAATACAGCGACGTCGCCGTCGTTAAAATTTAATATTTCAGATAAAAAATTATCTTTAACAAATTATATTTAAATAATGAATTTAAACATGTGGATTATTTATGATATTTACAGTCAGTTCTTTATATATAGAGTGTTCAATTAACTATTAGTTTTTTTCTCAAATTTATACATCAATAATTTTATTTATTATGTTATTATTATTTATTTATTTATACGTGTCCATATTAACGAGATGTCGTTAGACACACATTTCACTTATTATCAATAATTTTGTTACTTTAAATGAGACCCTATATTTTTATATTGGAAGATGAGAAATTTTAATCTCTTTTAAAATTTATTTACGTTTCTTATACCCATTGCTAAGGGTTTTAAAGATTTTAACGTACGTTTGATTTTATTAATTTTATGGCGATATACAAAATTCACATTTCATTAGCGTTTGAAGCATCGTATAGGAACTTAACTAGTACAATTCAAATCTCTAAATTAGTTAGGCGTACAATTCAATAGATGGGGCAATTAAGATTTTTAAGTTATTTTTAGTGACTTTGTTATATGAACTGTTAGAGGTAACCTTACTGGCTTTTTTCATTTTGTCAGTTTGTGAATTTGAATCATTGTGTTCTGTTTAAGGTATTTTTTTTATTTTATTACCAGTTCCCTTCTATCCCTCCTCTGTTACCTATAGTTTGAAGTAGCTATAGTAAGGCAATTGTGCAAAAAGTATGTGAAAACCCAACGAAATGAAACAATATTCTGTTCCTGAAAGAATGGATATATGATTTTGGCTTTAGGGGAGTGCCAAGAATCTGGCATCAAGAATGTACGCTCAAAAGTACTCTGATCGAGAACATTCAGATAAGAAGGTATTTCATAAACTCTTCAGTATCACCAACATTTGTAGAGATTGTGGAGATTTATAGACATTTTCAAAATCGGATAGATTTTTCCTTATGGCCTCTTGATCGTGCTCGGGAAGAACATAATTTATTTAGCTATGTACTGTTTTCAAATTTTACCTAGTAAACTGCCATAACCTTCATTATTATGATACCGAAAATCGCCATGTTTTCAAAATAGTTGAGGGTCAGAATCGGTGGAGTTTAAACGTATACGGTAGAATTGTGAATGATTTCATTGTTGGTCCTTATTTTTGTGGCTGAAATTTGAACGGCAGAAAGTTTTTGAAAGAAGATTTTTGGACACTTCTTGAGACCGTTCTTATTGACATTAGGGAAAAATGTAGCTTCAGTTAAATGATGCTCCATCTCATTTTCTATGGCCAGCGAGAAATTATCTAGAGAGAAAATTTTCAATTAAGTGCATAGGAAAGAGTGGTCCTTGTAACTACACAGTTAGAACTCCGGACCTCACTTTAATGGATTTTATTATGTATGGCTATGTAAAAAATATTGCGTACGTTATACCTACAACCAGTGCTGAGGGCAGGAAAATAAGAATAAGAAATGCATTTGCATCAATTACTTTGAATATTTTGAGGGAAGAACATTTGAAGACAGAACCACGCTCTGTATGGTTATACGTCGAGCAACTATTACTATTTTGTGCTTCAATGTGATCCCGTTTAAACATAATCAAGCAATTTTAATTACAATTCAACTACCTATGTGACAATCAATTAGCCACCTTGATTAAATTTTGTATATCACCAGAAAGTTAATAAAATCAAAAGTACGTTAAAGTCTTTAAAAGATCTTAGAGATGGGTATAAGAAAAATATAAGTAAATTTTAAGAGAGATCGACATTTGCCATCTTCCAATGTAAAAATATATGTCTCATTTAAAATAAAGTCTAAATATAAGAAAAAAACTAATAGTTTTTGGAACACCCTGTATAAAAAGAACTGACGGTAAATATTGTAAATGTTACATCCATGAGACTTAAATCCATTATTGAAATATGATTTGTTAAAGTTTTTCTTTACCTGAAATATTAAATTTTAACGACATCGATGTATTTCAAACAATCTCAAAAATATTGTATCCTAGTAATAAGAAGTATCAAGATATGCAATAAAATATATGTTTGATATAGTATGTTTTATTGGGACATCCCGTATAATTTAAACTATTTTTAAATTATAACTCTTTGTTCTATAGAAGCTTGTTTGAATGAATTTTAGAAATAAATTACCGTTTGACATCCAAAAAAATAAAACTTTATATAGAGTCATGTTTAGTTTTTTTAATAATGTTTTCAAAGATATTATTTTTTCGAATAAACTTCTGACTAAAACATTAATAATTAATAATACATTAATTCCATCACAAAAACGATTGTAAATTATATTTTCTGCAACTTTTACTTGAGCACCCGCTGTAGATATGTATAAGCTCAAACCCTTAGTTATATTTTTGAGAACAATTAATCCTGTCATTTACTAATCGACAACTTAAGAAAATCCATCATGCATTTGCTATTTTTCTAACAAGTATTTATACACAAAGAAATATTTTTTTTTCGTAAGCATCGCTGTTGCCTTGACTCAATTTTGATTAATTTAGTAATTGAGCCCAGTGCGAAAATTGCTTACATCTGAAAGCTTAGAAATTTAAGATGGTAGTCGAAGATGAAGCGTGTATCCATAGCAACCCCTGTCACTACCCCATTGGCCGCGTTTTATCTCTTACGCTAGCGCACAGTCACCTCTCATACTATAATATGGAGATTTCAGACGCCATTGCTCATAGATACAAGATTAAAGATTATTGTTTTAATACACTGCGCGTTTACATAACTCTCTATTAAAATATCAAAACGTTTGTGTTCTAACATCTCGTTGTGTTTGTGAAACACAATTAAAATATACGCCAAACATCCAACAATAAATATTTGATTAATTTTTGAGTAGGTAGTATTAGAAAACGATGATGAAAATGAGAAAAAAATCGTTTTAAATTATAAATTCAAAAGGAAACAAAACGCAGAGAGAGTTCACAAAGAAACGGGAACATTGTAAAGTTCTTGAAAAATATAAAAGAAAAATAACAAAAGTGTGTACGCTTTTCAAATTAATGATTTATTTTGGTTGAGGCCAAGATGGCGGGTCCGGAAGCGCCCAGAGAGATGCGGAACTCCGGAAGTGACGATCGTAGCGCTTCTGAACACCTGAAGGAATTTCTTACGACTTTTATTATTGTTTAGTTTACCCTCGAGTTGATTGTAAGAGGTCTAAAAAGTTTTTGCTTTATGTTAATAATATTGACAATTTAGTTGAGGGGTGCGATGTAAACCGTGGATTTTCTTTTAATTTACGCACAAGTTTTTTGAAGACAAATTTCGGTTTGTTTGTCTTTGCGGGAAAACAAAAATAAGTAGGTACTTTTAAGATTGCATTTAAATTGGTAGATGTTCGTTCAGGGAAGCTTACAATGAAGCTATGAAACAAATTAGTACAATTGAATGATTTTCAATTTTCATCAGCTAACAGAAATCACATTAATATTTATATTCGCTGTCGTACAATACTAAATTATTGAAGGAATATTGGGAATATAGATTCCTATAATAAGAATAATATGACGTAAAGCTCAATATATTTGGTTCGAGTATATGTATATATAGCGTGTCTACTTAAGTTGGAACCATATGGAAAACTTTTTATTATCGCTATTTTGAAAAAAGTTATTTGTTCAAAAGTTTTGCATGGTAAAAAATTTTAAATGAAATCGTTAAATATCATTTTTTTAAGCCGTATACGAGGTTTGTCACAAAATATAAATATTGCTCAAGAGTAAAGTACCATTATTTTTTACAATACAGAAAACTGTTATAATAAAAAGTTATTTTGAATTAAAAGTTATATCCAAAGATGAAATTACAGACATTTAGCATGAAAATTCAGGTTTGGTGATTATTTAGGTTTTACTTTATAAATATTTGCAGTTATAAATTTCAATTCTAAATTTTTTTTTCTTGTCTATTAAAAATATGATCATGTTACCATTTGCTAAATCTTGCAATTCAAATACGTAGGTAATGAATGCATAGTAATTATTTATTTCAGAAATAGGAAAATCCATACAATTAATATTGGTAAACATTTTATTGATCTTTTCTCAAACTCTTTTATTACTGTCCGTATCACTTTGACATTCAGTGTCAAATATTTCATGTCAGTGCTTCCTAGATCACGTTAAATGATTAATAAATTATCATCAAACCCGAATTTTCATTCTAAATGGTTGTAATTTCATATTTAGATATAACTTTTAATTCAAAACAACTTTTCATCATAATATTCTTTTGTATTGTAAAAAATAATGGTATTTTACTCTAGAGCAAAATTAATGTTTTTTGACAAACCTCGTATACGGCTTAAAAAATTGATATCTGATGGTTGCATTTTAAGTTGTCGACCATGCAGAACTTTTTATCAAAAAAACTTTTAACCACAGTTACTTTGTCAGTGTTCTCCATATTCCATCTCACCAAGTTTAAAGTTCAATTATATTCTTTGTGATGTACTATATCTTGAGAAACAATTTAGGGAATTGAATAGTTTGTCCCCATAAAATCACTTTATGGTTCGAGTTTAGTCCTTATTTTCCTTCAGATAAATTGTTTCATTTTGAACCCCAAAACGTTTATTACTTCAAATACTGCAGCATATTTAACTGTAACTAAAGAATAGTAGAAAGTGTGTTTCACATCAACTCTTTTTGCTTGGGACAAAATTTCAATTATCTGGATTTGGTTTTCTTCCGGTTTCTTATATTCTATTCAAAATAAAACTTATCCTTATTTTGGACCACGAATGAGATAAAAATATAAAACCGGTGTGTTCCATTTGAAAAAATTGACCTCTGACGATTTTCAAAACTACTATTCTGATACCAATTTTCAAACAGTCTCAATATTTTTTTTTGACAATTTTGCACACAAACGGTCCTAGATTAAAATAAAAAAATACACAAACCAAGTAAAAAATGTTTTTGAATAGTTGATAATTCAAATTCGTTTTTGGTCTGCAAACGCCAATTTTGACATGAAACATTAAATAAGTCAGAAACGATTGAGGTGAGGACCTAATAATACAAATAATAATAATAATAATGGTTGACTTCCCTTAAAAAAATAACAAAATAACAATACATTATAGGATTGGTAAGATTACAAAAAAATAAATAGGAATATTCCTATAAAGTAAAGTCCGGTAAAACTGGAAGTTCTGCCATCTTTAAAAAATTTTGGTTGAATGACTCGCATTGCCTTTGGTATGTTCGCAAATTTTCAGAATTTTCCTACGTACAGTTTTTCCATAAACAATCGCGGCGGTTCCCGGTGAACCACCCTGTATACAAATGACTAAAAGAAAAAATTGGCAATCTCCACTTACCAGTAATTGACAGTAATAGTAGGGGTGTCGAAATGTCCCAGGCTATAATTATTAGAAATAAACAATTTAAAAATGGTTATTGCATCTTGCCACATATCCACAAACTTGCTGCTCGCCAAATCTGGTTGACAGATGAGATGTGAACGTGGTTACATTGTAACACTTCTCTCATTCTATCTGCCAACCAAAATTTGACGAGTTGTAACCGAATCAGTAATATAATTTTAAAATGCTTCTGGATAATGTGTATGTTTTAATGTATACTCTAACGTTTGGGTTCTGGTTGAAATGATAACACCAAGACTAACGTACCATTGGCAACAAGCTTCCCGCATTAAAAATGCTACTTAGTATGCGTGATACGTTTTTTGCTGTCTAACACATTGATCAGCTGCTGTATCGGATAGCTCCAATCTAGCCAGAAAGTTAAGAGATGCCAAGGGTTTCTGAATCACGAAATTTAGTTCATTGTGCCTTGATAATCTCTCCGCACTCTTGATGCATGAAAGCCCATGATGTCATTTTCGGTCCAAATATTGCACAACAGGCGTAAGGCGACTGCTACTTGGAAACATTTGCCGTTGAGAAGGGTGCTTGTATTAACAGTTGGGATGCAATTTAACCAATCTCCGGAAACGAGTTGTCTGGAGGCCAAAGAAATTGCCGAACAGTTACGCAATAAGAAGTAAGCTACATCAGATTTTAATCCAAGTCTAGAATCGCTTTTAGTTTCTTTATAAAAACCTCTTCGGTCGCCTCTATTATCAACGGGGAACCCAATAGCTGAAGATCACCATCAATTACTCAAACCCCTGGTAATAATTCTTTAAATTTTGCCCAGAACCGAGGCTTCAGATTTTGCACAAAGTTAGAGTTTACATTTCGCAGGATGAATGGTTAAGCCTAAAGGGTCACCTTATTGTGCTCCTACTTCCGAGAGTATTTTATATTTTCCAAATTGAAGGAACGAGGGATATCGGTATGTTTGGTGCACGGAAGGGAAAAGCTCAGGGGTTTTCTGCTTGACCTCATTAAGCAACACATCTCTTTCGACTGAGTTGAAGGCATTCTTGAAATCGATTTTGTGGAGGACTTTTGTAGAGTTTTTCATCCAGTCATTGTAGCTTTTGATCGTCTGAACGACAACTTCGGAGCCTCCCTTTGTCCTAAAACCAGATTGTGTAGGACGCAGGTATTCTCCCATGTTTTCTCGGACCGCTTTACACGCAGGTTTTGCCCCCAGCTGCCTAATAGTATTACCAACAGCTATTTGTTAGTGCCTCAGTGTGTCAGGAACTGTCTCCTTTTTTCCGCTTAGGTGACATTTCAGCATTTGAGTAATTGGAAGAGAGGCCAAAATCACTTCTTTTTAAATGGGACTATTGACCAAAGAGTAGATTGAGGGATAATCGTTTAATGGTTAAACAATTCCAACTTGACAGAATATAAAAATAATAAAACTTTTTTTAATTCAATATCTTCTGTAAGATTGATATGTTTGAGTATTTTAGTAAAATAGTGTGAAATTGCCAAAATTACATTATTTCCTGTTATATCTACAGGTAGCTTGACTATTAATAACCAAACACTGACCTTTTGTCTTTTTTCAGTTTTGTAAACAACACATGATATTACTTTTTAATATTAGCGAAGGAAACATGAAAAATTTCATATCGTGCTCAACAGGTCTCAAAGAAATACTATACTATTTACAAATGAAAATGTGGAAACATTGCATTCTTATTAATTAACACCGTTAATAATTAAAGTTACCATAGTTATTAATATTCTGAAATGCCGTGAGCAGAAGAAAATTGAATCCACCAAATTTTTCCAATGACCAAAATTTCTGCATAAATATTTTTGTGATATATCGTATGGCAAAAAATTGATGTTTGAAAAGTGTAGGCAAGTAAATCAGTGACGCTCAAACAATATTTCCATGAAATGTCCATTCATATTTCATTGTTCGTTTGTTCAAAAATATACAGGGTTATTCACGGTATACGACACGGAATATTACAGCCAAATTATTCAATGAAATTAGAAAAATATATTTGGGATGGATAGAGACCTATCGGAGGAATATTTTAAAATTATTTTCGAAATATACAAGTGTTCCAAAATATACAGAACGTATTAAAGTTGTGCTAGACTCCGCGTGCATGTAGGTTGATCCTATTATCTCTGAATAATGTTAAACCTATGGCGGACGAAGACCCCTTGGTCCCGCCCCTGTATGAAAATTTCCGGTTTTCGGATTTTTCCCGTTGGTTTGAAGGCAAGACCCATCGGAATGCCGAATTTCAAGTCTCTACGACGTCTGGAAGTACCCGTTTAATTTCGGAGACAGAAATGAAAAAAATAGGCGCTTTATTTTAAGCAAATGTTTTTGTATTTCACTAGTATGTTTTACAATTTTGTAAACAGCTTAGGAATTGATCCGTGGAGCAAATAATTCATTAGAAGAAATATTATTGTGAAGTAAATTTGTACGTTTATTAAATTCTTGTAAACTCTATACACATTTATTTCTCTCAAAATTTAATACAGTTGATAAAATGTACACAATGCAAATCTTCTCCTTCTTACAAATACATAATATTCACCTGTCAAAGTTGTATAGCTTACTTGATAAATATTAAAATTGTTACAAATCAGTCTTCATTATGAAAATTTGCATTTGCATTTTTCATGACAACCTGAACATTTAGCTGTAGTATTATTTGATAGGTAATTACATTTTACATTTGTTGTTGATATACATTTAAAATAAGCAAGTTATTGCGGTTCAAAACATGTCATTAATTAATCTTATTTTGTACACATCCTGTATATGATAGTGGATTTTTCACAAGTTTTACATAAAATCTGATCAACTCATAGACTTCAGTGCGAATTTAGTTTGGAAAAAGGTATTAGTTGCTGAGATATGAATCGATAAAATTGTGACGACTTTTTCATAAAATACAAAATATCTCAAAAACCTTCAGGTTTAAGTAAAGTAAACCTTAATAAAATCCATTCTTATTTTGATCGTAGAAACTGATAATGTATTCATATACAGGGCATTCCATAAGAAAAAACACAACTTTGATACGTTCTGTGTATTTTGGGACACCTGTATATTTTGAAAGTAATTTTAAAATATTCCTCCTATAGGTCTCTATCAATCCCAAATATATTTTCCCAATTTTATTAAATAGTTTGGCTGTAATATTCCGTGTCGTATACCGTGAATAACCCTGTATATTTCTTGCACGATCAACTCTTAACCATTTAGTGGATGTTAGTATTTTGGTTACCAATTAATAGTTAAACCTAGTAAGATAAAACTAAATGACAAAGCAGTAATGATAAAATATCAAGAAAAAACGAAGCTGGAAGAAAACCCAATACATAAGAAAAGTAACATCGAAAACATGTGGGAAGAATTTAAAAAATAATAATAGACTCAGTGACAGAAGCATGCGGTATGAGTATAGTGAGTAATAATAAGAAGAGAACGAGCTGGTGATCAATTGAAGTTAAAATATTAGTAAAGGAAATGAAGTTAGCTTGGAAAGAATATCTAACTAAAAAACAGAGCACGCATATAGTAGTTATAAAGTAAAAAGAAAAGAGGCAAAAAGAAAGATTTTACAAGCCAAAAAGCAGGAATGGGACGACTTTGGAATAAAAATGGAAAAAGACAGGACAAGAAACAATAAACTTTTTTTTATAAAGTAACATGAAGACGGAAAAAGAAGAAAGAAGTAAAGAGATACATCAAAGACAGAACGGGCAAAATCATCACGGAAAAAGATAAAATAATTAAGAGATGGGAAGAACACTTTATGAAAATATTGGAAGGACAAAATATAATGACAGAATCACAACAAGTTAAAACAATAAAATATGAAAATCAACATTTAACCGACACAAGCGAAATACACATAAGTGAAGTAACAGAAGCGGTGAGTAAGTTAAAGAATGGAAAATGAGCAGGTATAGACTTAATAAAAGCTGAAGCATTAAAATATATGGGATGTCCAGGGATGGAACAGCTACCAGTTAATTACGAAAGTATGGCAACAGAAAGAAGTACCATCAGACTGGACAACTTCAGTTATAATACCAATTCACAAGAAAGGCGATACAAGATCATGTAGTAACTATAGGGGATTCTCACTTATGTGTACAACATACAAAATCTACGAGATCATATTAGAAACAAGATTGAGGAAAGAAATAGAAAACAAGTTACAGGAAGCACAAAGTGGGTTTAGAAATGGGTATTGTGCTAATGACCACATATTTACTATACAGCAACTTAATGAAAAATTTAACAAGCTACAAATATATATATATATATATATATATATATATATATTTGCTTCATCGACCTGGAGAAAGCTTTTGATAAAGTACCAAGAGAGAAAATATGGCAAGCACTAGAAAAACTTAAAGTAAATAACCAACTAATACTAGCTATCAAGTCACTATACAAAGAATGTAATAATGTAGTAAGAACACAAAACAAAACATCACAACTGTTTAAAACAAACATGGGAGTCAGACAGG
Source organism: Abscondita cerata (assembly GCA_030710515.1). Lineage (NCBI taxonomy): Eukaryota > Metazoa > Arthropoda > Insecta > Coleoptera > Lampyridae > Abscondita > Abscondita cerata. The sequence continues at coordinate 72,195 of JALBCR010002603.1, read as the reverse complement.
GTGGAGTGCTTAGTCCGCTGTTATTCATATGAATGAAATAATTAAAGAAAGCAACAAGCAGACCATCAAAACAGAAGTAGGACATTATAAGATGGAAACAGTAAACATAAGTGAGTGTGTGTTCGCAGATGACATAGTGCTAATTGCCAAGACAGAAGCAACATTGCAACATAATTTAGACATATGGATGCAAGAATTGGAAAAAAATAATATGAAACAAAACATAGACAAAACTGAAATCTTAGTAATTTCAAATAAAGCTGTCAAAACAAACATTACAGTTAAGGGAGACAAAGTGCAGCAAGTTCAAGAAATAAAGTAGGTACTTAGGTGTAACTTTTGATTCAACTGGCAGAGTAGAATAAGAAATTAATGGTAGAATAGCAAAAACAGCTAAGCTATACCACGCATTGAAAAAGGGCTTTATAAACAATAAACAAATAAGCAAAAAGACTAAACTGTCAGTGTATAATTCAGTGTATGTGCCAACTCTACTCTACGGTAGTGAAGTATGGGTAACAACTACTAGACAAAACCATAAACTACAAGCTGTAGAAATGAAGTTTCTAAGAAGAGTGATAGGTAACACAATAATGGACAAAAACGAAATGAATACGTCAGGGAACAATTAGGAGTGAATAGTGTACAAACATGTGTTAGAAAAAGAGCTTTAAGGTGGTGGGGACATTTAGTTAGACTACCAGAAAGCAGGCAAGTTAAAAGAGTGTGGGAAGCTAGAATTCATGACAAAAGGAAGAAAGGAAGACCAAGAAAAGAATGGAACAGTATGGTTATGGATGTACTAAAAACAAATGGATGGACATGGAATGAAGCGAAGCAGCAAGCAAAATTAAAAACGCAGTGGAAAACAATAATTACAGAACTGAAGTAAAGCTACAATTACTCTACGCTGATAAGTCGGCAAAAGATAAAACTTCAAATGCAGTGTCCGTAGAAGACCAACGATAATCGAGAATACCTAATATTTAACCACATGTGATTTCAGTAATTCTTGCAACAGGTGTGTGCTGTGTCGAATGTGTTATTTTAGGTTTGCGAATGTATTACTAAAATACGTAATAATACAACTTTCAAAGGCTTAAATTTGTGGTTATCGATTTGTTTGACTATTAAATGCGGAACTACATCTAAAATATATTGTGGTTCCTAGATTTTTGATGTTTTTTTACAGGTCTAAAAAGTACTGTCAGGAATCAAAGTACCATAAGATAAAATGGCAATATTGTAGACCACTTTCAGAAAAAGAGCTGCTGGAAATCGCAGATAAAATTTTATTGGAAGATTTACCTCTTGTTGATGATAACAATCTAACAGATGAAGAAGGTGATGACGATGTATATATTCAATTTTTTTTTGAAAATAATGCCCCATATAGAGCTACAGTTCCAGATTCTGTATATGTTGAGAATGTAATTGAACAAGAAAATGACAGCGCAGTAAAGAAATTCCAATTTGAAAAGAATCAGTCACCAGTTCCATCCTCATCAACATCTGAAATGAGTGAGGTACACTCAAAAAATATTACACACGATGTTGTTGATAAAAGTGAAGCAGATGTTCCCTGCTGAAACTAATACAAAAAAATAAAGGAAAATCGAAAGGGTATAAATGAAGAGAGAGAATCTAAACAAAAGTGGATAAGGGAGGATAAAGCGGAATTCATGCCAGAGTACAATTTACTTTATGGTTCTATAGAAGAGGAATTTACTAATTGCTCAAGCCCTACTGACGTTTACTTACGTTTACTTTGATATGCTGCAGGCGTTATAGTTTTTCACAGTAATCTCTAAGCAACACAACGAAATAAAACTCTTGGACATACAACTACCTGGAGCCACTACTGGATTGGTACCTAGTGTTAATTTAGGTCTTTCAATTGTAGCTAACTGTATGCAAGGAATAGGTTTGGAGAAATATTACGTTATCTTTACTATAATGATAATTATCTGATTCCAAAAAAACAACACAGATAAAATATACAGTGTGGTGCTTTTGAAAACGGGTCATACGTTAATGGTTTTGGTATGAAAATGAAGCTAAAATTAGTCCGTATAGCTGTTGTATTAGGAGTCAGCTGAATTTCACGTAGTTTCCAAAAATTCGTCAATAAAAAAAATAGTATTGGGTTGTCTAAATAATCAATATTCCTACGTTTTGACAATAAGCCTGAAAGGATAATCATTAATAAAAATAAAAACTTTATTCTCAAGGAACAGCTTCGAATGATATTAGAACTAAATTAAATAGGACGATTAAAATAAATAAACATCAAAAATTACTAACTTTTATTGATGAATTTTCAAAAAAACCGTGTAATTCAGCTGATAGCGAGCGATATACGCATAATTTTAGCTGCGTTTTGATACCAAAACCATTTTTGTCACTTGAAAGGGCGAGCTGGAATAAGAAAAACCAGTTCACAATGCTAAATCCCTATGACCCGTTTTCAAAAGCACCACCCTGTATAAAGTAAGACCATTGGTAAAAAATTGAATACAAACTTTCGAAAATGCTATATAACAACACGTCGTACAAGTATTGATGAAAGCCTGATATTATTCGAAGGACGAAGTCCCTTGAAATAATATAATGTTAAAAAACCGAACAAGCAAGAATATAAACCATGGTACCATGAAAAGCATATGTTTCAGATTTTCAAATATAACAAGGTTAAAATGAAGAAATTGAGCATGAATCCAAATATTTTGGACTTAGCTAACAAAACCTGAGTGAGACAAGCATAAAATTGTTTATGCTGACAATTATTTCATATCTACAGGGTAAATGTCCGACAAAAATATGTTTGGTAATGGTAGTCAATAACTTTGATTGATATTGTCAAAAAACATTTTGATTGTTGCTACGATATATGTTCATATAATTCATTTACCTTAAAGTAGCCATAGACGCGTATCAAAATTTATTTTTTGACTTTTTAGAAATTTGATGCCAAAAAGTTATTAAGGTTTTTCGTTCTATTTATTGAGTGACATCACCCGTTAAACCCTTGCCGGACATTTACCCAACACCCGTATAAATCTTCTAAAACAACTTCGCTTCAACAAGGTTTTAGTATGTGGTACTATACAATAAGACAAACTAGGAATGCTAAAGAAAATGGTTGAAGATAAGTATATGAAGAGAAGAAGTCTTCAAGTGGATGGATAACCGCGTGGTATATTTTGCATCCAATTTTCACGACACGGACCAAACGTAAGTAAAACAAATCGGATCCTTGAGGAACACCTACTTTTATATCTTTATAATCCAAAGTTACTGTTTTTTTTGTACCATTCAAATTGTGTTCAATGGCAACGTACTGTTTACGCCCCCTTATAAATGAACTCAGTCAGTTAGCAGCTACATCCACAATACCATATTTGGTCAATTCGTTCAGTAAAATGTCAAAGTCAACGCATTCAAAAGCCCTGCTTAGGTCACAAAATACTCCAACGGGGTTTTCACCTTTATTAATTAACTTAATTACCTGAATGAATAGTTGTATTGGTTGATCTTTGTGGTCTGAAACCATGTTGAAAATCGGAAATGATGTTATGATTATTAAGAAAAGACAATTGTCTGCTCAGATAACAAAATTCGTATCCAATTTCAAAAGGTCAAAGGTACAATCATAGAGTTCCCAACGATCTAGGAAAACGAGGGTCGCACTGGATTTGTGTTTGAAAAATTTGAAAAAAATAAGGGAAGATACGAGATGTGTAGTATTAAATGCTTTCAATCTAGACCTTACAGTAAATGCTCAATATGTGGAGTATGTTTATGCTTTAACTCGAAAAAACTTTCATTGAATACCATGAAATGTAATTTATTATTATCGTGTGTAGATTTTTGTATTTTATAAAACAGTTAGTTAATTATATGGTCAGTAATATTCCTATACATGACTGTATTTTTTGAACTTAAATAATTTTTAAATAAATTGGACGCTTGTTTTTCTAACTTTTTTTTTAAGTCAAAAGTCAAGTCAAAAGTCAAGTCAAAAAAGTTTAGTCAAGTCAAAAGTCAAGTGAAACGGAAGATGTAGTTTAATTGTATTTCGCCGTTCTTTTTTCCAAAAAAGTATAAGTATTAATGTTATGTGAACCATAACTTATTCACAAAGGAAATCTCTGCTGGAAGGTATTTACCAACTACCTGCTATTAAATACTACCAATACTCGTAAGTCCGCTTTACAATATAAAAACTTTACTCTATCTGTTCATAGTTAATAAGTACATCAATATTTTGATTGAATTCCGTACATATCGATCAATCGACATTTGATTTAACAAAAGCAACTCTGCTTTACATTCGGTCTATTATTGGTTTTAACAGAAATAGATCATCTCACCCGGAATTCATAAGGCCCAGATGATTCTATATTTGCATATGAACTTCCAGAAGTTACCGATAGGTGGCGATACGTGTTACATTATTATAATATTTTAGTTTCGTGTTATTTTCACACCTAACCTAACACTCAAATTAAAATTAAAGATTAATTCAAACAAACTGAATAGTATATCCTAGTAATATTTATACAAGTGAAATATTAAAATCTATTTTTAAATTATTGCGTTGTTTCGTCGTAACATTATTTTGCGATATTCAATCAATGACGAAACCGGAAAGCCAACGCATAACGCCATCTATCGGTGGCTGAAGGAAACACTAACACGTCTAGAGAATCTACTGCTTGTATCTATGGGACGTTCTACATTCCGGGAGAAATGATGTATTTCTGGTTTTAATAAATGAAATAAGTGGTACGGTGACCCGCACTAACTTTTGTTGTTTGTTTTCAATTAATTCAAAAAAAAAATACCGTACAGTTATTTTCTCAATTTTTTTCTACAAATCATCCAGATAGCGCCAACATAATTTATTGAATACGTACCAAATTTCTAGTAAAAAAATTTTCCATGGTGATTTCAAGTACCTAATCAAAATTGGTGCATCAAATTTAGAGATTCGAAATTCTACAAAAGTTCATGGCGTAATTTATTTTATTTTCTCTCTAAATACAGAAAGTAAAATATATTTAAAATCACGCAAGTTTTTTTTAAATAAATAAAAGTTGTTGAATATTACTTGTCTTACAACTTTTATCAAAGTTTTTCTGAAATGTATCGATTTAGATGCATCGCTTACCTATTTAAAACGTATCTCAATTTTTCATGCAAGAAAAAACATTATATAATTCGAGGATTGAAATATGAATAATATATGTGATTGTTGCAATAGATTGCAAAATATAAGAGAGTTAAACGAAATATAGTGCTCGTAAATAATTGCCGGTAACATAATCGAAATAATGGAATATCATGTAACAAAGGAACATTAAAAGATCTACAGTTCCCACGCATCGGGGATATCCAAACATAAAACCATTATCAATATATCAATTAGTAGCACCCGCTAACCATCAGGGCGTGGCGGTCACAATTCAACAACCCCGTGTGTGTATAACTTTGACCCCCCACATCTTTATGATACTAGATATTTATATCTGCAATATCATCTGACAACCGCTCAAATCAATTACACGCGCTTTCGTTTTATTTTCTTCTTTTAATCTATTCATTCTCTATTTTAATTGCATAAAAGAATCTCTTGAAAAATTGTCTTAATATTTTTCTTTTTCACGATGCGCCGATAAAATTACAGAGATTGCGTCAGAGGTGTTTGGTGTAGTCAAGACAGGCAGTTTCCGTTGCGAAAGAAACACCGATAATGAGAATTACATCTGACACTACAAGCGTTTAATTTTAGACGCGCTCCTTTTTATTTGTATTATTTTATGACTTTTCCCGTTTAACCCCGTCGTATATTAAAAGGGCATCGTTTCAATGAAAGTGTATCGTCGTATTTTGGCAAGTCATTCCTTCACCAGTAGGTGGTATGATAACCGAATGGGGCGATAATAAAAGGCGTTAAAAGGACGCACATCATCCCCTAAAAGATATCCTGGTGTTTGTTAAGTGCCAAACACCACGCGGTTATAATTTATTCGTTTATTTTTCTTGGGGTTTAAGGTGATGGGTTTCAAATGTTAAATGATTTTAAGTATAAAGATTGCGGTGTAACTAATAGATGATGACAAGGGTCTCTGGAGCACGAAGGACATATGTTTCGATCCATTTAACGATTTGGGGCACGAACCGAACACACGCACTCTAGGACTGCATTAAAAATTGCGTCTTTGTATAAGGGTGGTCCCGATTCCCACGAGTGACTTGATGGCAATGCGTGACAACAACCACTAAGCAAACAAAGCACCCGTGCGCAATACAATTAACAATGATTGTTAACTAAAGTGAGCAACGGTAAAAATGTCGACAAGCAATTTTTCCAACAATTCATAAAAAGTGTAACAAATCAATATAGGTTATGTGATCCGGTGATGAGCGGGCGTTGCTTAAATTGATAGTGACGTGTTTCCGGATACTAATTGACGTGTGCACAGTGATTGATGCACAGATTCCGGTAGCCATATTTGATACGAGAGCTTAATTGGAATGCTTGCCATCAAATTCTATCCTGATTGTTTTTTTAATATAAATTATTTGGTTACACATTTCAAGTGAATTATGTTTTTATTCGACACAACATGAAATACTTTTCCTTTTTTACAATAATTTTTCATTATTTACAAAAATATTGCTATTAATTAAATTAAATCTTTTCTACGAAACACAAACTTTTTATTTAAGACGTCTTAGGTCTTGAAAGTAATACTTAAAAATGTAGGTTATTATTTAAATTCAAATTCTTCGTTATATAAGGTCAGTGTCAGTTCGTCGCTTTTAAGCGGAACAACTGATATTTCTTGCAAAATTAACCTCTTATTGTATGTACATAAAAATCACATGAATTGCTCAATTACAACATTTACATTTGGTAGATGAAAAATTATACAGGTTAACTCATGGTTAACTGCTTTCATTAGAATTCTTAACATTTGCACAAATTTGAAATCATCTCCTCAAATAAAATAATAAACTTCCAATTCTACCGGAAGTTGACATCAACGTATTGTCGATATATCTAAACAAATATAAAAACAAATTTATATTTTGCCAGGGTGTCAAATCACCAGGACCCTTATTGGAAGGTGGCGACAACTGAATGTTTCTGAAATAAATTTCTTGTAGCTTCATCGACTTTCTTCTTCTTCCTTATTTCTCTATTTTCCTTTAGAGATGACTGCAGCGAAGTGGACGCTAGTATTTGCGATGTTTGTTTTATTTTCTCTGGGGGAGTCGTTTTTCAAAATATCCAAAAATGTATTGAGGTAAATTTTAGGTATACGACATGTTTTAAAAGTATTTACAATTATACAAAATGTTTCATTACAGGTGGATAGTGTACCGGGGGAATGCTATACAAAATTAAAAATACATTTAATAAGCTTTCTTATAATGATATAAAATACAGGGTGTTCTATTTAAAAAAAAGTAAGAAAAGGATGTCACCGAGTAACAGAACTGTATTCAAAATTAAGATTTATCAAAATACTTCGAGAAGAAACTAGACCATATTAGAAAATTCTCACAAGTAGAAAATATTTTTTTTTGCTTAATTTTAGAAATACCAGGTGTTGAATATAACACGTTTTGAGGTTATAAATGGCAGCATCTCCTAAAGTACCTTGTGTAACATATTAGAGCCTTACATTGGCGTGATGAGTAAAATAAGCGCAATTCAAATTCATAATAATATATAGGGTGTTCCATTCAAAAAAACATAACTATGCACTGTCCACCATAATGAAACACACTATACAATTGTAAATAATTTTAAAACATGTAGCTTAAGTATATGTAAAATTTACCTTCATACATTTTTTTGATATTTGTTATAATAACGGTTATATTGAGCTTCCTCACACTAATGCTGTACCCTGTATACAAGGTCACTGGTAATTGGATACATTCCTTTGGAGATCTGATAGAACAAGAGGTAAGGAGTAAATTTAACCCTAATATGTATTATACAAAACTCAATGGATTTTGAGATATTTCGATTTTCAATTTTTCTTAAAAAGTTGATGTTAATATGTTAAAGTGTAATTTTCAAAAATTTACGCCAACTTTGTGGAACTTTTTGATGGAATACTAGCCCAACTTTATGGTCTTCCGTATGGAATAAAAATATCCCTTAGCATTTCCATCATGTGATAATTTCAAAGAAAAACTTGTTCAAAATAATTTTTCAAAATCAGATGTGATAATTCTTTGAGGTTTTTTCAAATAATTCTCAACGCTTCTTGCCTACAAATTGTGTTAAAACTTCCTTGTTGCAATAGCTATCGAACAAGTGCGAATCTTACAACAAACCCTTAACAGTTCCAAAAAAAATAGTAAAAATGAAACAGTCGACCGAATTTATTTAACTGCTGTCCACCATTAGACCTTATACGTTTTCCATGTGAAGTGGGCGGATAAACAACTGAAGGTAGAATGTGACGTTTCACTCGTATAACTTTTTGACAGTCTTAAGTTCATATTTGAAGATTCTTTGTTATAACCGTCGCACACCGAATATTCGTGTATTTAGTACGACATATCGAAATGTCGCAGAAAATGGTTCAGTGAAACGTCGGCAATTGAAAGTCTGGTCTACGATACGCGGAGTTGGATGCCATTCTTACCATTATACCCCTGTCCAGGGCTTAGATGAAGGTGGTCCTGGAAGGAGATTAAAATTCTGCCGCTTTATGTTAAATTCAGATGCAGAGGATGAAAACTTCTTAACCAACATTTTGTGGACGGACGAATCTAAATTTAATCGCGAGGGCACAACCAATTTTCATAACATGCACTATTGGGCGGAAGAAAATTCACATTTAATAAGGGAAACTAGTTTCCAAAGGAAGTTTTCAGAAAATGTATAGATGGGAGTTGTTGGCCGCTATTTAATAGGGCCTTACTTTTTACCGCAACATTTAAACGGAGAGATCTATGAGGATTTTCTAGAAAATCACCTGTAGGAGCTTCTAGAATATGTTCCTTTAGCCGCTAGAGCGCGAATGATTTTTCAGCACGACGGTTGTTCAGCGCATTATAGGCTGACGGTACGGAATTTGCTGAATGAACGTTTCCCTAACCGTTGGATTGGAAGAGCAGGCCCAATAGTTTGGCCAGTGCGAAGTCCAGATTTAACTCCTCTGGATTACTTTGTATGGGGTCGTATGAAAGATATAGTATACGCAACCCCAGTCAATACAAGGCTTGACCTTAGACAAAGGATAATCGACGCTGCCGTATCCATACGGAATACATTGACCACCAGAGTGGCAAAAACAGAAATAAGAAGACGCTGCGTGTATACGTAATTTTGAACAAGATTTATAAAAATTAAGTATACTAATGTACTTATTGTTAATTTAATTTACAGCTGACTTCTATGTATAAGGTCTAATGGTGGACAGCAGTTAAATAAATTCCGTCGACTACTTCATTTTTACTATTTTTTTTTGGAACTGTTACGGGTTTGTTGTAAGATTCGCAGCTTGTTCGATAGCTATTGCAACAAGGAAGTTTTAACACAATTTGTAAGCAAGAAGGGTTGAGAATTATTTAAAAAAAACCTCAAAGAATTATTACATCTGATTTTGAAAAATTATTATGTACAAGTTTTTCTTTGAAATTATCACATGATGGAAATGCTAAGGAATATTTTTTATTCCATACGGAAGACCATAGTGTTGGGCAAGTATTCCATCAAAAAAGTTCCACAAAGTTGGAGTAAATTTTTTGAAAATTACTCTTTAACATATTAACATCAACTTTTTAAAAAAAAATTGAAAATCAAAATATCTCAAAATCCATTGAGTTTTGTATAATACATATTAAGGTTAAATTTACTCCTTACCTCTTGTTCTACAAGACCTCCAAAGGAATGTATCCAATTACCAGTGACCCTGTGTAATGCATAATGGAGGGCTCTGCAAAGCAAGTTACTGTTGTTTCACATACATTAAAGATAAACTTAAAGAGGGCTGCAAAACGAAACACGCGACCTTTAAAGTTTATTAGTTTTTTAAAAGGATAAAAGTTCGTGGCCTCAAAGACCACAAGAAATTGCACCAAGTGCATTCAGCGCTAAAAAAAACAGGTACACAACAGAAACAAATTACTAACATTTTAGTTTTTGAGCAGAGCTATCGTAAATAGAAAAATGCAATATAATCAAATACCCTGTCAAATTTAGTTACCAAAAATTGCTCAAGCTGATTAATTGCATCAGGCTACGAAAGTCCCAGTGTCACCTATAATCGATACATTTTTGAATTCGTGAAAATTATTTCCACAATTATGCATATTTAAATTTAGAGGAAGTTCCCAAACTAATCCAGAAACAAATTAAAATGTTTACACTTCTTCTCCTGTTATTATAACTTCTATTGTACATCCACCTCCTTGTATTGTACATTATTTTCCTTTTTACTACGAATTCAAATTACATAAGAAACTCTCATCAACTTGTAATTCCGCTGAATGTATTACGAGAAAAGCATACGCAAAGAAACGTTCTCATTTCCATGTTTCGTCTTAATTTAACTTAAAATTATCAATGTATTTGAGAAGTTGAAAACTACATTAGTCGAGAGATTGGATCTTTAATAATCATCGTTTTATATTTATGACGATGAAAATGTAGACGAACGTTTATACAAATCCCCCAAATATACTTGATTAATAGACTACAAGCAACCCATTTAGTAGTTTGTAAGTTTGCCACTGGGGGTTGAATAATCTGATAACGACTTTACGCTATATAATAGGGTAAAGTTTTGATATAGAGTGTGATTAATTTTCATAATTTCAATCTACACGTTTTATTTTTTCCAGGCACAGATAAGACATCACATTCGCACCTTTCGCCCAAGGGTTACAATAGCATTTCGGAAACATTAAGTCGATCAAAATGTGGTAAGTTTTCTTTTGTGTGTTTTAACGTGAAGGAACATTTTATTTTACAACTTTGTGATTCTGTTTAATTAAACTTTGATATAATTTGGTCAGTAACAATTCAAGTTCTTAAAAAATGTTACCACTTTATCAATTTTATTATTTTATTCTAATACCATTGATTGTAAAACTTCTAATACTATAGGGTAAAACAGGGACGCACTTTTTGAAAAATGCGCCGGAAATTTACTGTTTATTTTTGAACCGAACCTGGTTTTAAAATCATAAATAATGCGTTAGGTATTAAACTTTTATTGCATAACATCAACATTTTTCAAAAATAAAATAAAATACAAAATTCTGATTTTGGCAATTGTTTTCTTCTCACAAGGCATACAGTCGTTTTTAAACGATGTGTAGGTGTCATGAAGCCACCTGCGGCACTGAATCCATTCCGCTGTCGATTTGGTATTCTCGTAGCGCTCCACACATCCTACGCATTCATTTTCGTCAAAAGTTTCGTCGTCTGTAGAATCGTTTGTAGAAAACGCACCATCTTCTTCAGAGGAGGAGAAACTTACCAAACGTCGTTTGCAGAGTTTACTGTAGCAAGGTTATTTGTCATCAATTTCTTCGGTATGTCTGTCTTCTGTGATGTTTTTCTAATTGTTTTTTCTGACATTTTAATCTTCTTTCTTATCTGCAATAAATGATGACTGTTTTCTTCGTTTAGTTTGCTTGTTGGTTTTGAGGATTGAAACTGGCGAAATTTCATCCAGAATTACTAGGTGCCCAATCATCCGCACCAAACGAAAAAGCGCTTGTCGAAGGTCCTAATTCTCGGAAAATCTCTGCTATTTTATCTTGTTCTGTTGCCACGCTTTCTGGATTTTGGTTAAGGTTATTTGATGATAGAAAGACATGTTCAGGAACTGCTGAGGGTTTCAAAGGAAAAATTCCAGTTGCGGAAAACCCTGAAGCTCCAGCCTGGCTAGTTGCTGCGCGCGCCCACACTGTAGCAAGCAGGCCACCAATATGTCTACGCTCAATCTTTCTTTGGGGATTGGCTATAATGAATTTATCACATGCATTTCGAAAATATTTTTTGAGAGGCTTAAAAAACACTCGGTCTAACGGTTAAAGAAAGTGTGTTGTGTGATTAGGTAAACACAGGAATATAACGTTATTTTGAACCGCAGTCTCCAACATCTCGTAAGAGTTCATATGCGATCCATGGCCATCTAAGGTTAAGAAGCATTTGTCAACAGGTTTTCTTGTTAAAAAATGGGTAAGAAATCAATCTATAAATAAATCTTCGCAAATGAAAGCTGACTCCCGTCTTATTTTGATCACCGACCCTGGTGGCATGTTCTCTTGCCAAATTTGTTGCAAGTTGACACCGTTGAAGATGCAGTACGGCGGCATAAAATTTCCCTCTGCGTTGCAACATTTCACTACTATTATGGTCTCACCTCGTTCTTGCGATGTAACTACATGGGCATCTTTACTGCCTTTCACAGCTACAACATTACCAGGTACATTGTTTAATTGAAGCCTTGATCCGTCCATATTGAAAATGGTTTTGCACCTCTTCTTTGTTTATACCTTTGGATCGGGATATGGACACACCTTCGGCATTTCGAATGCTTGAAGTGGGATTTCTTTTTAAAAATAGCTTGAGCCAATCAGCACCAGCCATCTGTTTATCTTTATTGAATCGATTTTGTAGATCCATAGATTGTGCTAGATTATAAGCTATCATCCTCAAATTTTTGGACGTAGGCGCAAAACCAGAGGCCTATAGTTTTTGAATGTGGTTACATAGCTTCGCCCAAAAAGGATGCCTTTCCCATACTGCTACCTTTGATGAAATTTTGTTTTTCTACGCGTGCACGTAGTGTCCTATCAGGGATGTGATTATTGCGAGCGGCTTGTCTGATGGGGTTCTTATCTTGAAGCATAGCGTTTACTACTCTCGTCGAGTTCTCCTGTGTCCATTTTCCCCTTGTACTCTTACGACTAGTGTAAAACGTCGGTATTTTGGATCTAAAAATAAAAAACCATTGTGCGTCATCTGTCCCAAACGTCATGCGTCATCTATCCCAAACCCATGGAATAGATGACGCACCTGTTTAAGTTACAACAAATTTTGAGAAATGGCGTTAGCTTAGTGAATATACTTTTAAAACAACCCAACTTTAAACTAAACTACTCTCTGTTTTGCCTTATTGAAACAATTTTTTGGAGTATCCTAAATGTTAGAATATAAACAGTTATGGTACAAAACATAATGAAACATAATTCCAAATAATCATAACTCACTAAAAATTCTAGAAGCTCTTCTTCATCGTCCTTTGTTTTTACGAATATGGGTCAAAAAATTTAACCCGCTAATGTCTAAAATCAAAAGTTAATTAGACAAGAGCCCTTTTTACGACTCATGGATTTAAATGTTTTAGTTCTTTGCTCTAGAAGAACGGCATCATGATAATGATTATAATCGACTAATCGGTGATTATCTGAGGAAAAAGTACTGAGGAGATGTGGATTGATATAGTATAAGTTATACATCTTTTTTTTTAATTACTTAATTATTTTTTTCAAAGGACAACTCTTAATTATCAGTATAGTAAACAGTAAAATGAACTTCGCTCACCAATTAAGGCACAACTGGGACACTTCCAAATTCAACAAACATAGCTCCCTTTTGAATAAAAAAATTAGGATTGTTTAGGAGGAACAAGAACAACAAGATTATTGCCTACAGTACTTACATAATACATCTTTGGCGGACTTACCTCTGACACCTGAAGGGAGACGTAGGATCTCATCTTGCTTACCTAACTCCGTCTACCTAAATATCTTAAAATTTGTAAACTTGCATTGCTCTACTTATCCATGATCATGCTAACCAGGATATGATCTGCAAGCGCTTCTACTAAAGGGAGCCATACACTAGCGAGATTTTCTCAAGGTTTAGCCTGAAATTCCTCAACGTTTGCTGTAGTTTCCTCCGGTCCAGGAAATGCGATAGACCAAAAAATCCCAAAAAAATTCCATTCTTTTTAGCGTACAGACCGGATTTTTCTTAATGTGTGTAATAGACATTCAGTTTGCCTTAAGGACTTCAGGTGATTTGTATCCAGTTAGTACTTATCTCTCACCATATCTCATCAAACGAATTTACGAAAGTGAACAACAACATTATTGGATGCGTGAATGCCACCAAAATTAAAAATTCTTTACTGTATCAAAACTCAATTCAGGCACAATTTCCACTTTTTATTAATTTGTTTTTTTTGTAGAGTAAAATGTCCGACTTCGTCGTAATATCGACGAAGGGCTTTCTTTTTTGGGTACTTCTCATTGTAGACCTGTGCTGGTATTCCCGCACACTCGTCAATTTTTAATTTGTAGCCTCTGTGCACCTCAAATCTATCTGGTGCAGGTTGGTTTAAAATTAGTGCAACTTGCTGAATTTTTACATCGGCAATTCTGTATGTAATCCATCCATCTTAATCTTCATCATTATTCCACATGTCCTAGCCTGAATTTAATGCTGAAATTAAATACCTGAATAGTGAACCACCACCGTGAAATTCTTGCTAATGGTCTTTCGGTGTGTTTGTTTTTCGCAAAAACCTGCAGGCAGTAACTAATTTGAATACGCGAAGAACTTTCCGCAACGGCCATCGTCTCAAGTTTATTTAATTTAATTTAATAACCACAAGATGTAATTTACCATTTTTGTGTGTAGCAAAACTCCTAGTACCGTCAGTGTTCTCTTCTATTTTGGCTTTAGAATCATGATGTGCTGAAAGTGTTCCTTCAGGAAGGTTATTCAAAACAGCTTTTTCATTTAAAATTGTCCCAGTTAAGTATGTCAGAAGTTCTGAGAAATTGGAAATTGGTTTTACCTATTCTTTTTCAGGACTAATACCCCTTGACAAGAATTAGATGTCCAAAAATTCAATAGTAGTAGACAGAATTCCAAGATTTAAGTATACTGGCGCTAATTTACTTTACCTTTTAATTTTATTTTATAATCGTTGAAATAAACTTGGATCATAATCAACCCAAAAGGCTTTTTTTTCTGTTAACATCTGATGATAACTAGACCTAAGGTTCAAACTGGTATGGAATGTTGTACCCGCCAAATGTTCCATCTCGTCATCAATCTTCGTTAACGGATAATAATCCTTGATGGACTTCTTTCGAAAACCTTGTCATTTTCCTTTGCTACAACTACCACAGGTGAAGCGTAAGGAGAATTGAATGACATTTTTTAATAAATTACTAACATATGTAATTAGTGTGTCTCTCTTTTAATGATCATATAATTTTAGCCGAAAAAAAATTAGTAGTTCTTGTATCTCATTCCATCTCAAAAAGAAGACCTTATTATAATAATAATAATAATAAACGTTTATTGGCTTCATAACACAAATCAGATGCCATAAGAAATACCAAAACAAACAAAACAAAAAAATAAATAATAAATGTTTCAAATTATTAGCAAATAAATCTATATTACAAAATTAATTAAATTAAGAAGGCAAATGGTTACGGGAACATACTAGCTGCAACAGGCAACCGTCTGATTAGCTACCAATGTAACCACACCCGGAACCGTAAGTATAAGTCTGCACTTAAATCCTAGCACAGAGAAAAATAATCAAAATTTATAAATTTTTAAATTATTTAAAGAAAAGATTCTAAAATGCAACCTCAACAAAGCTTTCTGCTCCAGAAAAAACAAGAAACTGATTATAAAAAAAAAGAAATAAAGGCAATGGTCTGTAAATTAAAAAAAAAAGAAAAAAAGAACTTACATTGTCAAATCTCCTCTGGATAACATTAACTTAATATTATGTTTAAAGAAGAAGTTTTAATTGTATCAGGTTTAAGTTTATTGTAAGACGAAAACGATTTCTTAAATTGTTCCAGGTTAAAAGGTGGTAAACCTAAGGCATTCTTTCTTCTAATATTAATGTTATGCACGTCCGTTCTAAATCTAATTTTATTGGATAGGTATGGCGGTGTTTTGGTGGTCAAAATTTTATGATAAAAACATAGAGAATGAAGGACCCTTCGTTGCACCATTGACAGCCAGCCACCACTAATGTGTGAGAAATATGTTGGCGTTTTCGAATATTATAAATAAACCGTAAACAGCTGTTTTGAATCACCTGAACTCTCTTTCTATCTACATTATCCAAACACCTATTATAAACAACATCACAGTAATTAAAATTGGACAATATTAACGATTCGCAAAGGGTCTTTCTTGCAATTACATTTAAAATGTGTCGGTTAGCATAGAACAGCTTTAGAGTCGAATAAGCCTTCCTTAGAAGCATTCCCAAATTGCTTATTTTAGCAACAACAGGAAGATATGTATTATTAATGTGAATATTAAAAGAGTTAGATACAATCTCTCGATCTTTACGTCTGCCAAATAGAATAAGGGAGCATTTATTTGGATTGATAAAAAGTTGATGCTTATTTGAAAATTTATTAAGTTTGTCGAGGTCAAAATTTGTTTTATACATAGAATTTACTAAGTTGTTTACTTTAAATGAAGTATAGAGTTGTGTATCATCCGCATAGCAATGGTATTTACAATATTTAACATGTTTATAAATATTAGAAGTATAATGTAAAACAAAGGTCCCAGGATCGACCCCTGTGGCACTCCAATGATAAGCGAGGAGGAAAATGAACCGTCTAAAGCAACAATCTGACTTCTATCCTTGAAATAATTTGAAACCAGTTGAAGAGCCACCTTCCTAATGCAAAATAGAGATAAGCAATTTGTGGTTAAGAGTGTCGAAGGCCTTGGAATAATCAACTAGAACCAGCGCGAAGACCTCACCAACATCAATAGATCGAAAAATTTCGTCCGTTACATTAAGTAATGTACCCGTGCAAGAATAACCAGAGCGAAATACAGATTGATAGTCAGGAATGAAAGAGCCATCATTCAGGTAACGCCAAAGCTGTACAGATGCCAACTTCTCGAATATTTTAGAGAACACTGGTAATATACTAATAGGCCGAACATCTTCAAGAGCCGCGACGTTACTCTTCTTAGGTATAGGAATTAATTTAACAATTTTCCAGCAGGAAGGAAATCACCAACAGAAAATATGGTATTAATAATATGGCGCATGTAATGTAATATATGAGGACAGCACATTTTAAGCATGCCAAGAGAAATGCCGTCTGACCCGGCTGCGCCCGAAGAGAGAGAATTGATAACACGTTCGATGTCAGTTTCTGTTATGTCAACAAATTCAAAACATCTGCAACATTTTCATGTAGGTTACTACTATAAAAATTAAAAAGTTCTGAATCAGGGTCATTTTCTATTTGAACTGAAGAAAAGTAATTATTTATTAGATTGGGATCACCAATATCAGGTGGCAGAGAGTAGCTTTTTTATTGAATAAGTGATCAAGCGCAAAAAGAAAACAACGAATACGTTAAAAAGTACGAGATCAAGAGTAGGTACGCTAAACCTAAAGGAATCTTATATGACTGTGCTAGATATAAAAAAACTGAAGAGGAAAACATATTGCTATCTATCAAATACTAAAAAAATTTGCCCTAGAATATTGCTCCAAGCTTTCAACTCTGTCCAAGAGTGCACTTTCCAAGAAACACACCTTTTCTTCTAACACCTTGACCCGTTCTTCGTACACTTCGCGAATTACTTGAGTCGCAGTTTCAACAATTCTTTTATGAAGGATTGGTTGTTAAATATTTTTTCGATGGTTTTTTCAATCTTCTCATCATCATTTACTTCGGCTTTAGATGCATATCTTGTTTCAGGCATTATTTAAATGCAGATAGCAAAACGACAGCAGCAACAAAGTACGTCTACTCAATGCGAATCATCGACTTATAAAGTACAAGCTTAAAATTCATAAATCACTAACAATTGTACCTGCCTGTCCTATTTGTTTTTCTGACATCCTATACGGTTTGTAAATACATGGTTCTTTATCTTTTAATTTAGTTACTATTTCAATTGATTTTATTGTTTCTAACTTTTTCAGATTTTTCGAAAAATCTGTTCCCTTATAGCTGATAGGGCATTTCATCAATATGCATTTCACACAATGGAAGAAATACATTACTAAGTATTGACATTTATCCAACAATTTTTGATTTATTTTGCTGGGATGCAATTCTTCTTAGTTACCAAAATATTTCCAAAAACGTTAACCACATTTGGTTCTGACCAACAACACGAACAATTCCTACATAATTAGGAGGAATAATTACGTCTTATGTAGAGGGAAATGCCATTTTATCTTTACAATTTTGAATTTTAAGCTTGGTTTTTCAAAATAACTAAAGCTATATATTTTTGGAAACTCCACATTATTCTTAATGCTTGTTTCAGAACTAAAAAGGTTATTAAAAAACGAACTGTGTCACTGGATTCTAGGGAAAAAGTTTTATACGAATAGTTTTTGACCTTTTCGACCAGTTAAAACATAAATGAATGGTGGGGAGGGGGTCCTAAAAGCGATTGATTTTAATTTTACCCTGTATCTTAAAAACATAAAAATTGTAAAGGAGGCATGTTATGTTTTACAAAAAGTAGCACATTGTCGCTAAAACCGTTACTCTCTATCTTTAAAAATAAGTGAGATCTACACAAAAGTGTTGAAAATGAAATATACTGTATGTACATTGAGGTTCTGTAAATGGTTGACCAATTGACATTACCACATTTTAGTAAGCATCATTTACAACTTGAACACTAACATTGTCTATTTTAACACACACTTTTACACTCCACCAAAAGTTCTTACTCCGGCACCATCGCAACCTCAGGAATAATAGATTTTTGAGCATCAATAACTAAACCAACATCTGTTGCTGTGCGTAGTTTCATGGTGTTTTCGACACTCCCAAAATCATTGTATGAATCCCAGCGCGTATTTGCCGTTTATGATGCCCGTTTGTAAAAATTGGTATCTCTTTCAACGTCAGCGTGCAGTTTCTCATGATGTGCCATCATATGTATCATACTGATGTTCGATGATATTCTGAATAATTGATCTTCCTAAGGATATTATTCCACTTAGGTTGTGGTCGTTTAAATGGAATTGGAAAATCTGATGTTGATTCTGTTAGCGTCTACCTTTTATCTTTAATCCACCAAGACGAATTTTTTTGTTGTAAAATTTTCTGGGGATTTTAGTTATTTGAGATTGCCGATACCGACAATTTGTCTTAATTTTTCCGGAAATTTTCCTTATCAGCCAGTCGCAGAAGACATACCTTCATTTCCTATTTGCTGACCGTTGTGAAAGGTATACATGGAAAATTTTGTCTAAAGTTTGAACAGTTAGGCATGCGCTCTATAATATAAATTGAAGTAAAATCATCCCATTCAACTAGAGGATACGTTTTTCGCCTACTGTTCATGTGTTGGTACCTTTTTACTTTCTTTTGTTTTAATGAAATATTTGCTATCACGGTTTCTATCAATTGCACGTTTTCCTTTTTTTTATACCTGCTGGTTTCTTCGTATGCGCTCTTTTTTGTCCTATGGATTCACTAATGAATGGATTAATGGATCATTAATTATGGTTATTCTGGCATGCATTATAATCCAAAAATTATAAAATAACGAAGTCGGGTCTGGTATTACCACTAGCGTTGGAATTTGAACCTACCTTGGAACCTCTTACTTGTCAAGGACACCACCCAAGATAAGCCTGTTATCTGGTTATTTGTAAGCATCCCAGCAACTCGTATCATCGAAGTCCATCTTTGTCTTTCTTTTTCTTCATGGGATATTAAATACTGGAGTTGGATACGAGAGCTGTCACATCTGCCTATTAACTGTCGAACACCGAAGACTTCCTATATATACAAGCTAAGTTAATTCTTTTATGGATGTCATTTATAATTGTTGTCGCGTTTTATGTATACGTACCACGGCTGTGAATTTAACAACGTACTTTTTTCGCTGTGTAAAGAGCCTGTAAACTAGAAAAATCTTTCCAAGTTTCTGATTAATTGTGTGCGCTTTTAAACTATTTAAATAATTGGCCAAGGTCCGGTACTCTCCGTAAATTGTTGTCAAGTACATTCAGAACAATATTTGCCACGCGAACTCGGTGAATCGCTTGCCTGGAATAATCGGTGCTACGACTGTCAAAATTTCATAATACTCTAACCTATTTGGGCGTTTGTGCCTCAAATTATTACTAGTGTCTTAACTCGCTCTCGTGAGTCATTATTATTTTATAACTATATTTTGCTATTAACTCTAAACGATATTATCCATTTGTGTGTCTATCAGCGTACGGTTTGTTTCTTGTGTCTATGAGTTTCTAGTGAATATCTCTTATACGCAATCCTAGGGCGCCTTATAAATTCTTCGTGCAGTGTAGAAGCCTTCATTCTCACGATTCTCCATAAGCCCACGACCACTCACGACTAAGGGGAGCTGTCGGGCAGGTTTTCTAGCACTGCTATATTATTGAGTTTGTTTACAAATAAATCGTAACAAGTTGATCAAGCTGTCTGATCCACTCATCAGTTATATTTGGATTGCTGATCTTTGATACCGACGAGTTCTCTGTGCTGCAGGCATCGACAACTTGATTCTGGTTTCATCGCATAACCCATTTTATAAGGTGTATTTGAATTAATCTTCGGTGTAAAAGTCAAAATCAAAGTGTCAGGTACAAACATAACTATTATTTTTCAAATCCTTTATTCTCAAAACCAAAAGAAGGAATATATTGACATTTTTTACATTCTAAAATTGTCGGTTAGTTTACAGTTTACCAAAGTAGTTACGTAAACGCAGTTTTTGTTAGAGATAGGTGATTTAGTTTACGAATGCTAATTATTAGTTACACAAAAGAATTACGATGTAAATTAGATTTTCTACAACTTTTATTTGCGCGTGAATTTAAACATGAAGTTAGAAGATGTATAGTTTGTTTTGTATACTAAAATAAAAACATACAATTTAGAAACAACTGCTATTAGAGAAAATGTACATAGTACTATTAATGTAACAAGTCCATAATCTACGTTTTTATGGACCAAACCACATAACTATGGAGGCCATAATAGTGATGAGACCATAAAACGAGATTATGGACTAGTTGCATAAAAGATTTTATGGTCAACTAATTATATGATTTTACTTAAACAAATATGAACTGCAGAAAGGATTCGTCATACCGACGTATATCTAGTCGTATTTGATTTTGTTTAGAAATTGACAGTTTTTACTCTTAAAATCCACACATTTCATTCTGACGTTTATGTTTGACATTAACACAGCCGTCCATAAAGTAACAAAAAAGGATTAGTCCATAAAGAGGCACAAAATGGCCGAAAATCTGTGTCATAAACAGCAGGAAATTGGTCGGTTGGCCATAATTAAATTAGATTAATTTGTCACATATGATAATAATTGGTATGTTTTCGTAGGTCATATGGTCACGGTTTTATTTCTATTATTACCTTTCCCCTCATGTGGGGTAAGGTGGTGACAATTTAGAATTTAGTTTTTGTTGTTTTTTATTAAAGAATTTGTAATCTCTTCAATTTCAACTATTTATGTTTAAAAGCCATTGTACCAACCTTCCCAAAGAGAATCATAAGATTATAAACATAAATTTTCAGAAAAAAATTCTGGTTAACCTTGCGATCTTACCCAAATTTAAAAAACGGAAAAACAAAATAAACGTCTAAACCGTTGCGCGCTTGCAGCCTTGAACAGGATTTAAGACTGGATTCAAACTTAATTATGTTCAAAACTAAAATTGCTGTTTAGAAAAATAGTTCAAATAAAAGTTATAGATAATATAATTTGAAACAACTTTTGTACTAATATTGTTGTAGATATTGTTAAAACAAAAATTAGTGTCATATTAAGTAATTACTTATCCGACCAAAAAACTGTTTAACAAAAGTTTGTTTGGTAAAAATTACGTAGGTTAAGGGTTAAGGTCTGCGGTATTATCTTTATAAATAACACCTATATGACGAGTTTCATAGAAATCGTGTGGTTATTTAGATGTCGTGTTTACATACGACCTCCAAACAGAATTTTAATTCGTCCGAAAAGTGATAAAAGAGGGGTGTTAAAATTTCCGTATGAAAACATCGCATAACTACCCATCTTATTTATAATATGTGGAGTAAAAATGATGCGCTAAAATGTTTACATCATGCTTTTGAAATCAACTAATTAAAGGTTTTTCGTGAACAAAGTTTTCTTCATGCTATTAAAACTTCATTAAAAAACAAACCAAAACAATATATTTATATAAAAATTTCTCAATAAGTTTAAACAAAAAACAAGAAATAAAATTAATTAAAAGAGAACAATATTTAGTTGTCAACGTTCATATTGGACGTAAATCGACATTGTACATCGATTTTTCATAAAATATTTGAATTTTTACAACCGGTAATAATATTGAGCAGCTACAAGAGCTTTATTACTTTCAACGAGCTATTAATTTGAAGCAGTAAAACAATAAGGGTTGTTGCTCAAAACTTTTTTTTGGAACGTGTTCGTAGCATAAAAACGTATTGAAATTTCCATTTATTATAATTAAAGTGTCGTTCGTTAGATTCATTCATCGTTTATCCATTGTTTTCTGGGCTGAAAAAGAGCACGTGTCTAACTACGTTTTGTTTTGTTTTGGAAACTCTTACACACACACATACATAACAAAGAGAGGGAATAGCTGAACAACAAAACTTTCTCAAAACGACTGTAATAAAGGGTGGTGAAGTTAAGAACAATAAAAGCGACGAATGTACCTCTAAACATAAAATAACGAAACAAGCAGAACGACGACGACAACGGCGGCGGGTAAAGTAAAAGCATCTTGCATAGCACTAGATTTCTGTAACTATGACTAATACTCAGTATTTCCGGACTGGAATGGTAGAGCCACACGTCCCTGCTGTTTCCGGAGTCCCGGATTCCGGTCCCCTTTCTGGTTTAGTTACTGCACTTTTTCTGATGTTTATAATTTGTATACATTTATATAAATTATCGTTAGTTGCGACTTTAGACAACGCCATCCAGCGAAGTATATAAATGAGTGTTTGCAAACTACAAGGTGGTGTTATTCATTATACTCAAACAAAATGATGTTCGAATGGATAATCATCAAAATAGAATTAGTGCTCATAGCTCTGTAACACGTGTTTTGAAGTGATTGCGAATCTGCACCGCACTACAATTAATTTTGTTTGTTATATTTGTTATATTGTAAATTATCATCTCTAATCACCTTTAAGTATCTATTTTTTTTATTACTAAACACTGCGAAATTAAAGATTTTCACAGACGAAAGTAAGAAATAAAACACAAAAACATGATTGAGTAATAGTAAACATATTATAGAGTAAAAAGACGCAACCATATTTCTGCACCACATTCCTGTTCCATTTCATGTGTTTGTTACTTATTACACATTCTTTGAATTTAAAGTTTAGGTTCAAGTATGTTTTCCTCGTCATCAACTTCACCACTCTAACAAGCAGTTTTCATATACAATTCTGTCTATATTGAAATGGTTGAGTCACAGCATCATAAACACGTAGCAGGATATCTCTCACACTGGCCCGTATTCACCGCCACTTTTAAATCTTAAAAGTACTTTTAGAAAGTAGATTAATTTTTAATTTGAACTATTCGCCACTACGTTTAAACTCAAAAATTACTTTAGTAACTGCAAAGTAACTGCATTTAAAGATAAATTTAATTGCATATTTAAACATGGTCAGGTGTATGATTAATGTTAAAGTAATTTTTACTAAAAACTCTAGTTTTAGAGAAATTTAAAAACATCGGTGAATACGGCTCAATGTATATAAAGCTAAATTTACTGTTTTTTTTTTAATAATCAATTTAATTTGGTTTCAAGATACATTTTGAATCCAAGTAACGGCCATTCCATAATTAGTTTAGTAAACCAAGATACGCAGCTGTATGTTTATTATGCTGTGGTTGAGTATTAATGCTGAAAAGCGCCTATATAGTGTGGTGACGAAACCGTGTGCAATTTGTCTTGGCAAAACATTTGCTTCAAGATTTAGGAAAACCACTAACACCTAAACATGTCAACCCTAAACCATCTTAGTATATTAATATGCAATAATATTAACTAAGTGTGTAAACATTATAGAAGGTAAATAAGAACATTCAATATAACGGCACAGCCATTGCATGACGACATATAATGGACCGGTCCAAGCGCCAGTCATGATAATGACAAAAAATATAGCAGGATAAAGAAATGACAAAGAAAATAATGGAAAACAGATAATCAGGATAGAGAATACCAAACTTAACTTTAGCTTTCAATTTGTTGAAATGGCAATCTAGGTCGAGTGACGTATCACAAAAAGTAATTTTTTTCTCTTCCAAATATAATAGTAATGTGTCACTTTAATATAAAATGCCCTATAAAATATTAGTTTTATTTTTGAAATTAAACTGTACTGTACTATTGATACGACATTTTAGATTTTTTAAATTTAACAAAAAACAATAGTAGGCATTGGAAACGTCAACCATATCATTATTTATCTACAAATTCTCAAAACTGAGAGTAATTGCAAATTAACATGAAGTTTGAAAGTAAATTAAGAATAATGGCAAATTTATCAGAAAACAACGAATCCAAATCGTAATGTTAGTTGGATATGGTGATCTCAAACCCATGACGACGTAACTCTATCTTTTTACGATTTAAATCGTGAAGGCCCTCCTATAAGTAGATCTACTAGATTGATAAATTTAATATTTAACATTTGAAATATCAGGATAGCTTAATTTTAAAAAAAAAAAAAAATTTTTGTGATATGCATCACCATATTCCTAATCATGTTAACATCAAAAAACATTTGACGGTTCTCTAAAATATGCAAAGTAAAGTCTCATTCATCATCCCAGAATTTCATAACTTTCCCTTTATCAGTCTCAAAGAAAATCCTTTGGTGCGAGACTTTTCAGAAAATTTGTATAATAAACAAACATCAATGTTTACCTGTTTTTAGTATGTTTGTTTGGTGACCTTGAAGTTATAATATTTTTGTAAATTCCAAAAATCTCTTGACTGTTCCTGCTTTTCTTAATGACACTGTATACTGTGTGTCCCACGGAAAGTTGAAATTAGGTATTTACTATGTAAAATTAACGTAGATACATCTATTTTCTGGCACAATATGACATTATACTATGAAGTTCCAACAGTTCACTTCTTTTCTTAATTTATACTCTTACTTACGTGTTCTTTATACACGAGATGACGTTAAGACACATATTTCACATATAATGTATTATGTTGATAAATAAATTAAAACAAGTTGATGTGATAATAATGAATATTCAAAGTGTGTTTTACTAAAAATCAGTAAAATAAGTTTTTTGTAATATTTTATTTATGAATTAAATAGATTTTCATTTATTAAACTGCCTTCGTGGACGAATTGGTTAATTTGTTGCCTAGCAATCTGTTTGCGATTTCTAAATACGGTTCGATTCCGATTGCAGTATATATTTTTTATTAACTTTGTTATTATTATAATACAATTTTGTAAAGTGAATTTAACATTTTGAAAAAGATTAAAAATTTAAATTTATAGATTTATAAAAATTGTATTTATAATAACATCGATTATAATTTTATTAATAAAAAAAAATTACGACGATCGGGATTGAAACTGGATTTTTCGCGTAAATCATTATAAAAATTTTACTGTTTACCACATAAATTGATCCTCATTTATCTATTTAATAAAATATGGTGGTATATTGTGCCAAAAAAAACATACACATTAAATTTGAATTTAACAAATAAAAACCCTTAGTCAATTTTTCCGTGGGACACACGCTATAGTTCAAAATAAAAACATGTGTCGTATGAAGTTTATATTGACTAGGTTATACAGCTTAATTCACAAACACCTTATTTCACAAAGAATAAAAAATATTTTATTTTTCTACGATCGTGCAAAAAGTGCAGCAACTACTGTGCCAAAGTTTCCTTTTTGCATTAGTGCAAAAAGTACATTATTTTTGAACTAGAGTAAAAGTAGTTTTTTTTAGAATACAATAGAATAAAAAGTAGTTTTTTTCTTTTTATTTTTTATTTTATTTCTTTTATTTTTCGATCGTAGAAAAATGTTGTGTGCAACATGTGCAAAAAACATAGCACTTTTTGCAATATCGTAGAAAAAAAAAATTTTTATTCTTTGTGAAATAAGGTGTTTATGAATTAAGCTGTACAAAGCTGTACAAAAAATTAATAGGTACATTCTTCATACATATTTTTGTAGTGTCTACTCTGAAAAATGCAATGGTTGTTCAAAATCATTTTGATACGACTCTTGCATATTGTATGGATGAAATTAGTTGTTTCTTAAAATTCTGGAAACAGACGTGTGACTAATGTCGACTTCATTGCATAACCTTTTTGTGCTTGCATGACAGTCTTCGTTAGTTGTTTAGTGCGTAAAGCGTAAATCACCCTGACAGATTTGATGTTTTCTTGCAGTCTTCTCAGTATTGTTACTGGTCAATTGATCATTCTAATTGCCTGCTATACTTTTTTGGGTTATAAATTTACCAGTTTTGGGTACAGTTTTAACAATATTGAATGTTTCTAAAACTGCACACTTTACACAGATGGTCTTAATAAGAAACAGAGATCATTAAAGAGAGAATCCATTAAAATTGTAAACTGTGTGTGATATTTAAAAAACAGTTATAATATGACTTATTTTTCGGTTTCGGTGTCTTGTAACATATTTAAGATTTCTAGAAAACATTTAGTGTGAAGGAAGTTTTTCAAAATTTTCATAGAAAAGTGAAATTTTGAAAACGATGCCGCATTTTTCAGTTTTTACGAGGTGAATAAGGTTATCTCAAAATGTGTAGGGTTATATCTACAATCAAAGGTTAGATTTAACAAAATATAGTTTACTATACAGGGTGTCCCAAATTGAGTAGGATTTATTGATTATGTTTAGTTATTTGTTAAGATTTGTATTCATGGTCTACTTGATGTAATACAATAAATTTCCAAATACGTAGCAATTTCATACATTGAATCAAGATTGTGACACATCATTGAAAGCAGAAAAAAATTTGAATTTTTTTCATGATAAAATCCAAGATGAAGAAGATGAAGATCCATTTAGAAAAATAAAGTTAGTAGCAGTATCTCGAAAACCTTGAAAGTGGTTACTTTAATGAAAATCACAATAAATTCCCCTAGACGCAACAAGCAACTTTTGTCTGAGAAATTTTTTTGTAACTTCCACGGTTACGGAAATATTGGACTTTTTCGAAAACGTAGTTTTTCGTGTTTTTCCGGATATCTTCGGACGTACTCGAAATTTTTAGTTTTCTCTGCAGAATCTGATTCAGCATAATAAATTGTACATCATTGCACATTTAACTAAAATTGTATCTCCATTAATAACAAAGATACCCATGTAATCCTACTCAGTTTGGGACACCCTGTATAACTCAAAATAATGGAGTTTTGAGACGTATATATAGGACTACCATAAAAGATTTTTTGAATTTTTTATATAAAAAGTCACAATTTATTTGCATATATATCTCGTGTGCGTCTGCCCATTGTCTCAACTTTTAAAAGACTTATGGCCCACTTTCAACAATGACTTTGGTGAAATTAGGCATTAAGATTCATATTCATAAATTAAGGCATATAGTTCGACACCTTGTATGTCCGAATTAACATAATAACACACGGCCAAAAGATGAAAAAACGTTTTCAATAATTTTAGCTAATTTCTATGCAATTTCATGTACTGATTTTGAAAAATAAAATAAAATGGTCCGTATCACCCACCAATTTCTCACATTTCAATATTTAGTAAAAATTTTACTAAACAAAATGTATAAAAAATATTTTTAACTATTCAAATATTTTTTAAGTTGGCAATATATGTTAATGTTGTAAGGTTGACAATAAAATCAAATGTTTTTTAGGTTGGTAGTTCTAATAAAACTTTGTAAAAAAGGTTTACTTAGCATATTTTGGTGTAGAAATCGGTAATCAAGACAAGTGTTGGGTTCCTCGTAAAGTATGTTTATGTTTGTGTCGAGGATCTTAGGAAATTGTATAAAAAAAGACAAAATAGCTTTTAAATTTGCTGTACCCATGCTATGGAGAGAGGAAGAAATCATTTAAACGATTGTTATTTTTGTAGCATAGATGTTACTGGATATAATTTAAAAAATTTTAAAAAATTGTCTATCTAACGTTACCTCAGCTGATCGGCCGATAGAACATGTGTCCGAGATTTCCTGTCCGTGTGCCACCTGAGTCTGTTAATGACGTTTTACAGTCTAGCCCTAAATTTAATCAAAGTCCACCGACTGATGATGATTTCCAATACTCTCCAAAAAATTTAAAACCGCGGTTATTTACACAAGCCGAGTTAAATGATTGGAATAAAGCAAGGAGTTTCTAACATTTACGACAATGAACTTTTGATTCAACCAATCACTCAGCATTTCAAACTTAATATCGCCAGCCTTTACCCCAAAATATTTTCACTTTCAATGAAATGCACCAGCCAGAGAAAATAATGCTATAAATTTGAAACTTTGATAAAACGTTAATTCAAAACTTAGTAGAAAACGAGCTCATTCAAATCACATCATTTGTAGAAATCTGTAGTTGGTCACATGCCATTTTTACTTTAAGATTATCTAAATATAGACCGAAAACTGTGGTTTTTAACAGTTCCAGCAACACTATAGAATGCCTCCAGTAAGACGACGTCGATATTTTCCCATGTTTTTAATTTTGATAAAGACCAAATTATCTGTATGAAGGAAGCAGGGTTTTATTTCACAAAATTGGCAGAAGAGCCATCGTGATCACATAACCATTATACGAATGGTCTGGTTGAACAGTCTGCAGGAAGACCCCAGCGTAGCAGCCAGAGGTCGTGAAGATTAGTTCAATGTTGATTAGATGAGAGCTCTAGGCCGTCATGTATTGATGTATCAACAAATTTCTTCAATTTGGGTTACCGTCCAAATCAACGTCTTTCTCTAACCGTATCACAGAAGGCTGTCAGATTGGTATGGTGTCAAAAAGCAACATGTTTGGCATCATGAGGTGGAATAGAAATTGTCTTCAGTGACAAATCTAGGTTTGTTTGTGGATAAGGTGATGGCCATAGAAAGGTACGAGATATCGAGGAGAACGACACATTGCAATCATTACGTAAAGGTTCTTGCAGTAAGCACAGACGGCCTTCCCTGTTTGTTGTGGATATGCGTGTCAAAGTAATTAGATTAATAAAATTGACGCCCGGAAGATGTTATTGTGGCTGCTGGCGTCTTGTTTATTATTATGCAGACTCTTACTGATAGGGGAAAAAGAAAAAGTGTAAAAAAATGTGTTTGTTTCAACGTTTTAAAAGATTTAGTGCAGTAAATAGAGACATATTTTTTTGACAAAAATAATAGTAAGATACCACCTACGCCATGTAATTGTAAATAGTATAAAGTACCTTGTAGTCATGTTTTTATACCGGAAATGAATTGTCATTATATAGTTAATTAACATTTATATGCAAAGAAACGTGTTTTTTTCAACTTTTTTCCTGAGTGAAAAGGAATAAACCAATGTTAATGGTGTAAAAGGAAATTTTATAGAAAATATAAATACGAATAAATGATCACCAATTGGACTCAATCAGGTAATAACCTTTCCAAGAAAAATCGGAAAAAGTAGAAATATTTGGGTTTTTCTTTTTAAAATTTGTAAATCCGTCATTTTTTGAGATGTAGGACAAATCTTTCAAAAAAGTAGGAGGTAATGGGTACGTACTTAGTGTGTGCATTAAAATCGTGCAATTGTCGGGCAATTAGTTTTACGCACAATTGCGAATTAAAATTTTAAAACAATATATTCAATCGAGGCTGAATGCTCGTGTGATCATCTAATTGTCAAAATTAAAAAATATTGTAAAGTTGAAATAAAAAGAAACAAAACGTATATCCTGATTTTTCGATAAAATGATATTTAACACGCAAAAACTGCATGCAAAGATGACTGAAAATGGCCGAGTGAGAGAAAACGGAGAAGTAGTGGGAGTACCCGTCCGCAGCGCGCCTATATAAATCTCAATCCCTCAAACGGCGCTAGCGGACGGGTACCCCCACTACTCCGCCGTATGCTTACACTCGTTCATTTTCAGTCATCTTTGCATGCATTTTTTGGGTATTAAATATCATTTTATCAAAAAATGAGAATATACGTGTGTTTTTATTCAACTTTACAATACTTTTTTATTTTTGACAATTGGATGATCACACGAGCATTCAGCCTCGATTGAATATATTGCTTTAAAAAATTTAAATCACAATTGTGCATAAACTAATTGCCCAACAATTGCAGGGTTTTGCACACACTAAGTACGTATCATTAACCTCCTATTTCCTGAAAGATTTATGCTACATCTCAAAAACTGACGGATCTACGAATTTAAAAGAAAAAACCCAAATATTTCATTTTTTCCGAGTTTTCTTGGAAAGTTATTACCTGATTGAGTCCAATTGGTGCTCATTTTATTCGTATTTTTATCTTCTATAACTTTCCTTTTCACACCATTAACATTGGTTTATTACTTTTCACTCAGGAAAAAAAAAATTGAAAAAAAACACGTTTCTTTGCATATAAATGTTAATTAACTATATAATGACAATTCATTTTCGGTACAAAACTTGAATTTAAGGTACTTTATACTATTTACATTTATATGACGCAATATTCTACTATTATTTTTGTCAAAATTTACTAATTATTTGCCCTATTGACTGGGGTAATTAGGCATTACTATTACAAAATAAATATGGACTTTTCCATATTCTAATCAAAAGAAAGCGTCATCATTCATTTGACTATGCGTCTTACTGGTCAAGTTTGTGTACGTATGTGTTGAATCTTGGATTATTGTCGTAATTGGGAGAGTTATGGTAATATTAGCTTGTGAGGAACGTTTTGGTACAGGTTTCTGTCTGGTCGAAGATTGGTATGAATGGGTTGACGGTACATGAGTTTGTAAATATAGAGAAGTGTAGGCGGGAGACGCTCTTAAGGCAAACCACAAAAATATGGTGTTCTACCTTAGTTTATGAGCTACATGTTGCCTATACGTACTGCATGGGTCTCCTTAAAGTACGAAATTGGCAACCACAATTCTTAAATATCACAAAGCTTCATCCACCTTAGGATTGTCTGTTGCTTCAGATGTTTTACTAGTTCTACTAGTAACTACTGTAGCAGAAGAAGTTTGAATTCTGTGTCTTTGTCTGTATTTCCAACTGTTTCACCCTTGTCTGTATCTTGAGTTGTAGCTTCTCCATTTGACAAATCTTCTTCACTGTCATGTTCAGTGTTTCTTTTCCAGAAATAAAACATAAAATGAAAACAAATGGTTTTTATTTTTTTCAGATGAATACAACTTCGGAAATAGTAGTATATCAAGAGAGTTTAAATAAAAATGGCAATTTCTTTATTGTGTGGGATGTTGGATAAGGAACATGGTAATCCAAGCCCCATTTAACAGTGGCAGCAATTTCTACAATTACAAATCAGTCTTATTTGCACACTTTATGAACGCCTACAAGATGACACTTTGTGCTCACCTAAAGATTAGTTGTTAGATAGCCATGATATAAATAAAACTATGACATGCGTTTGTTTCCTTTAACAAATCATATAATGAAGCCATTTTCTGAAATACATACAAGAGGAACAATTAAAAGAACATTTAATTTTCATCATTGTTGTGAAAAAAAATTGTTGAAATTATTCTGTCTGAAGTTTTGAGAACCTACTGCGTCTCGCAGAAACAGTTGTTACGCCAAAAAAAATAAAAACAAAATTTTCACAAACATTTACAATTATTTAAAAATTTAATATAATTTTAAAAAAAAAAAAAAAAAAAAAATAAATAAATTATTTTTTTTAAAATTTTAAAAATAAAAACTAAAACATAATTTTTCATATAAAAAATAAAAAAACAAAAAAAAAAAAAAAAAAAAACAAATTTTTTATTATTTTTTTTTTTTTTTATTTTATAAACAATTAAATTTTTAAATTTTTTTTTTCATTTTTATAAATTTTTATTTTTTTTTTTTTTTTTTTTTTTTTTTAAAAATTTTTTTTTAAAAAATTTTTTTTTTTTTTTTTTTTTCCGCCGCATCTTTTTTTTCTTTTTTAACATATTTTTTTTTTATTTTTATTTTTTAAAAACAAACAAACCTTATTACAATTTTTCTTTTAAATTTTATATTTTTTTTTTTTTTTTTAAAATACCCCCAATTATTGAGAATCCCCCGACTGTGAAGTGCGTGCTGTAATACGTTTTTCTCAGCGCTAAATGCTTTAAATTAGCTGACATTCATCGCCAAATCAGTGATGTTTATGGTAAAAGCATTATGAGTGATGGAATGGTGCGGAAAGGGTTAGGCATTTAAAGATGGCCGCACAAACATTCATGATGAAGAACGAAGTGGGCGACCTTCAGTCATTACCAATGACTTCATTCAAAAAGTGGAGTCTAAAGTGAAAGAGAATAGACGATTCACGATTTCGTACTTATCTGAACAGTTTCGTGCTGTCTCAAGAAGTGTTCTTTATAAAATTGTGTCCGAAGCAGGCGGCGTCCTTCTTTGACGATGGAATACAAAAAGCTGGTCCCACGATACGATAAGTTCCTTAATATTAGTGGAAATTATGTAGAAAAGTAGAGTAAAGTATAGTCTCTCAAATAAAAAAATGGTGTTGAAAAATATTTATTTTCTATTTTTATATTGCAAAACGGTACTTACTTTAAAAACACGCCTCGTACATTTAAGATTATTTACTATTTTTATTTTCAAATCAGTACTTAGCTCCACTGAATCTATTGTTGTCCTCAGTTGATCTCTATCTAGAAGAAATTCGAAACGTTAGAAAACAAACAATTTGAGAATTAGTACCAATAATTTCCCTTTGCCTTTTCCAGTCTGAAACTGGCAGGAATGCCATTCATCTTCTTTTTCGCTTTGCCAGACGCACATCTAAATGATATAGGGACTATAGCACCAACCTCCAAACTTTGTAGGGTGCAATATGGTAATGAAGTATGAAAAGGGTCGGGTAGTCGGGGAAAGTAATTCACCATGGTTTCACTTACATACATTTGTAAAGTTTTTCTTTTTGACAGTTGTCAACGGATTTCAAATATTTTTTGAACGGTAGAGAAAAGGATGTAAAGGATTATCTTCTCGTCTGTAGTCCAACGTTTAAACTCAAATTAAAATTGTAGTTGGAAAAATGAGTGGGGGGCAGCCGAAACGGCTTAGGAAGGGTGACGCTTAAAATTGGTTCTTTTAGCGTTTATGAAGGAGATGAAGGGGATTGTTTTCGCTCGTTTCAGCAATGAACTTGAAAATGTGAGAAAAAATGCGCCGTGGGAGGAAGTCGCTGTCAAAGCTAAGAATTTGGGTATCATGGATGATACTCGTGACTTGAAATACTTGAAGGATCAACTGTTGTCTGTATGAAAGAGTCGAACTTTAAAGAAGGCGGACAACGCAAAGAAGACCAGTACCGGGAAGGGAGAAAGTGGCAACTGACAGAAGTGGAGACAACCATCATTGACCTTTTTGGAAAGTATTCTTCAGTGGTACAAGGGCTTTCCGTTAGAGAAGTTGGTAGGGTGGTGGTGTCGAATCATGTGGAGGATGAAAGCGTTAGCGTTAATTTCGATTTTGACTCGGACGTTCAGTCTCAATCAACTCTATAATGAAGTACTTCCCACGTCAGCCCGAATACTTCATCTCAAACGCCATCCAATAATAAATAATAAGTGCTGCCGGGGACTAAGCGCCATCTTTTAATCCGGGTCGTGCTCCAGTGACAGCCCAATAATGGACAAAACGTAATCCACCATCTCCGGTCGAAGTCGAAATTTTTTCACAAACTTGCTATCCGTTAGATCACTAAAGTTGATCATTGTCCTATACTTTTTTTTTCTCACTTCTCCCCATTCTTTATCATTCGAATTGTCCATTCTGACACAAACGGAAAGTTTGGAAATATTTTTCAACAAGCAAAAAAACTGGTGGGAATCAACTACCCTCCCAACAAAAAACAATGCAATACGCAAGAAATTGCATTTTCCTTTTCAAATTTCACTTTGGTGACACAGAAAATCTCTCTTCACTACTAAAAATATTACATTTGTGAAAGGTGTAGGTGAAGTATTGCAATATGCAATATGGTGGGATAATTAAACACGAATATTGGATCCATTTTTTTTATATTGGATGTTTTCAGTTATATTAAATTATTGAAATGTCAAATTCCAAACTTTTTCTTTATTTAATTATTGTGACCTGTTTCGAATATATAGTCATCTTCAGACAAATTAATATATTTAATGAATATGAAATTAATACGAAATACGGCAAAATTAAACAAATTTTTTTAAATTTTTTTAATGTTTTTTAGTTGATTTTGACACTTTGACACATTAGATGACTATTAATATAGTATAGCGAAACCGGTGACTATAATTAAATAAAAATATTGGAATTTGACATTTAATAGTACATTATATTATTAGTGAGAGAAATGCATCATTATAAATGGTGACAATATTTCACGAGCTTTATAATGGCATTTCTCGTGATATACGACGTTTTATCTATAAACAATTTTGCAACTCGTAACGTTGAATTACTTTTGCAAAAAGCTAAATTTTCAAGTAATTTTTAAACATTTTAGTCACAAGTGAATAATAGCCTATTTTACTCACTAAAATTAGTGACTAAAATATATCAAAAACTGCTGGTGTAAGGTAAATGATTTTTTGTAACTCATGTGATATTGCAGGCCTTGCATTTCGTCACAAGTAACATAAGTACGTATTATTGGTTTGAAAAGATCTACTTCTTAAAATTATTATTTAACAATACAGCCATTTTTACGCGATGGCGTATATTTCTTTAAATGGAACACCTTTGTTTTGGCCATCTAACTATTTTTTGATTTCCTGTCAGTGTTGCCAACTTACGATTGTTAAAAAGTATTAGTTCCAAAGTTGTTTACTATTACCTGAGGTCCCAGCAATATATTATAATAAGTAGGTCGGATGTTTAAATTGACTGGCCTAGATGCAGTAATCGTTAAAACAAGTTGTTGCAATTATTATTAATAACATATTTACTATTTGTCCGTAGCATTTTACCATTATTTAACGTAATTTAAATGTTTCTATTTTTTTCGATATCTATTTCAGAATCGCTCAGTATCACTAAGAATTGGTGTAAATTATTCCCTTAAATTCCGAACAAGTTATAAAACTATGTTTCCATTTATACCTAGTATTTAAAAAAAATCGAATCGCATTAGGCTCTTATCCTACAGATGTCGGTACAAACATCGACGCTCAATGACTCTTACCCTGCGGATACACCAAATGCGCCGATTTCGTCATTATTCGTCTAGTAATAATCGACGCTTTCCAGATGGCACTAATATCGGTTGCGTTTAGTAACGATTTTCTTTAGCGAGAATTTTCATGTAGATGACTCTGAATGTTTGACGAATGAAAATTCATTTTCTTTTATATTACATGCTTAATATATTTACCAATTGTTTTTAAACAAGCTTTACACAATTAAAAATTTATTTGTAGCCATTTTTTTAATTAATGCATACAGTGATTGAGGATGTATTTTAATTGAATTTGAAGTTTAAACAATTATTTTAATAATAATTAATTCTAATATAGGAACAAAATCTTTTTTTTTAAGTTTTCATTTAAAGTTTACTCTTACGATTCCTTGTCTAACCTTGTCTATAGTTTTAACGAACTTCACCGGCAGAGTAAAGCTTAATTTTGAACTTCCACAACAACAATAATTACGTACTTGTTATAAATTGTAAATTTAGCTAAAACTGCTTCTACTTAAAATCGGAAAGATTCAACAATTTTGGTCAAAGTCGGTTTATTTTCAGAAATAATATGTAATGGATGCCATTACATATCTTGAATAAAACTTTAACATTTCTAGAGAAAGTTGTTGGATTGTCAAGCGGGAAAACACACATTTTATTCAAAACAGTGAATCTAATTTAATTTTGCATAAAGTTTGTCAAGATTTTTTTGTAAAATCAATAATTGCCGAGATGAATGTGTAATCACGTGAGCTTTAGAGAGTTTTCTAAGAACAGTTATTCTGTTATCATAAACTTCATGTTTCAGGTAGTCCTACAAAAAAAAACAAGTGATGCGTCACAGAACTACACATCTAAACCGATATTTTATTTAAAAAATTCAAACAAAAGTTGTAGAAAATCTAATTTGAACAAATTTGTTAGTACTTCTGAACATTTGTTAAACATCGTAAACGAAATAGTAGAATTCCCGAAAATATGGTCAATGAGGACAAGCGAATGCATTTGTGGAATAATATAGTAATTTCAAATAGTTTTTCACATTTCTCTCAAAACCTTGAAGATTCTGAGCTCTATATCTATCAATATTCCTAATATAATAATAATCCCAATAATAACGTAACAGAACTTGGAAATATACCATCAATTTATGATTTGTGGGGCCCTAAGCTTAATAATTTTGTCAAGAAACAAGTTAATCATTGATTAAATTATAACTTCTGTCAAACCAATACTAATAATATTTTACAATGTAAGAGGTTACTTAATTTTTTACATATTTTTTATTTAATCTTCTATTTAATACTCCTTTATCTCTAGAAAATTTTAATAACGAAAAATGTATTATCTTTAGAATTGCTGAAATTAATCTTTTTCCTTTACAAATTATTTACAATTTATACACTAAATATCTTTATAAATATAACTTAAAATTTTTAACATCACTTACTCCAATTAAGAATAAAACTGGTTTCAAATATATTTCGATTCCATTTATCCCAGAATTTAATAAGTTACGTAAAAATTAATTATCGATGGATTCATTTATGTATTGGTGCTTCAAACAATAAATTATAACTTCTGTCAAACCAATACTAATAATATTTTATTTCAAAAATTGACTATAGTTTCGACGTGATAATTAGGACGATATTATCAGAAAGAATTTATAATACAGAATGAAAAATTACATATATGACATTAGACAACAATTGTAAATATAAACAAAAAATGTTTGTAGGTAGGTGTTTAATTTTGGCAAAATTAATATTTAAGAAATAATTTATCAAAATTTGTTTGATCATATAATAAATAATTACTCTTTGAAGATTTGATATAAATAATGTGTCTATTGCGTAAAACATGTACAACAAAAGTTGATTTAATTGAATTATAACTAAGAAAAAAAATTTTTGTTTTTGATTAAATGTAACGTAAATGTTCTTTTAAACTATTTCAAATTTTCTAATAGCTTTGCCAACATAAAATTGACCACAAGAATATATATACCACTATTTTCTAAATAATTTTTGTTATTAATTAATTTATTAGAAAAAAAATTTGATAAATTATTAGATGATTTAAATATGATTCTTCCGTGGTAACCAAAAAGCAATAACTACTTTTTTGTTGTAAAACAAATTGAAACTGTCTGTTAATCCCTACTTCATTTTGGTGTAATAAAACTCATCATAAAGGAGACCATGAGTCGATCAAAATAAACTAACATCTGACCTTTCTAACAATTAATTAATCCAGTCGAAACTTTGACTGCCTACTAAGTATAGTGTTTGCCACTTTTCTAGAAGTCTCAACATAGTTGAGAAAATAACTAAAGAAAAGTATAATAGTAAGGAGTTTCCAATCAATTAAAATTAGTGGCTTTACCGCTAAGACAGCTTTAGTGGTAAGGTCACATGTAATGCTTTTGCTACCAAACAAATAAAAAGGTATAGATAAGCTTGAGTGATCTTTGCACCTCGATATTTCTCCATGTAAATAGAGAAAGGTTCACCAAAGTCAGTTCTCACACTAGAGAAAGGTTTTAATCGAGAAATCCTACCAGCGGACAAATTTTCCATGGGAGGTTGATAATGCTTTGGATTGAGTTTCCAACATTTTTTACGAAGACCCACAATAGATCTTACAACACGTTTAGGGGATAAAATCCAGAATTTTTGTGTTAGTAACTGTTGGAGAGTTCGAGCACCAGGATGAAAGTATTTATTATGGTACTCTTTGAAGGAAGGTTTAAAAAAATTACTAACAAAAAAACATTAGAAGCATAACCCTTTTCGGGAATATCACAGAAACCATGAATGTCACATGAAGTAGAAGGAGAACATCAATATGTCGAGGTTTGTGTAATTTTAAAAGCAAAGTTAGTTCCGACTTAAAACTATTCTAACGTAGGAAGACGTCATCCAAAAACCAAAACTTTTTAATGAAAAATTTAGCAGAGAATGTCAGTGGAGCTAGAAATCCTAAGGGAACCATTTCAGGGAGTACGCGACGTTTTGTAAAGTTCTTAAAATTTACTTTAACATTATAAGAAAATGAATCCCAACTAGGATGCCATTGCAAATCCAATATTTTGATGCATGATCGTGTTCCAAATCAAAGGAGAAAACTTGGCATTTCAGTAGATTTGAATGTAAATGAGAAAACGGCTTTTTATAGTTACTAGCCCACTTTCTTAACTCAAACCCTGCAGAGTTGAAAAGATTAATTAGTCAACTTTGCAAGACCAAAGCTTCTTTCAATGAATTACAACCAGTCACAATGTCGTCAACATAGACATCAGAGAGAAGAATTTGTGAAGGTAGAGGAAATTGAGATTTGCTATTAAAGGTTAATTGTGGAAGAGTTCTAAATGCTAAAAATGGAGATGAATGCCATATGTGACTCGATCATCCGGAGAAAATCGCCATAAATCCTTTGAAATGATGTGTGGTGTGGATTGACAAGTATCTGACGATACATTTGCTTAACATAAAAAACATAAGAAAAAAACGATGTCCTTTTGTAATTTTTCTTCTATTAGCAGACTTATTTAACGAGGGCTTATCAGGAAGTTTTGCGGATGCATCGAATACAGCTCCCAACTTTGTTCCTGTACTTTCAGTTTTTATAACCCATTGATGGGTAACATAATAGCTATTTTCGAGAGAAGAGTTATCTACAATAAATGAAATCTATTGTGACTCCAACAATCTCTTTTTTGCCTTGAGAAACGTCAGACATCTTCTGACCGAAATGTTGGCACGAACTAGTACATGGAGTTTTAATAGTCCATTCTAAAAAAAGTTACTCCTATAAGAAGGTCCATCATATGGTGGAACAAGCATACTGAAAAGGTTATCTACAATATTTAATGAACACTTTTCAAATAGTCCATCATAAAATCAGAGTACTCTTGATCACGAAGGAGTTTCTTCAAACAAAAAGAATCTTGAGGAGTGAAGCAGGAAGTTCTTCAATTCCAAGTGACGCATCCGACTGACAAAATAACAAATTAACCTTACAAAATGAAATTACGGGATGAGTCAATTTCCAGATTAAAATCCACCTGATCACAGTATTAAGTGCTACAGACGGGGCCCACAATTTGAAATCAAAGTCGCTTATATTCAACGAAGTGTACAACCACAGCAGTTCAATTAATTGCACCGTGTACTACCTAGGTAGTACCAACGGTTTAACTTGTTAATCTTGCCTTGTTTGTAATGTAGTCTGTTATTTATTTGTTTATCAACAATAATTCCTAGTATATTCATGTTGTTGTCCAAGGTTAAATCGATGTTGTCAAGTGTCGGCCTTAAGGAAGGTAGTCTCCTTTTACTTATCAGAAAGATTAGTACCTAGTCTAGACCAAATTCCATCATAATAGACCTAAGATAGAGACCTGCGGGAGACTTTTCCGGTATTCCCTTGTAAAAAACTGAGTCGCCAGCAAGAGTGGATGTATGTTTGTTCAGCACAGTGAATCAGTAAGGGATTGACGATTGACGCTGTTGAGTGCGTTTTTGACATCGATTGATACCACTATTGAGTACTTTTTGGGCCGATTTCTAACGGGGCCGATGGTGGCTGCTTCTACTGTGATTATAGAGTGTCATTCTTAATTTTATGTAAAAGTACTTGCTCATACTGGTTGCCCATGTTATTTAGTAGGCAGATGAACCTAATTTTGTTAACCTCATTTTTAGGTAGGTTAGGACGCCAGTTGTAATGTGGCTCTTAAAACGTCTTAAAAAAGTAGGGTGTGGTGCTTTATGTGTGTTAGCTGATGGCCGGGTGGGAAAAGTTTGATCACGATTTTTATTGTCTGGGATGGTGTAAGATTGTTTATGAAAGGTGTACAGTTAAGTTTTTTCCTAACGATCTTATAAAACATACCGCAATCATCGCGATCTAGTTTGGTGCATATGTCTTGCCATTTGAGGAGTAGCATCCAGTATAGTACTGGGGAGGAGCCCGCAGGTCTCGATCGGGAATTAGTCATGGTGACCCTCGACTTGGTTTGTTTTGCATATGGATGTTTCCTTTGCCGTTATTTATTATAAAAGTTACGTATTTATGATAGTTAAGTGTTTTCTCGTCGTGTACATGCCAACCATCCAGAGTGGTGTTTTGTCCCGCTATTGTTGATCGGGAAATTAGGTTTGATTTCACCTTTCAAAAGTCGGGATACCATCATTAGTCACACATAAGTGGTGTATCATGAGGAATTATTCCACCGACTGTCCACGGTCGTTTCGTGGTGATAGTTGATAACCTTTATATTTCGAGACAGAGTAAATGGGTTGAGTATGAAAATAACTCACTTACAGGTAAAGTTTCCTCCAAAGTTTTTTAACTTAATAGTTTAGGAACTCCTTCTGGGTGGAGGTGAAGTGCAAAAAACCAACTCAAATGGTTGAAATTCCCGACATTTCGCTCTCTATGTGTGAGTAATGGTGAGGGAGGAGTACCCTGATTTATTACAAGTACTGCATTAATGGCTTTCCTGATTACACTTAATGCAACGGCTAGTTTTATCTTCCCCCTGATATCGGCCACCTGTATGGTGTTGAAGGTTGCAGTGTCTGATGCAAGATGGAACGTATATCTGTTCTTCCATTCTGCAGATCGAAAGACCCACTCAAAATCAGCCGATTTTTAGAATGCGCCTTCCCGTTGTAACCCCAGTTTTAATTGTGGCAGTCATAGTGTAACGTGACCCTGGACGCATTGCCGAAATGCTGATGGTGTCTTATTCCTCTAGTGTATTTTGTACCGCTTGCTTCATCTCCTTTATTGTTGCAATTTAGTCCATGCCGCTGATGTGGGTGACCATTTGTTTATCGACTATGTTGCGGGTGCTGATATTATCTTTCTCTAGAGTTTAAAATTTTTTCCCTTATTGTTTAACTTT
Organism: Abscondita cerata; assembly: GCA_030710515.1. Lineage (NCBI taxonomy): Eukaryota > Metazoa > Arthropoda > Insecta > Coleoptera > Lampyridae > Abscondita > Abscondita cerata. The sequence continues at coordinate 30,822 of JALBCR010002603.1, read as the reverse complement.
ATCGTTTTAGGCCCGTAGCTTCTGGGTTTGGTCCCACTGCCTCCTTTACAGTTTTGAGTAGGTCGGCATAAATCCGGCCCTGCACCTTACTGATGACTGTACCAGTTTTGGCTGGTTCATTGTATCATATCATAAACCAGATTGATCTCGAATAGTTTACTGACGGTCGTGTGCTGTAATGACCGAGGGTCTTGTTTTCCAAATGTCGGTTAAGGTGTGCAATGGCATCTTTGGTATTACTTATTAATGTGTCTGGGTGTAAAAAGAGCAAATGCTTATAATGGATAATAATGTTTCTTTGTCAATAACAAAACCAGATGTGTTTATAGTTAATACTTTACCGGGTTGTGAGATTCGCAAGTCTATTTGCTTTTAGGAAGTTTCCTGTCCTCTTATCTTTGTCCCCAAAAAGTGGGCTAAGTGGTGTCGAGGCTACGCTATTGAACTTCATACAGTTTAAGGGGTTTCGGTGTCGGAGCTAAAGTGTATCATCGGGTTAAGCGATTCCGGGGATAAGTGATCTAGAGGCTACTCTTATCAACTCCATACAATACACCTATGGTTTCGCACCAATTTCAGTTCACATTGAAAGTAGATTAATGTCCACGTGTTCATTACTAAATTTTTCTTATATATAAATGGTGTTGAAATGTTTTGACCAATCGACTCCCGGAAGATGTTATTGTCATAACAATTACTGTCGACGGTGAAAGCCTTCTTAGCTCTGGGAACAAATGTTTTGTGATTTTCTGAATACATCAGTAGGTATCATTTTGATAAAATAAATAATGTTGACCAAATCACTATGGGATGTGGAGTCGGCCAAAAAAGTTCAGCGTTAATTTATAATTGCGTTTGCTCCATAAGATTTAGAATCAAAAAGAAAAGCATTTCTCCTTGTCATAAATTTTGTAACTAATAATAAACAAGAGACTTTTATGTTTACTTGTGTCACTAATTGGCAATTTCTTTTTATTAGAATAAAAACTTTTCTGTACTAACTCATTTCCTACATATAAATATTGCACTATAAATCTATATCCTTGTTGGTCATTTTTATTGCAACCGATTCATGCACGCGAATCAAACGCCATTAATCAACCTACAAAATAGCAAACTGTGCTCTGTCGACAATGAAAAATAAATATTAATGCAATTGTTTTTAACTTAATGTTGCACGATACGTTGTGATCAAAGAAATAATTATAAATTTTGTTGCGATCGGAGACCAGATATGTGTCCTGTATAGGCAGGCACCCCTGTCACGTGGCGCCCTGGGGTGCCGGGTGCAACTTGCCACGCGGCCACCACTCCAACGGAACAGTGCACGTATACATATTAATATATCACGCTTATTTCGCCTCGGTGCCCACCAATACGTTCAAAATAAATCTATAGTTCAAATTTATAAACATCTAAAATTTTATGATCTATTGATAAATTGTTTGTTGTGATTTTTGTTAATGGCACGCGTGAGAATAATTCTTTGTTGGTTACGATGGCGACGGTTTATTTTAGTTTTAATTTTTTTAGAGGATTGACAAACATTTAAGAATAATTTATAATTTAAATCAATAAATGTGTGAATTCTAGAACTTCATTTAAGAATTTAAGAATTTTGTGTTGTACCTATATGTACAGAAAAAAACTTTTAGAAAAACAAATAAGTACATGTTGTATACAGGGTGTGGCGCGAAGAGTTTTGATTAAAAGTAATGGCGGATAGAGTTATGTTAAAAATCTGAAATTAAAAAGCTATAGGTTTTCGATGACGCCGAGTTCAAATATAATATTGTCCTTAATGTGACACTTCCGGTTATACCGGAAGTAGACGTCAACTTTGTTATTTTAAATGGAACCTAGTATTTTTATTTTATTTTCGGATTCTACATTAAATTTTAGATTAAATTTGTGAACAATGTCCTATACCAAAAATGAAGTATTTTCGAGATATTTCGATTTTTTAAAAATTTTGAAAAATCCTAGTCTACATTGAATACCGATATCTCCATTAATTACGAAGCTAGTGACGTGAAATTGTAACTAATAAACAACAAGCGCTTGCCCGTTAACTCCATGTGTCCAACTCATTGATATTTCATACAGAGTGTTTAAAACTTAGCTGCCACCGTGGCCAATTTAAATCATTTATAAGTTGCTTACTTTAAATAGAACACCCTGTATTTTATTACATTTTTCGCTGTATTTTTTAAGCCAATTCGTTTGGTATCAGTATTCCCTATACCTAAATCCAACCAGTTTTGAGATATTTCATTATCTTTGTTAAAACATAACAACACTTAATTATTTCAACATTAGTAAAGGGTAGGCCATGATTTCCATTATTTAAGGTGATATTTTGATATTTTTTCATAAGTTATTAATTCTGAAAAGTAACCAATAGCCTGAAAGGATTATTAATTATGGATATCATTAAAAACGTTGACTAGGTATTTTGTATTAATTTAATTAGATAACTTACAAACAAAAATAACTAAATGTAATATTAAACAAATAAAGTTTTATAATAAGTGTTCAAAATTAGCTCCATCTACTTCTAAACATTTATGAATCCTTTTCATTAAGCTACGTCTTGTAATTCTGGAAATATGGTCGGGTGTTAGAGAATTAAAAGCAAGTAAGACTCTTGCATCATATCTTCCTTTGTCGTAACAGGTTTGGAAAATACCTGATTTTAATGTAACCCCAAATACCAAAATCTAGAGGAGCCAAATCAGGAGAGCGAGCTGGCCAACGAAACGGACCTTGATTGGCAATCCATCTATCATCAAACATGTCGTAAAGATGGTCAGCAACACGCCCAAAGTTATGAGGAGGTGCTCCATCTTGCTGATACCAAGCTGAAGTCGCCTCTCCATTTCTTAAAGTATGTAACGCGGGTCGTATGACTTCTTCTAAAATGTCGCAATATCTTTCACCGTTTAAATTTTCATCATAAAATTTTATTGCTAAAATTTTATCGTCTTTTATTGCACAAAAACATTAAAACTCCAACTATCTTGAAAAGAACGTTCTTTAATAACATGTGGATTTTCATTAGACCAAAAATGGGAATTATGTCGATTAAACAATCCATTTTTGCTAAACTTTGCTTCATCACACCATATAACTTTTTTATGAAGTTTTCATCCTCTTGGGTCTTCATTAAAACCATTCACAGAATTGCACCCTTCGAGGAGGATCATCTAATTTTAAGTGCTGCACCAAATGATACGAAAATGGTTTCCATTTGTGTTTTTTAAAATGCGATGAATTGTTCTCGTCGACAAAGTAAGATCTCTTTCACAATCTCTAATAGAGGCATTTGGAGAGGCCGTAAAATAACCCAAAACATTAATTTCGTTTATGTCATTGTCCACTAGTGGTTTATTTTTATTAATTTGTGTCTTAAATTGACCAAACTGACGGCAGTTTTAAGCAATCTTCTTACAATATCACCAGTTGCATTTGGTCGATTTGGATATCTTTCTGCAAAAACACGACAAGTCCTTTCAACAATTCTATTACACTCGCCGTAAATAATAATAAGATTTAGGAAATCATCATTAGTAAACCCTACATTTGCCATTATTTACTATGAAATACAAACTGGTAAAGAAAACTGTCAAAACAACATAAACATTAACGTTCTAACTATCAAATCTTTGACAGCCATGGCCTACCCTTTACTAATGTTGAAATAATCAAGTGTTGTTATGTTTTAACAAAGATAATGAAATATCTCAAAACTGGTTGGATTTAGGTATAGGGAATACTAATACCAAACGAATTGGCTTAAAAAATACAGCGAAAAATGTAATAAAATACAGGGTGTTCTATTTAAAGTAAGCAGCTTATAAATGATTTAAATTGGCCACGGTGGCAGCTAAGTTTTAAACACTCTGTATGAAATATCAATGAGTTGGACACATGGAGTTAACGGGCAAGCGCTTGTTGTTTATTAGTTACAATTTCACGTCACTAGCTTCGTAATTAATGGAGATATCGGTATTCAATGTAGACTAGGATTTTTTCAAAATTTTTAAAAATCGAAATATCTCGAAAATACTTCATTTTTGGTATAGGACATTGTTCACAAATTTAATCTAAAATTTCATGTAAAATCCGAAAATAAAATAAAAAATACTAGGTTCCATTTAAAATAACAAAGTTGACGTCTACTTCCGGTATAACCGGAAGTGCCACATTAAGGACAATATTATATTTGAACTCGGCGTCATCGAAAACCTATAGCTTCGTAATTTCAGATTTTTAACATAACTCTATCCGCCATTACTTTTAATCAAAACTCTTCGCGCCACACCCTGTATAATAAGCTAGTTTTGAAATTCAAGGGACATTAAGATAAGGTTTAGTATTCCGAAGTCCAATATATAACTTCATTCATTAAAATAAAATTCTGGCATTTTTTAATTCTCTGATAAACATAATTATTTTTTTCAAATATTTAACTTTTTCTATAAATTTGAACAAATGTCTTAAATGGATTTAAACCTAAACACTTGATAATCATGGTTTACAGAATAAAAAACACATTTAATACATACCACTACATTTTTCCGACGATTTTAGGTCCATTAAATTTATGAGTAAGTTTTCGGTTCTTTGCTTCAACTTAGAAAGTAATTAAAAGTAATCTCCAAAAATCGCTTTCAAAATTATTTTCCATGGAGTTCATAGTTTAAATCATAGGGGTTAAAATATATTAGATACGTCGATTTTTTGGGATAAAATAAAAATCAAAAACTATATCGTTAAGGCTTACGAAAAAAACAAGGTATTTGTGAAACAAATTTATGACTAAATACCCAAGTTATGAACCATTGAGTAGTGGTACAAAAAATAAAAAAATTAATATCTCAAGGTCTTCCGCAAAAAAACTTTTCTTAATGTGACTTTCGAGGTAAGAAGGGAAAGAGAGTGGCATTGAATGTATATTTTGTTTGTAAACCAGCGCAATTGATAGCATTTCTCATAACACGCTAACATAAATACCGTCCACTAATATTTCAGATTGTGTTCAAAAAACCGCATAATTTGAATTTTATTTTCTAACTTTTTGAAATATGTACCCTTTATTTTTTATTGATATTTCATATTTATATTATTTTATATTGATCAAAAAATAATAATTTGGTCAAAAGTAAATCGCATAAGAACAGGCCACTCAAAATTCAACTCTATGTTGTTTAAATGGGATGCAATTTCTAATCCAAATTGTGACTGTGGAAACGAATTAGAGACCGTTACACATATTGTAGAGAATTGTTTAACAAAGTTTAAAGGAGGGTTTGTAAACATTTATAATTTAACGGATGAAGCTCTGTTATGGCTTACAAATCTGAAGCACATCTGAGGTTCAACAATATTTTGTTTTCTCTGTCCTGATTATCTATTTTTCCATTTTTTTTTGCTATTTCTTTAATCTACTATTTTTTTTGTCATTGTCATGACTGTCGCTTGGACCGGTCCATTATTTACCTTCTATAATGTTTACACACTTAATTAATATTATTACATGTGAACACTAGGGTGGGTAAGGGTTGGCATGTTTAGGTTTTAGTGGTTTTCCAGACCCTTGAGGCAAATGCTTTGCCAAGACGAAGCAATCAACAATTGCACACGGTTTCGTCACCATACTATACAGGTTTATACTGATCTTCTGGGGCACCATACATAACACGCACATCACAATTCAATATTTAAAATGTACCTTACGAATAAATAAATTTTTATTTATCAGTGCTTCTACCTTATAAGGTTTTTGAAATAATCGGAATTTTCCGTAACGGTTCGCAAATTTGGGCTTCCTTATAAATACGAATTATTTTTTTAATACAATGTAACTTGCACATTTTTGGTTATTCTATTTGGATTGTTATTATGGTGATTAAAATTAAGGAGAAGTTATTATATTAATAACACAATATAAAATAACAACTTTAATTAAAGATAAAAACTAGAGTGAGATGAAGAACTTCTATTAGTGCATGTGTCACCCAACCCAAAAAGTACAAATCCAATGAATTCTCGTTTTTGGATAATGACTTGCTAATGGTTTGATTTTAATGAAACGTAGAAACGGATTGTATATATGCATCTTGCAAGTTTCTCGAAGGAATCTAATTCTGAAAGCGTAGGCTTTTAATTTTGAATTTCTCTTGAGAAGTAAATCCGTTTTTGAAGTGTTTTATAAAATTATTTTGCAGTCAGGATTAATTTCATTATTTTTTCACTTTAGTTGAACACAAACGCATTTCTAAGAATATACATAAATCAGATGCTTAAAGATTTTTAAAAGTAAAAACCTGTGAAGAAACTCTCATGTGTTACGACGAAAAGTCACCATATTAACGAACTATACTCAGTATACTATTGGCGCGGAGTAATAAACCTGTCAGAATTATCGAATCTCCCGTATTGCAGTGGCGTAGGTACCTGATACGTCATATTTTTAGTAGGTAAATATATTATAATAGTAAAATCTGCCTTGATATGAATTATTATGTGGTTTCTTTTATTGTTTCAATCCTTACTTTGTGGAATCTATTTTTCATAGTAAATAATTTAATTCAGCAATATTCCACCGTTTAATAAGATATATTTAGATACAAAACTTTTGTAAAACACAGTATTTGAATATAAAATTAAACTCTAAAATCGATAAATGACAAATGTGTCGTTTCTCAATTTGTCTATTTTAAATTTTAATTTTATATAGGTACGTATACTGAGTTTTACAAAAGTTATGAATCTATTTGTATCTTATTAAACTGTGGAATATTTCAAAAAAATTATTTACTATTATGTGGTTTGTTTCTTATTATTACAATTAAGAATCGATATAGCTAAATAAAGTAATTTTAAAACAATTATTCTTTAGCGTCAAAATGTGTGTTGGATTATCTATCATCAGGTAAAGTGGGGTCGTTAGCGCAGTCATTACGGCAGACGGGTTGTAATTTCTGCGAAAGATTACAGATAATTAGTTGTTTGACCGAAGGGCTTCGTATACTTTCTAAATGAAAAATATGTTTAGTTTGTTATTAGCAATGAATCGGCTTGTTTGTTTGTTTGTGTGTTAGTGCAAATAATTTTGAAATGGAAAACTTTTCACCAGCAAAACGTGTTAAAAGTGGTGCGTTATCTGCTAATGAAAAAATTATAATTTTAAATGTGCATGACGCTGTTCGATGTCAACACCCTGCAAAAAGTGTCGATGATATTGTAGGATTATGTTCTGCAATGACGGGAATATCAAAATCCACCATTTATAAACTAGTGAGGGAAAGAAAAAAATTGGGACAAGTGCTTCACCCACTTCCATCTCCTGGTCGGCGCCCGATGGAATTAGATAATGCAATGAGGAATTCTCTCCGTAGAAAGGTTCACTCGATCGATAAGATTTTACTAGCAGTAAATGAGGATGAAAATCTACCCCAAATGAGTCGTAGACCACTGTGGAAACTTCTTCGCAAGTTGAAGTTTACTTGGGAGAAGTAAATAGAAGATCCGTTTTAATTGAAAAACAAGAGATTATTACATGGAGGAGAAATTATCTTCGGGAAATAAGAAAATATAGGCGTGAAGGCAGGCGTATATTCTATTTGGATGAAACCTGGATCAATGCAGGACATACCGTAAAAAACATGGCATGATAATACCGTTACGAGTGCTCGACAAGGATTTATAGAAGGGCTATCGACAGGATTTCGACCGCCTTCTGGGAAAGGAACACGGTTAATTATTACTCATATTGGCAATGAAGATGGCTTTGTAGATGGTGGTTTGTTAGAATTCAAATCAAAGAAAACTGGCGACTACCACGAAGACATGAATGCTAATGTGTTTGAAGAATATTTTGAGCAGATGCTAGATTTGATACCCCAAGGATCTATAATAGTTATGGACAACGCCAGCTACCACTCAGGAAGATACGAAAATTTACCTACCAGCACTTGGAGGAAAGCAGAAAGCATGGTGAAAAGAGAATTATTGGATATTGTTAAAGTTCATAAGAATAAGTATATACGTCATGTTATTGACGAAATGGCAAAGAATCGGGGCATTGAAGTACTGCGTTTACCACCTTACCATTGTGAGCTGAATCCTATAGAGTTGGTTTGGGCTCAAGTAAAGGTGACGTCGCTCGTAACAATACCACTTTTAAACTCGACGACGTGAAAAACTTCTGGAAAATGCATTAAACAAAGTAACACCTGAAAGATGGAAGAACTGTGTATCTCATGTCGTTAAGGAAGAAGACAAATGTTGGCAACTGGATAATTTAGTAGAGATAACATTGGAGCCAATTATTATATCAGTAAACACACAAGACAGCGATTCTGATTCCGAAATGGAAATTTCAGACGAGGAAGAAAGTTAAATGACCAAGCGTAATGTGCCTGAAACAGTGTTCTACTCTCTAAACACCATTTATTGTAACCATGAGTGAGTATTGTCAGTTATTTTTAAATATACCTATTTTACCTACTAATGTCTTGTTATTTAAATGAACATTTTTATGCCTGTTACTTTTATCTATTCATTTTGATAAGTTTCCATGACAACCACATAATTTTATAATTGAGCCAAATTTACTTTTTGATGCCTAAAAATCGGTCCCCGCAAATTAATTGTAATTGTAATAAATGTACTGACGATATCTGCATTACTATTTTATTTTATATTTATGTCATATATTATTTATATGTTATTTATTTTATTTGTATAGTAGATCACATTACAAATTTTACTTCTTACGTATTATATACCATTATTTTTGTATCTTGGTATAATACCCACATCTACGGCTATGATTCTCGTTTCGTCCGTACCTGGGCTGATGGCAACGTGTTTACACAGATTAAACTATTGTTCTCAGACCCTAGATGGGTTGATATGCTGCAAGAGCGGCACAATGATCGTATTTTGAAAATAAAGAATTATTTCAAGCAATTATGATTTATTACTCCGCGCCAATAGTATACAGACTTTAGTACTCCTACCTTATATCTTTAACGTAATTCACCGTATCGAGTACTGAGCCGAAAACTAAAGACTGCAGAGATAATCCTAATTCTCAAGCCCGGTAAAGACCCTAATAGTGTAAAATCTTATCGACCGATAAGTCTCTTGTCGGCCATTGCAAAGTTATTAAAAATACTGGTTCGTAAAAGAATCGATACTGAATGGATTCAGAGTACAGTAGTTTTAAACTCATTTGTTATAATATTATATTCTAATTGTTTACACAACTTTTTTAGGGTTGAGCTTAAACTGTTATACCGTTGTGTTAATTGTTCTTTGTTTTCTTAATAAATACAGCTTTGAGGAAGCCCACGCTTGTTGAGCGAAACGTCGGCGAAATTTAACTTTGGACGTTGTTTTATTCTCTCACCTCCACCTAAAGGAGTTCTTTTAAGGAACAAAAAATTTATTAATTCTAGCTATTAAATTTTGTTCAAAGATTTGTCATATCGTCTAAGTTTCTTTTAACTCTGACAACAAATAAATCTCACGCCTACGAAATAACTTAATCCAAAGCTGCAGTTTTCACTTCTTTGTACACTCATGAAATTTAAAACTTGGACACCACAATTTCTGTAAACAAAAGTTTGCACATTGTGAAGCGGGCTTAAGGGTATCATTTTCAATTCTAACAGCAGGTAGTCTCAGCAGGGGTTATCTTATAGAAGGACTGTAGAATGAATCATTACACTAAGTACGGTTTAGAAAATAGGTAATTTACGTTGCTTACTTAATTTTTTTCTTTAAAGAATACATTTGAAGGTATCGCTAATTAAACACCATAGCTCGATTAATTATTGAATCAAAATTTTGTTTAGAAAATGTTTACAAAATTTTATACCAGTAAACCGTAATGCACTAATTGCAGCCATAGATACCGCATGGGAAACGATTAATATTAATTAAAGTGATACCTTGATAGCGTCAATGAGCAGACTCCTCCAAGAATGTATCAATAATAATGGAGGTCACACCCATTATTGATTTCTTATATTTATTTATATAGTAATACCTTTATTTAAAAAAAAGTTTTCATTTAATTTTAAACTATAACTTGGTATCTTAATTATAATTATGTAATAAATTCTTGTCAAAAAACTAAATATATACGTTGACAATAAGAATTGCCTTAGTTTTTATTTTCACTTTTTATATTAACTACAGAAAAAAATGAAACGTCATAAAATATACATTTTGTAAGGACTAAATATTATGAATAGAGAGTTTAATGATTTTTTTTAATAACTTACAATAATTAGTAGGTTAGATTTATTTAAAAATAAGTAATAATCAGTCAACCCAAATAACCATGTTTAGTTTTTGATTTAATTTAAAAGTTATTGCTTGTAGACGTTTTTTAAATCAAAATTATTTCTAATTTTATTTTGTAAACATTTCCTAAACAAAATTTTGATTCGATAATTAATCGAGCTATGGTGTTTAATTAGCGATACCTTCAAATATATTCTTTAAAGAAAAAAATTAAGTAAGCAACGTAAATTACCTATTTTCTAAAACGTGCTTAGTGTATTGATTCATTCTACAGTCCTTCTATAAGATAACCCCTGCTGAGACTACCTGCTGTTAGAATTGTAAATGATACCCTTAAGCCCGCTTCACAATGTGCAAACTTTTGTTTACAGAAATTGTGGTGTCCAAGTTTTAAATTTCATGAGTGTACTTAGTTGTTGAATCATTAATCACCGAAAAGTGGCAAGTTTTGATTTTAAGGTGAATCGACCAGTTGTTCCCAACTAAGACCTGGTTAGACTTGCGTTTGTACAGAACTATTTACCTTACAATTGAAGTCCAGATCCTAAACAACAGGAAATTAGGAGCAAATTTTTAGAAGACAATATCACTGGTGTAAGATACCTGCCGTTTTTGGAATTTGAATTGGTCCCTGTACTTATATAATTGTAGCCAAACGAAGCAAAACCAAATTTTATTTACCTAGTTTCAATATGATAATCCTACCGCATTTCTTTAATCTATAGACAATGTATTTTAAATTGAAGAAAGACCCACAGCGTTGGCGTGAGTCGCGTAGCACAATGCATCATGCTAATTTATTGTTTCTGGTTGTTTGTTCTTACTGAGATTATTACTATCCATAAAAATGTTGAGAAAATTTTTTTTCCGAGTGGCGAAGTTTGCGTGCTTGTTGGTCGAGGTGTCCCAAAAAAGGTCGTGCGCAATTGACCGTGCGAAAAAATGTCGCGAGCATTTGGTCGCGCAGCAAAAGAACGCCGACGAAAAAAGGGTGACCGCGAAAAAAGGTCGCGGAAAAAATAGCGCGCGCGAAAGAAGAGGTCGGCGAAAAAGGACGCGTAGGAGAATGTAGCTATTTGTTTATACTTAAACAAAATAACAAACTACCGTACCACAATTGCATTTAACTTTCCTTCACACTTTATCCAGGCTTAGAACTGGCAGGCAAGACCTGGTGTGTTTGAAAGTTTTTTTTGTTGTTTTTTCTCTTTTATATTTGTAATGTAATATAATTATATTTGAGGTAATGTAATAAAAATATAATGTATATAAAGTCGACTTGCACATAGCTTTTGTCATTTTTTAATTTTTTTTGTTTTTAATATTTATATCTGCAATGTAATATAATATAGCTAAGGATAATACAACGTATACGGTGTCATTGATAGTCGATGGTAGGTTAGACGTTTATAGAAAACGGGGCATAGAAGTAATCTGAAAATTTGGCTACTGCAATAAATAGACAATAGAAATCTATGTTTCTAAAATATTTTCATTACTCAAAAGTAGTACCTAACAACTTTTTAATGAAACACCCTGTATATTATTCAAATTTTAGAATTGTAATTTCTTACTGATATTTTTTGTGAATAGTTCCCTATACCTATCTACACCGATTTTTCAGATAATAATTATTTTTGGTTATTTATTTTCAAAATATGATCACACCAAAATTTAAATTTAGCTGCTATTTGTACCCGTATAAGGCTGAAATTTTAGATACAGTTTGCAAAAGCCTTGTATTTAACAGCCACCTAAATAAATTTATTTTATCTTATACAGGGGGTTTAAAATTAATGATTTTGACTTTATTTTTTCAAACTGAACACCATGTATATTACTTGAATTTCTGATAGACAATTAAAATGCCTTCAAGTTGATATAGCGTAGTGGTACAGCTAACATTAGTTAGCCATGGAACGCCATGTGATTTGACAGTTGTTCAATTATTCACTGTGTTTGACAGACGTCACAGTTTTGTAATTGTGAATTTCTACTTAATACTTATTCAAAAACAAATTACAATGGAGCGAAATAATTACTCGTATGAAGTTTTGATGTGTCTATTTATTCTTCATGGACAATGTGACAAAATTGTGACAAGAACATGTAGGAAATTCAATGAAATGTATCCTGATCTGCAGCCAATGAACGAAAGAAAGTTTATGCTTTAAGCTTAGAACCATAATTGATAAAGTTGTCCTGTATTTGCATAAACTTTCTTTAAATTTCTTTCTTTCAAGGCTTTTACAAACTGCATCTAAAATTTCAGCTTTATATGGGTACAAATAGCAGCTAAATTTAAAATTTGGTGGGATCATATTTTGAAACAAAATAACCTAAAATAATTAATATCTCAAAAACCGGTGTAGATAGGTATAGGGAACTATTCAGAAAAAAATTATCATTAAGAAATTACAATTCTGAAAATTGAATAATATACAGGGTGTTTCATTAAAAATTACTAAGTTGTTACTACTTTTAAGCAAAAGCGGCCACACCGCCACAATGAAAATATTTTAGAAAGATTGATCGTGTCTATTTATGGTAGTAACCAAATTTTCATATTACTCCTATGCCCGTTTTCAATAAACTTCTAACCTACCATCGACTATCAATGACCCTGAATAAAGTCGACTTGACGTGGCCTTTGTTGGTTTTTTTTTTTCCTGTTTATTTATTTATTTTTTATTGTTATTTGCTTTTTATATTTGTAGTTGGAAATTATGAGCAATTCCCCTCAAGTATTCCAAATTTGGTCGATTGCCATATTGTTGCCAAATCGTTTTTATTCTCTGCGCCGTATCTTTGTGTTTTTTTTTACGTGATGGTTCGTTTAAACTTTCCTCTTTCTTTAATGCATAGATAAATTTCCATATATTTGGATGCCCCGCATTTAATGTAGAAGAGAAACTGTTATGCCATCCTTCGATAGAAGCAATTCCAAAGATTTCTTGAAAACTGCGGTTGTCTCCTTTGGTGCCTATCCACACGATCTTCAAAGTAGTTTAGGAATGGTAATAGCAAATTTTCATTTTGCGTGTAAAATTCGCTGTCCAGTAGCTCTTCGAACGTTACAACAACATTTTTTTCGGGTACGAACGCTGCCAGTTGTCGTAGATGTAGAGCAAAATTCCCGTTTTCTGTAATCCTGCACCTTGCATGTTTCTCCACAAACATTACGTAAAATGAAAAAAGCAGCCACGGATTATGACTTCAGGAAGCTTTTTCTTGTATAGCATTGATTGATGCTCTTTCAAAATCCACCATTATTGTTGCAGGTCGAAAACCTGGTCTTAAGGTTTTTAATTCTTGAAAGAGTCGAGTGTATGTTTCTTTAGTTTTATTGGGAAGAAGAGCATAAACAGTCGGTACAACGTTGCTATACTGTATGCCATGAATTGTATACAGCTGACCAAATAATAGAGGAGTACACGTAAATGTTCCGTCAGCATACCAGTGATTACAGTTCTCCATAAAGGTTAAATTTCTTTCAGTTGTAAATATGAAAATTCTTTGTTTGTTTGGACCACTATCGAATAAAAGAAAAGGTTTGCCATTGCTGTTTCTGGTGTATTCTTCCGGAATAACAAGCTCGGTTAAACTTCTAGCATTTGGCGGAATAGCTTCCTTTTTTTGGCGTGTGTGTTGAATAGTTCGCTTTAGGGATGCAATGTAAGGTAACTGCCCACTTGCACCCAAAGAAAGTTCTTGTGAAATAGTAGCTAATATACCTTGTGTTGTTAGTTCAACTTGTTCAGCCATTTCTTTCATTCTATTACAAGCCCTCTTTGCTTCTAATTTGAATGCATCTGCAACACGGTTGTGGCTCGTACTTTTCACTACTTCATCTCCTGCTGTATGAACTCTTCCTCTACATTTACACTGACTGTGTTGGGCACACTTCCATATTGTCTTTTCGCCAATCACTCTTTCCTTTCTGTGGATAAATCCATTGTACACTACCTTTTTGACTGCTTACTTAAGTTAACACCTTTTTGACAAAACGACAACTTTACGAATAATAAGCTGAAATATTTCATCAAACCCTTATTAATGGCATCTGACTAATGGGCTATAGTGTGTCTCGAGCAGTTGCCGATGCTATCGCATCATCAGAGACTAATCCGTCCAAGGATTTAGCGAAAAATCTTAGAAACCAATTACGTGCAGGGTGTCCATTAACTAATTGGAATATGTAGAATGCATATACCTAATTACACGATGACGTCAAGGAAGACCAATAATTTTGAAATTTTATTTTAAATATAAACCAATAGCTAACAATATAGTTACAATTTACTACACGCCTTTCTTTTCGCGACTTTATATTTGTAGTAAGAACATGCAGAATATTTAACGACCGATTTCCTAATTTGTCTCTAATTTCGACGAATCCAAACTAATTTTGTTAAGCATGGCCGTGAACTCATTATGTATATTATATTACACCATTGAATTCAGCATAGAATTCTCTATCCAACTTCGTACAAAACTGTTTCATGCCCATAAAAAAAATTAACCTGATGTTGGTTTTGGAAAAATGAAACGTTGTAAGCTATTTTGCATACATGTTACTATTGTACACAAAAGTTACCCTAACAATGTTTAATTTATTTCATGGACTCCTACTAATAAAATAGATAAAAGCGAAAAACGAAAATTAAAATTTTCAGTTTCTTGTCCATAAAACAAACGCCAGTCAAGTTAGCACAAATTTCTTTTCAGATTATTATTCTTTTATAATAAGCTAGATTCCAATGGTTGGACCCTGTACATTATAATTATATTGCATTACAAATATAAAAAGTAAAAATAACAAAAAAAAATTAGCTATTGCTAAATATGCCTGCCAGCCCTAAGCCCGAATAAAGTGTGAAAAAAAGTTAAATGCATAACGAGTGGGATGGTTTGCATATTAGCGAATTAGCACTTCATCGTTTTTTTTCGTCCGCGCTCTTTTCGCGCGACACCATAAGTCCGCGACCTTTTTTCGCCGGCGCCCTTTTTTAGTCGGTGTTCTTTTTGCTGCGCGACCAAATGCTCGCAACATTTTTTTGCGTGACCTTTTTTCGTATATCCGTTGGTTGACTATAGCGATGCCACCTCTGGCAACGGTGCGCTTCGTAAAACTATAACTAGAAATGTTTTAATACCGAAGGTTTTCTCGATCGCTGGATTGGAATTAAGAGGATCAATAGAGTGGCTACCAAGATATTCCGACTTTACACCTTCGGATTTCAAAAACCACAAAATGCAGAAGAGTTCAAATATTTAATTTAATTATTTGTATTGTTTGTTTTCGTTTTTAAATGTTTGATTTGTTGATTGTTTTAGTTTATCAAATTGATTTTTGACTTCAATTTTTTCTTTTCAAAATTTTTCTTGTCGAAAGTGGCCATACTTTTTGATGTCTCAGTATACCACAAATAAAAATAGCGTGTTTCGATTTTTTACAAAATGAATTATAACGTCACAATTCAGAAACACTTGTATTTTGGTATTCAATTATATATACAGGATTTCCACGGCCGAGAAAATACATGCAAAATCGTTTTTTTTGTGAATATTAACACCTTAGCACTTCATTATCCAAATTTAAGCGCCGAATGACATAGTTGGTGTAATGAGAAACAATTCGACGTGAACAGTTCAAAACAAGTATTTTTTGTGAGTGAGTAGTAACTAAATTGTACGGCTGCTAATTACGATCAAAATGTTGTTTTTCCTTTCAAATTAAGTTTTGTTGTTTAACCTTTATGTTTATGCTTTTATTCTGCATTTTACCATTTAACTAACTTGCTAGTACATAAAAAAAGCTTAAAAGAAATTTAAAAAAAGAGTATTCTTGGGATTCGAACCGTAATATAATATCACATCATGTGGGCGATTATATACTACTTTATTAGTTGCATGTAATAAACAACTAAGCTACGAGGCGTGGAAAAATCAAGTTATCCACGAATTTAGGTAGTTAAATTTAAATAATTGATTTCTCAAAACTTTGCGAGATTGGAAAGGTGAACAACTAGCTGTAGTTAGCACATGTAATGCATATTAAAGCTGAGAAATCGCAGTCGGACAAATTCCAGGATAATTGAATTATTAAATTTTTTTGGAAATGTCAATTTTTCCGGAAAAAGTGAGATAATTCAAAACCCTCAATTTTAGATGTATAATATATAATGCATAAAGTTTCGTTAGAATTTCCCGATGAATCCAAATTTGTAACAAAAATTGGGTCGTTCCATTTAAAAAGAAACGTAACTTTGGTATGCCGCACTTATACGGAACACCCGGTATAAACGAAAATAATTTTAACATGTGCAGCTCATTGATTTGCACAATTCTAACTAATATTTTCCAAAATATCCACATTCCTTGCACTAATGGGCCACCCTGTATGTTGATCATGGTAACTTAGTTTTTATAATCCTGTCAACAAATTACCCCAAAGTGCCGTCAAAGGGTGGCAATTGTAGGATTGTACCCGCACAGATTTTTTTATATGTTGGTCATTATAAGCCAGTTTTTATAACACTGGCAATAAATTACCCCAAAGTGCCGTCCGGGAGTGTCAATTTTTATTCTAAGTGTAAAAATTCAGCAAAATATTAAACATTCGCAATTATGGGATTATACCCCCTCATATTTTTTTACATGTTAGTCATTTTAAGCAAGTTTTTATAACCTTGGCAATATTGTGCCAAAGTGCCGCAGGTGTGGCTAATTTTATTCTAAGTGTAAAAATTTAGGAAAAAATTTTCGCAATTATGGGATAGTACCTTAGTAGATTTTTATATGTTGGTCATTGTAAGTCATATTTATAACCTATAACCCCCAAGTGCTGGCAGGGTGTAGTAATTTCAATTCTAAGTGTAAAAATTCAGCAAAATATTAAACATTTGCAATTATGGGATTGTAATTCCTCAGATTTTTTATATATTGTTCATTATAAGTAAGTTTTTATAACCATGGCAATAAACTATCCGAAAGTGCCATTCGGGGGTGGTAATTTTGATTCTAAGTGGAAAAATTCAGCAAAAACATTAATAAACAACCGCAATTATAGGATTGTAGCTCCGCAGACTATTTTTAGATGTTGGTTATTGTAAGCCAGTTCTTATTTTTTACATTTAGAATAAAACTTGCCACCCCCTGATGACACTTTGGGGTAGATTGTTGTCCAGGTTATAAAAACTGGCTTACAATGACCAACATATAAAAAATCTGAAAGGGTAAAATCCCATAATTGCGAATGTTTAATATTTTGCTATATTTTTACACTTAGAAATTGCCACCCCCTGACAGCACTTTGGGGTTGCCGGGATTATAAAAACTGACTTACAATGACCAACATATAAAAAATCTGCGGAGGTACAATTACATTTTTAAATTCAAATGCATTTGATTTCAAATCCAAATGTAACTTCAGGCCGGTGGAAGTTATAAAATAACCATTATATTTTTATTTGAAAGAACATAGTTTTTATGTAAATCTATAAATTTGTAAAAAAATCAAATTGTTTAAGTCTAATGGACGCCTTACGTGTATATGTCGGGGCAATTTTTTGGTTACATGTTATTCATATACGTTGCAGATGCTTCCAAATTGTTCAATCAAGTAAACAAAAAGATTTTTCAATGTTTTTGCCATTTAAATGATATTTCCTATTTCAAAGGTGTCGCTTGATAGTTACGCTGCTACATGTTTATTATGCTTTGCTACCGAGAGTGTGTCGAATAGCTGATCTGGTTAGAAAAAATGTTTGGTCTGTTTGTAGGAATTCCATTCAAATTTTCTTACCGCATGCTTGGCATTTCAGGTTTCTAGTTAAATTTTTAAAAATATATTGCTCCATCTTCATCCAACCTTTAAGATGATACTTCCCCGGTATGGGAGTACCTCACCATATCCATAAAACTAATCCCAACTTAAGCATCCAAAAATCTTTAAAAAAATTTCTACATCTCGCAGTCTGCCTAGCTAATACCTTGGTAGACATCTTGTCTAGTAAAATTTTGTTTCCCGTCCCCATTTAATCTTTTAGTCGCATACTCGGTGGGTAAAGAAGAGCGAATCATCTTGATAACACCTACCCGTAAACAATTTGAATTGAAATGATCTGCTTTAAAAATAAATACTTAATTACAGTTAGCCTTGATAAAGCCCACGCAAATTTGAGCGAATCGTCGGCATTTATGTACCAATAAGACCGGTAGTTTTGTTACTCGACCTCCATCTAGAAGAAACACACCTTATAATTTCTAAAAATAAGGACGTTTTATTAAATTCATTCCAAAATTAAACTTTTTTCTGTCAATCGGCATAAAAATGTTTCTATCATTAATTGTTGATAAAGTTAAATAGAAAAGATTCTGATGTATCTTTGTCAAAATCGCGTTTTGTCCTGGACACTTGAGACCATTGAAAAAAAAACTATAATAAAAGGATAAACACCATAAGGGAGAAAGCCATCTGCTTTTATAATTATTTTCTACAAACGATGTGTTTGTAGCTGTATCTTTGGCTCTTGCAGTAGTCTGAAATGGTGAAGAAAAACTGATAGGAACTTCGATATGGTTGTGATTTACTTGCTATCTGACATAGTGCTTTATAATCAAGTGTAAAATAAGTTTTATTTTTAGAAAATTCAAACCAAGATGAAAATTTTAATTTTTTCTGTGCCTAGGATTCAGCACGGTTTTATTTCATAATAAGAAAAATCTTACGTTTGTAATTCGCCACGTGTTAAGCGTAAACACGAATGGTGGCGTTGCTGCTATGTGTAACATATGATTAAATTGCACTGGTTTCTTTAAAATCCAACATATTAGCGGTCATCCAATTGTAGATACGCATGTAACGTTTTTTAAATCAAAATTATTTCTAATTTTATTTTGTAAACATTTCCTAAACAAAATTTTGATTCGATAATTTATCGAGCTATGGTGTTTAATTAGCGATACCTTCAAATATATTCTTTAAAGAAAAAAATTAAGTAAGCAACGTAAATTACCTATTTTCTAAAACGTGCTTAGTGTAATGATTCATTCTACAGTCCTTCTATAAGATAACCCCTGCTGAGACTACCTGCTGTTAGAATTGTAAATGATACCCTTAAGCCCGCTTCACAATGTGCAAACTTTTGTTTACAGAAATTGTGGTGTCCAAGTTTTAAATTTCATGAGTATACCATATATGTCAATTTTTAAATGTCGACTGTCAAAAAATTAAAACCATGTAGTCACACAGTGTAAACGGTAAAATATATTCTATCCGATTTTTTATTTGATGTAAATCAAAAGGAAAAATCAAACTGTATATCAAATACAATTGATTATTTATGACCGAACTACATGCACAACTATAAAAATATATACAGGGTGCTTTTTTAGGTTAAGAGTTGACACTAAGGGGAAAATTTAACTATTTTTATTAATTTCTCGTGTATGTATCATAAGGAAAGTATTGTAATCTGCATTCTGCAGACGCCCGTCTAGTCTGCAGCGAACGCCCATGTATGCCGTGTATTTATATGTAGAACCAAAGTTATCCGAAATGCAACTGCATTTTTGTGTACGGTTGCCCTAAGTGTGAAAACACATTTTTGGAATCATGTATGTGCTAGTTTTGGTTACTTCCGGTAACCAGAAGTAGCAGATTATCTGAAACGTTTTATAAGCTTAAAATGGGTGTTGTGTACTGTTTATAAAATTCCAATTAGCTAAATATAAAAATAAAATAAAACGAAAATGAGTATAAATCAAAGAAGAAATCAATATAACGAAAACTACTGCTAAAGATAAATTTATCAATCTACTGTATATTTGTACAATGTGACTATTAACATTTGACAATTGGCATTTACTCACGTGCTTCCGATTTTTGTATGTTAATATTCACTTGAACATTTTCCTATTAAAACTTAATTTGATTAAGGAGTAATATTGAGTTTCATTTCTTCAATTCAGATTCGACAAAAAAATTAAATTATGAAATAATCGATTCATTATTAATTTTAGAAAAACAAATTTGAGGTCATGTGCAAAATAAGGAATATTAATTTAAAATGGCTGAACTTTCACAAGAAGAAAAATAAATAAACACCAAAGGAAAGCTTCAACCGATTTCAGGAAATTGTGTTAAAAGATCGATACTTAATTACAAAGTAGAATAATTAAACGCCGTTAATTTTTTAATTAAGTAAACTAAAGCTGTCAAAACAAAAGATGTAGACGTTTTAACTTCTCGAAGTTAAAGCTTTTCTCCACCTCCAAAGTGTCTCCTCTCGCGCCCCGTTGAGGCCCCTAAAGCTCATTTCCGGCACTCGCCGCCTGCGCTATATTAATTTTAAATTAAACCCGGATAACACCTCATCCCCTAACGTTTCAGCGTCGCCTGGATTATCTAATGTACTATCTTTCAAAGACTCTTCGTTACGCTCCTGAAACTTGACTGTAGTTCAGGAAATAAGTCGGGCTCGAGGTAGATTGCTATTAATATTGCCATTACTTGTTGGAAATCCATTTATGTTTTTGAAATTTGATTTCGGTTTACTGAAAACCTCTTTGGTAAACCGCGAATGCGTGTATATTGAATAATAATTTATGAATATCGACGTAAACATTTATTTTTCGCAAAAAAAAGAAATTTTTTATGCTCCGAATCGAAACGCATTTTGTTAATATTTTTTTGTGCGATCCTTATTATAAATTAGAGAACGAAATTGAATGGGACGCAGCAGTAGCGAAAGGTCAGATGGCACGAGTAAGTCCGGAGTGCGGAAAAGCGCTCGCTCTGAGTGAAATTGGCCGCCCCGGGGAGGAAGTGTCCCGGAGACAGCGGTATCCGCCGGCAGCCAGCTCTTCCGACTACACTGCTCCGACCACTTCACTCCGAATTTATTTTATTTGTTACGTACTTTGCTATCGGATGTCATTTTCTAACTGTTAAATAAATAAGAGGTAATAGACTATTTTGATTTTGCAGTAGTAAAATTGGATTGTTGCCAGGTTTCCTTTCAGTTCAACCTTCGACAATTTAAAATTCAAATTTAAAATCGGCACCGTCCAACAATTGTTTGCTTTTACATTATTGATTTATTCTTATGCACGATTGTAAATTGCAAAAACTTCAGGTTTAAACGGAAAAACCACTTTTGTTCGCATTTCTCTTTGGCGCGATTTCCTTTTGCATTTATAAGTTACGGAAAACGAGAAACATTTGGATTCGTATGCAAATGCCTTATAAATTAATTTTTTTTTTCAGTTTTTTCACTCAATTGTAACTTATCGATACATGTTTTGTTTTTGAACAAATATGATCCCACGTTGGGAGCCAAACTTGGTAAATCGTTCTATACTTCAGTGATATTGTTTATTTTAAAATTGTAGTAAAATGTAAAATTGTATAAAATTAGTTTGATGTAATAAATTAGGGATAATTGGACTAGTTATTCACAATTCACAGTTGATATTTGTTGGCATACCGAACTTTGCATTTGCGGGCAAGCGACGTTTTCTAAACCAAAAATGTTAACACTCCTTATTTCACTTTTTGCAACGAATTAGAGTACGATATAATGAAACAAAAAAAAAAATGTTTTGTCCGATGGTCGGACGGACTCCCGTCCGTATGTGAACAAGATATCA
Organism: Abscondita cerata; assembly: GCA_030710515.1. Classification (NCBI taxonomy): domain Eukaryota; kingdom Metazoa; phylum Arthropoda; class Insecta; order Coleoptera; family Lampyridae; genus Abscondita; species Abscondita cerata. The sequence goes on along the minus strand of JALBCR010002603.1, from coordinate 8,844 downwards.
GTAAAAGCGCCTTTCAGATTTTTATAAAACTGTGCATATGCATCTTATTTGTAATAGTTCAGATGTGATTAGGTTATACAGTGTCCGCCATAAAGTTGGAACCATATGGGATTTTTTTTTATTATTGTAGTTAAAAAAAAACTTTGGGAGGCAATCACTTCTGCTTCTGAAATAACTTAAAATGCGTCAAGTCAAAGTTGACATGTAACATCTGTCAATTGTCAAGTTCGTAATTTTGGAAAAAAATGTTCTAAAAATGAGTCAATTTGTTAAAATTTCGAAAAATGTTACTAGGAAATTATGATGCTAATCACATTTTATGCCCATGTGCCGATTTTGAGAGAGAAATTTTGATGTTCAATAAATTTCATATTTTCGTATTTTTTTATTCACCCCCGTAACTGGCTGCTTTAAAAACATTTAAAACGGTTTAAAGCTATATAAAGGCTACCATTTCATTGCATATTATGATTATAATATTCGTAAGTAAGTTGGTTTTGAGGATTATTGATATTCTCAACTAAAAATGAGGTAGTCTCTGGATTATTATCCAAATTTAAAAAAATCAGAAATTGTTTTTCAACTTTTTCTTTATTAAAATTTAGTTGGATAGTACAGAAATAGTTTTAATTATAATTTGAATATCTTAACACGTAACGACTACTTCAAAATTACAAACAATAAATAGGGGGTAAATAAAAAAATACGAAAATTTGAAATTTATTGAACATCAAATTTTCTCTCAAAATCGTCACATGGGCATAAAATGTGATTAGCATCATCATTTCCTAGTAACATTTTTCGAAATTTTAACAAATTGACCCATTTTTAGGACATTTTTTTCCAAAATTACGAACTTGATAATTGACAGATGTTACCTGTCAACTTTGACTTAGCGCATTTTAAGTTATTTTAAAAGCAGAAGTGATTGCCCCCCAAAGTTTTTTTTTAACTACAATAATAAAAAAAATTGCCATATGGTTCCAACTTTATGGCGGACACTGTAGATGTAATCTATTAAAAGTATTAAAGCTCCTTAAAATTCAATGTGAACGAGATTCCCAATAATTTTGGGCCTTCTTATAGGAGTTGAGGAACAATAGGGTCGTCAATGATACACCACGTTCTTAATAGCCGACGTTTCGATTGGCGATGGCCAATCTTTCTCAAGGCAATCTATTTGAAGATAACGGTAGATTACAATTTATGGTAATTAAATGAGCATTATACAAATTCTATTTTAGATGAGTTACAAACACAATTATAAATACAAGATTTACTAAAAAATAATTTAATTAGTTGCCTTAAACACAGTGATTTAAAGATCGTACTTTATAATCATAACACGATTTATAATAATATTTACACTAAATTGAAGGACAAAACTAAAATTTTAGATAAATCTGGTCTTATCTATAAGGTGGGATGTAGCAATTGCAATAAGGTTTATATTGGCCAAACAAAACAGAAGCTAGGCAATAGAATAAAGAACCATCAATACAATTGTAAAAAAAGTCAGATACTACTGGTTTGTCAGTTCATCATTTGAAAGAAGGACATAAATTTGATTTTGATTCAGTAGTAGTGTTAGATATGGAACCGAATTTTAAGAAGTGTTTGATTTCAGAAATGATTTTTATCAATGCTTATAACAATAATGTTAATTTCAAAAGTGATACCTATAATCTAAGTAATATGTACAAAAATCTTATATCTAAAATTAAAATCTATTAACCACCACCAATTAACATTAACCTTAAGTCTAATACTAACTACCTTACAAACTACCTAAAATTAACTTATCTAACATGCATAATTACTTATTTTATCTTTATGCCAAAAAAAATTTTGACCTTGTTATTGTGAATATAAACGTGAAATGTTATCTATACTGACATTCAAAAATTTCTAATTCATTGTTTGTGTACTAGTCTTCATGTATGGTTGTTTTGTACACTATTTGTTAATTTATTTTGTATTGTTTTTACATGTTTATCTTATTGACACTTGTCCAAGTAATTTTAACGTAAACCAGTTGGTTTTGAATTTTATTTTAATAATTAAACAATTTTTTGAATTTTTTGACGATCTGGACCCCTATGGTTCCCTTGAGGAGTCCTTGATGTCACCAACTCTTAGGTAACGTACGTCTAGTTTTTTAGTAAATCTTGTATTTATAATTGTGTTTGTAACTCATCTAAAATAGAATTTGTATAATGCTCATTTAATTACCATAAATTGTAATCTACCGTTATCTTCAAATAGATTGCCTTGAGAAAGATTGGCCATCGCCAATCGAAACGTCGGCTATTAAGAACATGGTGTATCATTGACGACCCTATTGTTCCTCAACTCCTATAAGAAGGCCCAAAATTATTGGGAATCTCGTTCACAAGTAATCTATTAAGCTAAAATGACCGTTAATCGAAATAGATTCTCGAAATCTTGGAATATTTACAAAAAAATTATTTTACACATTTTTTTCTTCAAATAAAAGTTGTTTATAATTTAATTATTATATATTATTTTCTTGAAAATAATTTTAGAAATCTGTAGTTAGACAGATGCCGGCTATGAATTCTTCAACATTGCGAAAAACTAATCGGATTTTACTTTAAACAATATGTCGAATTCCGTCAACCGAATAAATCAGTAGCCAGCGATAATTGCAGATTCACAACGGCACCTACATACATGTGTGCCGCCCTATTTCAGACACATCGCTGTAGGGATCTCGAACGCAAGCCTACAAATATCACTGGAAATACCTAGCATATCTTGTAGGGAACTACAGATTTCTAAAAGTATTTTCAATTTTATTAATCATAATACTTGACTTGGCGACATCGCAATCGCTTATTTATTACTCCACATCTTATAAAATATAGGCAGTTATGCGACGGTTTCCAAACCGAAAATTTTAACACCCCTTTTTTCACTTTTTCTGACTAATTAGAGTTAGTTCGTTATAATGAAGCAATACTCATTTTATACGTTTTTGTTTCAAATAAAAGTTGTTTATAATTTAATTATACACAACTTTTGTTTAAATTATTTTTTAATCCGATAATTAATTACTGAGATGTAACTATTACGTGACACCAATATCAAGTTTACAAAAAAAGTTGTTTGAAATTCTATGGTCTATAGCTTTTGTTTGAACCATTTTTTTTAAAAGCAATATTATTTTTGCTTAACGGTACGATGTGGAGTTCTGCGGTAAACGCTTGTTTTTTTAATATTATAACTAGTGTGTTATCGAAAATTATAAGAACTTAGGACAATATAAATTATTTTTGACTTTCTATAAAAAAATTTGAATTTTCTAGAAACTAAATGAGAGTAGAAAAAGTTCTTTTGACGCAACCCCCTAGGGGCAGTAGTTTTAGGAAATATTTAAGGTCAAAGGTCAAACACGTTTGCATTATTATTTTAAAAAGTAATTAAGCTATCACGTCGTGTGGCATATCATTTGAAAGCGCTTTAAAAGCTTATTCAAACACGATTTTTAAAACTTTGTTCCATGCAGTAAATATTTTTGAAAATTTGGCTTTTTTGTTTATGATTTTAAAAAATGCTGAAATACAGCATTCAAAAGCTTGTAGAAAACTATGTAATTCAAAAACTGTTATCAAAAATGTTGGACTACATTGGGTTCAAAGTTATAGCATTAGTTAAGTAAGACTTTGACTTTTTTATCAATCTGGAACCTGCTCTAATATATTATTCGAAAGGCTGGTGTCGTCTCTTTTGAATGTTGACAACTATAGTCTTTCCTTTTGGTTGTCATTTCTAGTCTTTACCTTTTTCACTTTTCAAGTTCACTTTTGTCTTTTTCTTTTCTAATCAACTCTAGATTTTTTCTTTCTAGTCACCTTTAGTCGTTTCCTTTTCTAGTCAAACCTAGTCTTTCGTTTTCTAGTCAGATCTAGTTTTTTCTTTTTTTAATCAACTTTAGTCTTTTATTTTTCAAGTCAAGTCGTGTCCCTGTGGAAAGCAGTTTCTGAATTAGTTTTCAACAAGCTTTTGAATGCTGTATTTCAGTATTTTTTAAAATCATAAACAAAAAAATCAAAATCTTCAAAAATAGTTTAAAGTACTATAACTTTTGAAATACTGCATGGAAAAAAGGTTTTAAAATCATGTTTGAATAACTTTTAAAGCGCTTACAAAAGATATACTACTCGACGTGATAGCTTAATTACTTTTTAAAATAATAATGCAACTGTGTTTGACCTTAAATATTTCTTAAAGTACTGCCTCTAGGGGTCGCGTCAAGAAGACTTTTTCTACACTCTTGAAGTTCTAAAACATGTAGAAAATTCAAATTTTTTATAGAAATCTAAAAATAATGTATATGGTCCTAAGTTCTTTAATAGATATGAGTCAGTTTTTAATTTTAGTTAGTAATACGTTAATATTTACCTATAGAGTTGGGGATCGCAGAATTAAAAATCACCTTTAAGTTTCTTGAGTGAAGTTCTAGTTAGAGAGTTATTGACAAGAGAATAACCCTTTATGGTTAGGCAAACATTCAAGTCCGCATTCCTTCAAATAACAAAACTATAGAGGATGTCTTCAACTTAAATAAGAGGCCCTCTATTAAATGTAAGTAAATTTTTATAGCTCTAAGTAAGGGTTAAGAGATATGAATTACAACCTGTATCTATAAGTGGAAAGTTAGGCGACTATTTTAAATATGAAAATCTTATTTCCTAAAACCTATGATTCCCCAAATACTATATATGACGCACAGAACTTTATTTGGGTGAAACAGAGTTTTGGCGATTCAAAAATTTTTGACCAAAATCACTGAATATGAGGACTGCCGTAAAAATGGAAAAATAAGTAAAAATTTAAAAAAACGGTACACTTTCAAAGTCGTTTTACTAATTACGCCTTAAATATTTATTAAGATATAGTAATCACGTGATGTTAATGTGGCAATATCGTTATTTATACTAATTTTTAAAAGTTATAAATTACCCATTCTACAACTTTTATTTAAACTTAAGTGTTTGTTGTAGTCAAGTTTTTACACAATTAGTTTGTTAAACATAAAAGAATTTATTACAAAATTTTATTGATTAGGGATTTAAGCGCTTACTTTACACACATAGGTACATACAAACTAATGAATAGACCCTGATTGAAACACTCATTATTCTCATTCGCATTCATATTCAATATTTTATTTCCACTTAATATTTTCACATCTTAAATTGCAGCTTCTACACAAAAGAAAGACAAAAATTGCCTCGTTAATACCGTAAAAACGGATTTGAAACGTAGTATATAGTAGCAAAGAAACATTTTCTAAAAAATAGGGGTTAGTTCCGATTTCAAGTTAAACTAGCTGCACTGAAATAATGATAGCAATCATCTTCGTTGTAAAAGATTTTCAGGATTCACGGCTCAAAAAATACATCGTACTGCATTCCTCTGGGGTTCTTCAAGTGCAAAATTATACTTTTTTGCTTTATTTAAATATGTTCTTTATCGTTAGGGAATTAAACGTGTGTATTTGAAAAGTAGGTGGCGAATTTTCTTTTCAGGATGCAACGTTTGTCACTTTATTAAATCCTTGTATCGATTTATATCTTTGAATATGATTCAACATTTTTATGCACTTGCTCTTAACTATATGGAACTGATAAATTATATTCAACTAAATAAGTTAACAATTTTTTTTTTTCTGAACAGGTTTTTGAAAGTATTAATTTAAACAACCATTAATATTACATTGAAAATAATAGTTATTTTATGTATCAAGACACTAAAGTTTGATTTTTCATGACCAGTGTGTTTTAGTTGCAGAGGCGATAGCCGAGGCAAATAAAACACGTGAGTCATAAAAAGAACTTTAGTGCTGATGCCGAGGTACATATTATATTTTGTTCCAAAATCGCAAATTTTTAACGTTCTTTAAGGAGTAAATGTTTTCAGTTTTATGACACATGTTTACATCGCGCATGCGCGATTCTAAAGTTTACATACATTTTACACATCTCTACCGGAAAAATTTGATATTTAAAAAGTACACAGTTTCAATGGAATAACTATTTAATTCTACAAAATTGAGTAAAACACAGTTCAGATATTTTACTGTCGAAGTTTCTTTGTCAGTTAGTACTAGATTAAGCTTTAATTTTGAGTTCTACAGATTAGGTTAAAGGTAAAGTGTCAACTGTCATTGGCCTGTCTTGTTGCATATCGTATAACATTAAAAATTTTAACGCCACGTCATTAATAGTTATTTAACAAACGAGTTTATAATTAAGGGCATTAACAATCAAGATATTTTAACGCGTGAGCGAAGCGAGCGCGTTAATGTTTGAGATTGTTAATCGCCGTTTAATTTAAGAGTTAGTTACACAACTTTTCCGTCGACCGTACTTTGTAATTTTAATACAATTATAATTTAATAATTTTAGAAAAGATATGCTATTGTGAACTTATCTTTAGAAAGTACCGTTTTGTGAACTCGCCACAATTTTGTAATTGTATAACATAACCTAACTTCATTGTTTCTACTTTTTTGTGAGTTTTGTATTTGATCATTCTTTGCCTTTTTGTCTTTTGTATGGCTATTTGACAACAATATTTTAATTAAGGTCACTAAGTTGATGGAGAATTGAGGTACTGAATTTCAATTGTTGCGTCGAAATACAATAGTTTTCATCACAGCAAAACAAAGTGTATAAATCTTTTTTGTGAGAACGGTTGGTGCTTATTCAAAATAGTGATGCACCTGCAAAGACCAAACCAGAAATGGTTGACAATGTTTGATAAATGATACAAGAAGCCCAAGTACATCTCTACAAGTTGAACTTTTGATAATGACTTGTCACATCATACCAAACAAAGATATTCATTCATATCGCTTATGTGTACAAGTGGTCCACCAACTTATTGAGACAGGATTGATTATCCTGCATGTGTTCCAGCTTAAGATTCTTTAACGATGAAGCTTGATTTCACCTTAATGTTATTTCACACAACATGCGCATGTAGAGTTTATAAAAAAAACATTTTCTTAAAGTGGTTCCACTACACTTCCAAAAGATATTTTTAGGAGTCGGAATGTTTATCGGGTCATTCCTTTTTTATAATTTTTATTTTCTCTTACAAGAAGAACTGCGTGAGACAATAGTTGGTAAAAAAGATGAGCTGAACACCCTTAAATGTTATTAAGTGTTATTATCGGAATGTTGTGTACAGTACATAAATGTCTCAAAGTTTGTGTGAACAATTTGAAGATTAATTACAACTGTAAATTAATGTTGATTTGTTATTATTAAAATTTGCTTTGCTACAAATTATGACAGACTTTTTATTTATATTTTCATATTGTAATTGATTGACAGATAAAATGGCAACTTTAGGTATACACATGTATGCTTAGTTGCCTATACTAAAATCGTTCATTAATAGAAAATTGTTCATTAATAGGGGTCTGAATCTTTGAGTAGTTAAATTTCAGGTTTAATGGCGATTTCAGAAAAAAATAATTGATGCCAACGAACGAAGTCAAACAAACAGTAATTTATAAGTTACCTATTGCAAACAAGATGAAGTTAGGGGTATTTTTTTGCCAAAGATTGCGTGAAACGACTACCACTTCCAACGAACGCTATAAAATTTTGAATGTTTTCGAAAAACCGAATTAGAAAACAAATATTTTTTTGCGTTCAAACTTAATCTTCATAAGTTTCTCATGGGAGTTTCGTGGAATAACCACGTCGTCGAAAAGCCCGTTCTTTTCGCCGTCTGATGTACACGACGTCTAGTGTATACGTCGTGCCATTGGAAAAAGGCCTCGGTGTTGCTCGGACGTCGGTTTCAATCAGTACGAACGGTGCAGATAGTACGCGTCAAAGCAAAAGGGAACGGCTGTGTTTTATTAAGGCGCTGATGCCTATGACGAATGACCTTGTTCGTTATATACATATATAGAAATTATACAAGTTATATCGATATATAAACAAATATCTTGGTATGTCCTCACTCGTCTACGACTGCAGACTGACTAATATGCTGACTAATCAGTGATAACTATTGATAGAGAGGGTCGAAATAACAAGAGAAAATGTATTTATTTCAAAATAAGTTAATTTTTGTTAATTACTTGAAAATTTTATTGAGCAGAATCACTAAAAAATGTGTAAGATCTATAATTAGTGTTATTTGAGTTTAACCTGTAAATTAAGTGGTTTCCAAGTTAAACGCATTTTTAATGTTATTGCTATTTTTGAAATATTTTTTTAAGTATTAATGAACAGTATGTGAAATATTTGATGAGTAAAATCACTTCATAAAAGTCTAAACTAAACAACTGTTGTAAAAGTTTTACTATTTGGATAACCATTTTTGAATTAAACCATGTCAAATAAGTCGTTTCAAGGTCATTTGCCAGAAGCAGCGCCTTAAGAAGCAATTCAAAAAATATGTTGGTATATACAGGGTGGGGCGCCCTCCTGTATTTGGTGATTGATAGGTCAGATATTAAAGATACAGATTAAACAAAATTTGCTTGAATTGAATGGGATAAACTAAACTTGTTAGAAACAAATATTGGTTTCATTTTTTAAATTACTTATTAGTTTTATGATGAGATTATATATCTCCTTTGAACGCCACCTAGTTACTTTCATTTTTATATTCAATTTCATATTTTTTGTCAATTTTTTAGTGAATATCATAAAAATAAAATTTATTGAGTGTAATATAAAGTTTAACTGGTAACCCCCTTCTTCAATGTTCAATCATGCTCGTCGATGTATATAAATTATTATAATCGAAACCGGCCACTTTTAATAATAAAAACATATCTTGTATTGGAAT